>OV743313.1:10657500-11122500 GCA_928268935.1 Lasiommata megera | reverse complement strand
ACCCGATCCTGTGGAGCATCGTAGTCGGAGCCGAACGAAGGAACGCAGCCCTTCCCGGATCCTGAGACTGGAGCCAATGCAGTGCATCATGCTGAGCGTCTTGGCGTCGCGGAACATGCTAAAGGGTGACGTAGTCCTTCTGTTACGATTTGTTGGTTACGGTCGTTGCGCATGAAGCCTGATAACGTGGTGTTGGTAGATTACGTGTAATATTGCATGCAAGCACGGGATGTGTTTTGAACCAATTTAAAGCTAATTGTCGTGATTTTCTGGTAGTTATCTATATTACAGGTACCTGGCGAAAGAAAGCTTTCAATATATATTTATATATATATATATATATATATATATTACTCATTTGTTTAGTTTTTATGGTTCCCGGCAAATTTTCCGTCAAGATTTTTGTTAGAAATACTAGATGTATACAATATTTGCATACGAATGTGGGAAATTTAAGAAATGGTGATAGCTTATAAATTCTAAGCAAATAGAATTCTCTCTTCATTTATATTTTAGCTATGCTTTGTTGTCTACATTTAAACACCTTTTTTGAATTTATACCTAATTTGTTTCCCTTTTGTTGCTTAAGTCGACAGAACATGGAGTGACGACTCGAGACACCCGATCCTGTGGAGCATCGTAGTCGGAGCCGAACGAAGGAACGCAGCCCTTCCCGGATCCTGAGACTGGAGCCAATGCAGTGCATCATGCTGAACGTCTTGGCGTCGCGGAACATGCTAAAGGGTGACGTAGTCCTTCTGTTACGATTTGTTGGTTACGGTCGTTGCGCATGAAGCCTGATAACGTGGTGTTGGTAGATTACGTGTAATATTGCATGCAAGCACGGGATGTGTTTTGAACCAATTTAAAGCTAATTATCGTGATTTTCTGGTAGTTATCTATATTACAGGTACCTGGCGAAAGAAAGCTTTCAATTTATATATATATAGATATATTACTCATTTGTTTAGTTTTTATGGTTCCCGGCAAATTTTCCGTCAAGATTTTTGTTAGAAATACTAGATGTATACAATATTTGCATACGAATGTGGGAAATTTAAGAAATGGTGATAGCTTATAAATTCTAAGCAAATAGAATTCTCTCTTCATTTATATTTTAGCTATGCTTTGTTGTCTACATTTAAACACCTTTTTTGAATTTATACCTAATTTGTTTCCCTTTTTTGCTTAAGTCGACAGAACATGGAGTGACGACTCGAGACACCCGATCCTGTGGAGCATCGTAGTCGGAGCCGAACGAAGGAACGCAGCCCTTCCCGGATCCTGAGACTGGAGCCAATGCAGTGCATCATGCTGAGCGTCTTGGCGTCGCGGAACATGCTAAAGGGTGACGTAGTCCTTCTGTTACGATTTGTTGGTTACGGTCGTTGCGCATGAAGCCTGATAACGTGGTGTTGGTAGATTACGTGTAATATTGCATGCAAGCACGGGATGTGTTTTGAACCAATTTAAAGCTAATTGTCGTGATTTTCTGGTAGTTATCTATATTACAGGTACCTGGCGAAAGAAAGCTTTCAATATATATTTATATATATATATATATATATTACTCATTTGTTTAGTTTTTATGGTTCCCGGCAAATTTTCCGTCAAGATTTTTGTTAGAAATACTAGATGTATACAATATTTGCATACGAATGTGGGAAATTTAAGAAATGGTGATAGCTTATAAATTCTAAGCAAATAGAATTCTCTCTTCATTTATATTTTAGCTATGCTTTGTTGTCTACATTTAAACACCTTTTTTGAATTTATACCTAATTTGTTTCCCTTTTTTTGCTTAAGTCGACAGAACATGGAGTGACGACTCGAGACACCCGATCCTGTGGAGCATCGTAGTCGGAGCCGAACGAAGGAACGCAGCCCTTCCCGGATCCTGAGACTGGAGCCAATGCAGTGCATCATGCTGAGCGTCTTGGCGTCGCGGAACATGCTAAAGGGTGACGTAGTCCTTCTGTTACGATTTGTTGGTTACGGTCGTTGCGCATGAAGCCTGATAACGTGGTGTTGGTAGATTACGTGTAATATTGCATGCAAGCACGGGATGTGTTTTGAACCAATTTAAAGCTAATTATCGTGATTTTCTGGTAGTTATCTATATTACAGGTACCTGGCGAAAGAAAGCTTTCAATATATATATATATATATATTACTCATTTGTTTAGTTTTTATGGTTCCCGGCAAATTTTCCGTCAAGATTTTTGTTAGAAATACTAGATGTATACAATATTTATTTGCATACGAATGTGGGAAATTTAAGAAATGGTGATAGCTTATAAATTCTAAGCAAATAGAATTCTCTCTTCATTTATATTTTAGCTATGCTTTGTTGTCTACATTTAAACACCTTTTTTGAATTTATACCTAATTTGTTTCCCTTTTTTGCTTAAGTCGACAGAACATGGAGTGACGACTCGAGACACCCGATCCTGTGGAGCATCGTAGTCGGAGCCGAACGAAGGAACGCAGCCCTTCCCGGATCCTGAGACTGGAGCCAATGCAGTGCATCATGCTGAGCGTCTTGGCGTCGCGGAACATGCTAAAGGGTGACGTAGTCCTTCTGTTACGATTTGTTGGTTACGGTCGTTGCGCATGAAGCCTGATAACGTGGTGTTGGTAGATTACGTGTAATATTGCATGCAAGCACGGGATGGGTTTTGAACCAATTTAAAGCTAATTATCGTGATTTTCTGGTAGTTATCTATATTACAGGTACCTGGCGAAAGAAAACTTTCAATATATATATATAGATATATTACTCATTTGTTTAGTTTTTATGGTTCCCGGCAAATTTTCCGTCAAGATTTTTGTTAGAAATACTAGATGTATACAATATTTGCATACGAATGTGGGAAATTTAAGAAATGGTGATAGCTTATAAATTCTAAGCAAATAGAATTCTCTCTTCATTTATATTTTAGCTATGCTTTGTTGTCTACATTTAAACACCTTTTTTGAATTTATACCTAATTTGTTTCCCTTTTTTGCTTAAGTCGACAGAACATGGAGTGACGACTCGAGACACCCGATCCTGTGGAGCATCGTAGTCGGAGCCGAACGAAGGAACTCAGCCCTTCCCGGATCCTGAGACTGGAGCCAATGCAGTGCATCATGCTGAGCGTCTTGGCGTCGCGGAACATGCTAAAGGGTGACGTAGTCCTTCTGTTACGATTTGTTGGTTACGGTCGTTGCGCATGAAGCCTGATAACGTGGTGTTGGTAGATTACGTGTAATATTGCATGCAAGCACGGGATGTGTTTTGAACCAATTTAAAGCTAATTATCGTGATTTTCTGGTAGTTATCTATATTACAGGTACCTGGCGAAAGAAAGCTTTCAATATATATATATAGATATATTACTCATTTGTTTAGTTTTTATGGTTCCCGGCAAATTTTCCGTCAAGATTTTTGTTAGAAATACTAGATGTATACAATATTTGCATACGAATGTGGGATATTTAAGAAATGGTGATAGCTTATAAATTCTAAGCAAATAGAATTCTCTCTTCATTTATATTTTAGCTATGCTTTGTTGTCTACATTTAAACACCTTTTTTGAATTTATACCTAATTTGTTTCCCTTTTTTGCTTAAGTCGACAGAACATGGAGTGACGACTCGAGACACCCGATCCTGTGGAGCATCGTAGTCGGAGCCGAACGAAGGAACGCAGCCCTTCCCGGATCCTGAGACTGGAGCCAATGCAGTGCATCATGCTGAGCGTCTTGGCGTCGCGGAACATGCTAAAAGGTGACGTAGTCCTTCTGTTACGATTTGTTGGTTACGGTCGTTGCGCATGAAGCCTGATAACGTGGTGTTGGTAGATTACGTGTAATATTGCATGCAAGCACGGGATGTGTTTTGAACCAATTTAAAGCTAATTATCGTGATTTTCTGGTAGTTATCTATATTACAGGTACCTGGCGAAAGAAAGCTTTCAATATATATATATATATTACTCATTTGTTTAGTTTTTATGGTTCCCGGCAAATTTTCCGTCAAGATTTTTGTTAGAAATACTAGATGTATACAATATTTATTTGCATACGAATGTGGGAAATTTAAGAAATGGTGATAGCTTATAAATTCTAAGCAAATAGAATTCTCTCTTCATTTATATTTTAGCTATGCTTTGTTGTCTACATTTAAACACCTTTTTTGAATTTATACCTAATTTGTTTCCCTTTTTTGCTTAAGTCGACAGAACATGGAGTGACGACTCGAGACACCCGATCCTGTGGAGCATCGTAGTCGGAGCCGAACGAAGGAACGCAGCCCTTCCCGGATCCTGAGACTGGAGCCAATGCAGTGCATCATGCTGAGCGTCTTGGCGTCGCGGAACATGCTAAAAGGTGACGTAGTCCTTCTGTTACGATTTGTTGGTTACGGTCGTTGCGCATGAAGCCTGATAACGTGGTGTTGGTAGATTACGTGTAATATTGCATGCAAGCACGGGATGTGTTTTGAACCAATTTAAAGCTAATTATCGTGATTTTCTGGTAGTTATCTATATTACAGGTACCTGGCGAAAGAAAGCTTTCAATATATATATATATATATTACTCATTTGTTTAGTTTTTATGGTTCCCGGCAAATTTTCCGTCAAGATTTTTGTTAGAAATACTAGATGTATACAATATTTATTTGCATACGAATGTGGGAAATTTAAGAAATGGTGATAGCTTATAAATTCTAAGCAAATAGAATTCTCTCTTCATTTATATTTTAGCTATGCTTTGTTGTCTACATTTAAACACCTTTTTTGAATTTATACCTAATTTGTTTCCCTGTTTTGCTTAAGTCGACAGAACATGGAGTGACGACTCGAGACACCCGATCCTGTGGAGCATCGTAGTCGGAGCCGAACGAAGGAACGCAGCCCTTCCCGGATCCTGAGACTGGAGCCAATGCAGTGCATCATGCTGAGCGTCTTGGCGTCGCGGAACATGCTAAAGGGTGACGTAGTCCTTCTGTTACGATTTGTTGGTTACGGTCGTTGCGCATGAAGCCTGATAACGTGGTGTTGGTAGATTACGTGTAATATTGCATGCAAGCACGGGATGTGTTTTGAACCAATTTAAAGCTAATTGTCGTGATTTTCTGGTAGTTATCTATATTACAGGTACCTGGCGAAAGAAAGCTTTCAATATATATTTATATATATATATATATATATTACTCATTTGTTTAGTTTTTATGGTTCCCGGCAAATTTTCCGTCAAGATTTTTGTTAGAAATACTAGATGTATACAATATTTGCATACGAATGTGGGAAATTTAAGAAATGGTGATAGCTTATAAATTCTAAGCAAATAGAATTCTCTCTTCATTTATATTTTAGCTATGCTTTGTTGTCTACATTTAAACACCTTTTTTGAATTTATACCTAATTTGTTTCCCTTTTGTTGCTTAAGTCGACAGAACATGGAGTGACGACTCGAGACACCCGATCCTGTGGAGCATCGTAGTCGGAGCCGAACGAAGGAACGCAGCCCTTCCCGGATCCTGAGACTGGAGCCAATGCAGTGCATCATGCTGAGCGTCTTGGCGTCGCGGAACATGCTAAAGGGTGACGTAGTCCTTCTGTTACGATTTGTTGGTTACGGTCGTTGCGCATGAAGCCTGATAACGTGGTGTTGGTAGATTACGTGTAATATTGCATGCAAGCACGGGATGTGTTTTGAACCAATTTAAAGCTAATTATCGTGATTTTCTGGTAGTTATCTATATTACAGGTACCTGGCGAAAGAAAGCTTTCAATATATATATATATATATATTACTCATTTGTTTAGTTTTTATGGTTCCCGGCAAATTTTCCGTCAAGATTTTTGTTAGAAATACTAGATGTATACAATATTTATTTGCATACGAATGTGGGAAATTTAAGAAATGGTGATAGCTTATAAATTCTAAGCAAATAGAATTCTCTCTTCATTTATATTTTAGCTATGCTTTGTTGTCTACATTTAAACACCTTTTTTGAATTTATACCTAATTTGTTTCCCTTTTTTGCTTAAGTCGACAGAACATGGAGTGACGACTCGAGACACCCGATCCTGTGGAGCATCGTAGTCGGAGCCGAACGAAGGAACGCAGCCCTTCCCGGATCCTGAGACTGGAGCCAATGCAGTGCATCATGCTGAGCGTCTTGGCGTCGCGGAACATGCTAAAGGGTGACGTAGTCCTTCTGTTACGATTTGTTGGTTACGGTCGTTGCGCATGAAGCCTGATAACGTGGTGTTGGTAGATTACGTGTAATATTGCATGCAAGCACGGGATGTGTTTTGAACCAATTTAAAGCTAATTATCGTGATTTTCTGGTAGTTATCTATATTACAGGTACCTGGCGAAAGAAAGCTTTCAATATATATATATATATATATATATATATATATATATATATATATATATTACTCATTTGTTTAGTTTTTATGGTTCCCGGCAAATTTTCCGTCAAGATTTTTGTTAGAAATACTAGATGTATACAATATTTGCATACGAATGTGGGAAATTTAAGAAATGGTGATAGCTTATAAATTCTAAGCAAATAGAATTCTCTCTTCATTTATATTTTAGCTTTGCTTTGTTGTCTACATTTAAACACCTTTTTTGAATTTATACCTAATTTGTTTCCCTTTTTTGCTTAAGTCGACAGAACATGGAGTGACGACTCGAGACACCCGATCCTGTGGAGCATCGTAGTCGGAGCCGAACGAAGGAACGCAGCCCTTCCCGGATCCTGAGACTGGAGCCAATGCAGTGCATCATGCTGAGCGTCTTGGCGTCGCGGAACATGCTAAAAGGTGACGTAGTCCTTCTGTTACGATTTGTTGGTTACGGTCGTTGCGCATGAAGCCTGATAACGTGGTGTTGGTAGATTACGTGTAATATTGCATGCAAGCACGGGATGTGTTTTGAACCAATTTAAAGCTAATTGTCGTGATTTTCTGGTAGTTATCTATATTACAGGTACCTGGCGAAAGAAAGCTTTCAATATATATATATATATATATTACTCATTTGTTTAGTTTTTATGGTTCCCGGCAAATTTTCCGTCAAGATTTTTGTTAGAAATACTAGATGTATACAATATTTGCATACGAATGTGGGAAATTTAAGAAATGGTGATAGCTTATAAATTCTAAGCAAATAGAATTCTCTCTTCATTTATATTTTAGCTATGCTTTGTTGTCTACATTTAAACACCTTTTTTGAATTTATACCTAATTTGTTTCCCTTTTTTGCTTAAGTCGACAGAACATGGAGTGACGACTCGAGACACCCGATCCTGTGGAGCATCGTAGTCGGAGCCGAACGAAGGAACGCAGCCCTTCCCGGATCCTGAGACTGGAGCCAATGCAGTGCATCATGCTGAGCGTCTTGGCGTCGCGGAACATGCTAAAGGGTGACGTAGTCCTTCTGTTACGATTTGTTGGTTACGGTCGTTGCGCATGAAGCCTGATAACGTGGTGTTGGTAGATTACGTGTAATATTGCATGCAAGCACGGGATGTGTTTTGAACCAATTTAAAGCTAATTGTCGTGATTTTCTGGTAGTTATCTATATTACAGGTACCTGGCGAAAGAAAGCTTTCAATATATATTTATATATATATATATATATATTACTCATTTGTTTAGTTTTTATGGTTCCCGGCAAATTTTCCGTCAAGATTTTTGTTAGAAATACTAGATGTATACAATATTTGCATAAGAATGTGGGAAATTTAAGAAATGGTGATAGCTTATAAATTCTAAGCAAATAGAATTCTCTCTTCATTTATATTTTAGCTATGCTTTGTTGTCTCCATTTAAACACCTTTTTTGAATTTATACCTAATTTGTTTCCCTTTTTTGCTTAAGTCGACAGAACATGGAGTGACGACTCGAGACACCCGATCCTGTGGAGCATCGTAGTCGGAGCCGAACGAAGGAACGCAGCCCTTCCCGGATCCTGAGACTGGAGCCAATGCAGTGCATCATGCTGAGCGTCTTGGCGTCGCGGAACATGCTAAAGGGTGACGTAGTCCTTCTGTTACGATTTGTTGGTTACGGTCGTTGCGCATGAAGCCTGATAACGTGGTGTTGGTAGATTACGTGTAATATTGCATGCAAGCACGGGATGTGTTTTGAACCAATTTAAAGCTAATTATCGTGATTTTCTGGTAGTTATCTATATTACAGGTACCTGGCGAAAGAAAGCTTTCAATATATATATATATATTACTCATTTGTTTAGTTTTTATGGTTCCCGGCAAATTTTCCGTCAAGATTTTTGTTAGAAATACTAGATGTATACAATATTTATTTGCATACGAATGTGGGAAATTTAAGAAATGGTGATAGCTTATAAATTCTAAGCAAATAGAATTCTCTCTTCATTTATATTTTAGCTATGCTTTGTTGTCTACATTTAAACACCTTTTTTGAATTTATACCTAATTTGTTTCCCTTTTTTGCTTAAGTCGACAGAACATGGAGTGACGACTCGAGACACCCGATCCTGTGGAGCATCGTAGTCGGAGCCGAACGAAGGAACGCAGCCCTTCCCGGATCCTGAGACTGGAGCCAATGCAGTGCATCATGCTGAGCGTCTTGGCGTCGCGGAACATGCTAAAGGGTGACGTAGTCCTTCTGTTACGATTTGTTGGTTACGGTCGTTGCGCATGAAGCCTGATAACGTGGTGTTGGTAGATTACGTGTAATATTGCATGCAAGCACGGGATGTGTTTTGAACCAATTTAAAGCTTATTATCGTGATTTTCTGGTAGTTATCTATATTACAGGTACCTGGCGAAAGAAAGCTTTCAATATATATATATATATATATATATATATATATATATATATATTACTCATTTGTTTAGTTTTTATGGTTCCCGGCAAATTTTCCGTCAAGATTTTTGTTAGAAATACTAGATGTATACAATATTTGCATACGAATGTGGGAAATTTAAGAAATGGTGATAGCTTATAAATTCTAAGCAAATAGAATTCTCTCTTCATTTATATTTTAGCTATGCTTTGTTGTCTACATTTAAACACCTTTTTTGAATTTATACCTAATTTGTTTCCCTTTTTTGCTTAAGTCGACAGAACATGGAGTGACGACTCGAGACACCCGATCCTGTGGAGCATCGTAGTCGGAGCCGAACGAAGGAACGCAGCCCTTCCCGGATCCTGAGACTGGAGCCAATGCAGTGCATCATGCTGAGCGTCTTGGCGTCGCGGAACATGCTAAAAGGTGACGTAGTCCTTCTGTTACGATTTGTTGGTTACGGTCGTTGCGCATGAAGCCTGATAACGTGGTGTTGGTAGATTACGTGTAATATTGCATGCAAGCACGGGATGTGTTTTGAACCAATTTAAAGCTAATTGTCGTGATTTTCTGGTAGTTATCTATATTACAGGTACCTGGCGAAAGAAAGCTTTCAATATATATATATATATATATATATATATATATATATATATATATATATATATATATATATATATATATATATATATATATATATATATATATATATATATATATATTACTCATTTGTTTAGTTTTTATGGTTCCCGGCAAATTTTCCGTCAAGATTTTTGTTAGAAATACTAGATGTATACAATATTTGCATACGAATGTGGGAAATTTAAGAAATGGTGATAGCTTATAAATTCTAAGCAAATAGAATTCTCTCTTCATTTATATTTTAGCTATGCTTTGTTGTCTACATTTAAACACCTTTTTTGAATTTATACCTAATTTGTTTCCCTTTTTTGCTTAAGTCGTCAGAACATGGAGTGACGACTCGAGACACCCGATCCTGTGGAGCATCGTAGTCGGAGCCGAACGAAGGAACGCTGCCCTTCCCGGATCCTGAGACTGGAGCCAATGCAGTGCATCATGCTGAGCGTCTTGGCGTCGCGGAACATGCTAAAAGGTGACGTAGTCCTTCTGTTACGATTTGTTGGTTACGGTCGTTGCGCATGAAGCCTGATAACGTGGTGTTGGTAGATTACGTGTAATATTGCATGCAAGCACGGGATGTGTTTTGAACCAATTTAAAGCTAATTGTCGTGATTTTCTGGTAGTTATCTATATTACAGGTACCTGGCGAAAGAAAGCTTTCAATATATATATATATATATATATTACTCATTTGTTTAGTTTTTATGGTTCCCGGCAAATTTTCCGTCAAGATTTTTGTTAGAAATACTAGATGTATACAATATTTGCATACGAATGTGGGAAATTTAAGAAATGGTGATAGCTTATAAATTCTAAGCAAATAGAATTCTCTCTTCATTTATATTTTAGCTATGCTTTGTTGTCTACATTTAAACACCTTTTTTGAATTTATACCTAATTTGTTTCCCTTTTTTGCTTAAGTCGACAGAACATGGAGTGACGACTCGAGACACCCGATCCTGTGGAGCATCGTAGTCGGAGCCGAACGAAGGAACGCAGCCCTTCCCGGATCCTGAGACTGGAGCCGATGCAGTGCATCATGCTGAGCGTCTTGGCGTCGCGGAACATGCTAAAGGGTGACGTAGTCCTTCTGTTACGATTTGTTGGTTACGGTCGTTGCGCATGAAGCCTGATAACGTGGTGTTGGTAGATTACGTGTAATATTGCATGCAAGCACGGGATGTGTTTTGAACCAATTTAAAGCTAATTATCGTGATTTTCTGGTAGTTATCTATATTACAGGTACCTGGCGAAAGAAAGCTTTCAATATATATTTATATATATAGTACTCATTTGTTTAGTTTTTATGGTTCCCGGCAAATTTTCCGTCAAGATTTTTGTTAGAAATACTAGATGTATACAATATTTGCATACGAATGTGGGAAATTTAAGAAATGGTGATAGCTTATAAATTCTAAGCAAATAGAATTCTCTCTTCATTTATATTTTAGCTATGCTTTGTTGTCTACATTTAAACACCTTTTTTGAATTTATACCTAATTTGTTTCCCTTTTTTGCTTAAGTCGACAGAACATGGAGTGACGACTCGAGACACCCGATCCTGTGGAGCATCGTAGTCGGAGCCGAACGAAGGAACGCAGCCCTTCCCGGATCCTGAGACTGGAGCCAATGCAGTGCATCATGCTGAGCGTCTTGGCGTCGCGGAACATGCTAAAGGGTGACGTAGTCCTTCTGTTACGATTTGTTGGTTACGGTCGTTGCGCATGAAGCCTGATAACGTGGTGTTGGTAGATTACGTGTAATATTGCATGCAAGCACGGGATGTGTTTTGAACCAATTTAAAGCTAATTGTCGTGATTTTCTGGTAGTTATCTATATTACAGGTACCTGGCGAAAGAAAGCTTTCAATATATATATATATATATATATATATATATATATATATATATATATATATATATATATTACTCATTTGTTTAGTTTTTATGGTTCCCGGCAAATTTTCCGTCAAGATTTTTGTTAGAAATACTAGATGTATACAATATTTGCATACGAATGTGGGAAATTTAAGAAATGGTGATAGCTTATCAATTCTAAGCAAATAGAATTCTCTCTTCATTTATATTTTAGCTATGCTTTGTTGTCTACATTTAAACACCTTTTTTGAATTTATACCTAATTTGTTTCCCTTTTTTGCTTAAGTCGACAGAACATGGAGTGACGACTCGAGACACCCGATCCTGTGGAGCATCGTAGTCGGAGCCGAACGAAGGAACGCAGCCCTTCCCGGATCCTGAGACTGGAGCCAATGCAGTGCATCATGCTGAGCGTCTTGGCGTCGCGGAACATGCTAAAGGGTGACGTAGTCCTTCTGTTACGATTTGTTGGTTACGGTCGTTGCGCATGAAGCCTGATAACGTGGTGTTGGTAGATTACGTGTAATATTGCATGCAAGCACGGGATGTGTTTTGAACCAATTTAAAGCTAATTATCGTGATTTTCTGGTAGTTATCTATATTACAGGTACCTGGCGAAAGAAAGCTTTCAATATATATTTATATATATAGTACTCATTTGTTTAGTTTTTATGGTTCCCGGCAAATTTTCCGTCAAGATTTTTGTTAGAAATACTAGATGTATACAATATTTGCATACGAATGTGGGAAATTTAAGAAATGGTGATAGCTTATAAATTCTAAGCAAATAGAATTCTCTCTTCATTTATATTTTAGCTATGCTTTGTTGTCTACATTTAAACACCTTTTTTGAATTTATACCTAATTTGTTTCCCTTTTTTGCTTAAGTCGACAGAACATGGAGTGACGACTCGAGACACCCGATCCTGTGGAGCATCGTAGTCGGAGCCGAACGAAGGAACGCAGCCCTTCCCGGATCCTGAGACTGGAGCCAATGCAGTGCATCATGCTGAGCGTCTTGGCGTCGCGGAACATGCTAAAGGGTGACGTAGTCCTTCTGTTACGATTTGTTGGTTACGGTCGTTGCGCATGAAGCCTGATAACGTGGTGTTGGTAGATTACGTGTAATATTGCATGCAAGCACGGGATGTGTTTTGAACCAATTTAAAGCTTATTATCGTGATTTTCTGGTAGTTATCTATATTACAGGTACCTGGCGAAAGAAAGCTTTCAATATATATGTCGCCGCGAAGATTACTTAACGTTTATTTACTTTTAATTTAGTAACAAAATATTATTAAATAATTATCAAAATTCTATTTATAAATCATTATCAATAATGATTTATAAATAGAATCAACTTCAAAATAAATACCTAGTTTAATGATAGCCTTAAATGTAATTTAGTCGTGAATTTGTCTGTTGTCGCGAAGATTACTTAACGTTTATTTACATTTAATTTAGTAACAAAATATTACTAAATAATTATCAAAATTCTATTTATAAATCATTATCAATAAATAGAATCAGCTTCATAATAAATACCTAGTTTGATGATAGTCTAAAATGTAGTTAGTCATGAATTTGGCTATTTGATGGCGCGCCAATGTGATTATTGTATTTGACTTATGTTTAGTTCTAATTAATTGTAAATGGTTTAAATAAAACCTACGTGGTTTTAGAATTACGTTTTGTAAATAATAGCTTCCCTAAATAAATTAAAATATAAAGAGATTGTAACATTGGTTGATACTATTGAGAAATGGTGGCGCCATCTGGTTGTGCTAGTTCGTAAAATGTGTTGACGGTGGGCGAATTGAACATGGAGTTCAGTTGGCTGCCGATTTTCGAAGAGAAAATATTGTAAGTAAAACCTATTTAAATATTGTTAAAACTATTCATTTGTAATTACTTTACTTTATTAAAAATTTAGCTGTTTAAATAAAAAATACTTGTAAGCTTTAGTTTGTGATTATTTATGTACCTCTCAGATCAACTCCTCTGGCTTGGTAGTTTAAAGTATTTAACATGCAGAGCCGATGACTAGTGAGTCAGCGGTTCTGCACTTATTTTTAAAATATAACCCCTTCTTTCTTCGACATATATATATATATATATATATATATTACTCATTTGTTTAGTTTTTATGGTTCCCGGCAAATTTTCCGTCAAGATTTTTGTTAGAAATACTAGATGTATACAATATTTGCATACGAATGTGGGAAATTTAAGAAATGGTGATAGCTTATAAATTCTAAGCAAATAGAATTCTCTCTTCATTTATATTTTAGCTATGCTTTGTTGTCTACATTTAAACACCTTTTTTGAATTTATACCTAATTTGTTTCCCTTTTTTGCTTAAGTCGACAGAACATGGAGTGACGACTCGAGACACCCGATCCTGTGGAGCATCGTAGTCGGAGCCGAACGAAGGAACGCAGCCCTTCCCGGATCCTGAGACTGGAGCCAATGCAGTGCATCATGCTGAGCGTCTTGGCGTCGCGGAACATGCTAAAGGGTGACGTAGTCCTTCTGTTACGATTTGTTGGTTACGGTCGTTGCGCATGAAGCCTGATAACGTGGTGTTGGTAGATTACGTGTAATATTGCATGCAAGCACGGGATGTGTTTTGAACCAATTTAAAGCTAATTATCGTGATTTTCTGGTAGTTATCTATATTACAGGTACCTGGCGAAAGAAAGCTTTCAATATATATTTATATATATAGTACTCATTTGTTTAGTTTTTATGGTTCCCGGCAAATTTTCCGTCAAGATTTTTGTTAGAAATACTAGATGTATACAATATTTGCATACGAATGTGGGAAATTTAAGAAATGGTGATAGCTTATAAATTCTAAGCAAATAGAATTCTCTCTTCATTTATATTTTAGCTATGCTTTGTTGTCTACATTTAAACACCTTTTTTGAATTTATACCTAATTTGTTTCCCTTTTTTGCTTAAGTCGACAGAACATGGAGTGACGACTCGAGACACCCGATCCTGTGGAGCATCGTAGTCGGAGCCGAACGAAGGAACGCAGCCCTTCCCGGATCCTGAGACTGGAGCCAATGCAGTGCATCATGCTGAGCGTCTTGGCGTCGCGGAACATGCTAAAGGGTGACGTAGTCCTTCTGTTACGATTTGTTGGTTACGGTCGTTGCGCATGAAGCCTGATAACGTGGTGTTGGTAGATTACGTGTAATATTGCATGCAAGCACGGGATGTGTTTTGAACCAATTTAAAGCTTATTATCGTGATTTTCTGGTAGTTATCTATATTACAGGTACCTGGCGAAAGAAAGCTTTCAATATATATGTCGCCGCGAAGATTACTTAACGTTTATTTACTTTTAATTTAGTAACAAAATATTATTAAATAATTATCAAAATTCTATTTATAAATCATTATCAATAATGATTTATAAATAGAATCAACTTCAAAATAAATACCTAGTTTAATGATAGCCTTAAATGTAATTTAGTCGTGAATTTGTCTGTTGTCGCGAAGATTACTTAACGTTTATTTACATTTAATTTAGTAACAAAATATTACTAAATAATTATCAAAATTCTATTTATAAATCATTATCAATAAATAGAATCAGCTTCATAATAAATACCTAGTTTGATGATAGTCTAAAATGTAGTTAGTCATGAATTTGGCTATTTGATGGCGCGCCAATGTGATTATTGTATTTGACTTATGTTTAGTTCTAATTAATTGTAAATGGTTTAAATAAAACCTACGTGGTTTTAGAATTACGTTTTGTAAATAATAGCTTCCCTAAATAAATTAAAATATAAAGAGATTGTAACATTGGTTGATACTATTGAGAAATGGTGGCGCCATCTGGTTGTGCTAGTTCGTAAAATGTGTTGACGGTGGGCGAATTGAACATGGAGTTCAGTTGGCTGCCGATTTTCGAAGAGAAAATATTGTAAGTAAAACCTATTTAAATATTGTTAAAACTATTCATTTGTAATTACTTTACTTTATTAAAAATTTAGCTGTTTAAATAAAAAATACTTGTAAGCTTTAGTTTGTGATTATTTATGTACCTCTCAGATCAACTCCTCTGGCTTGGTAGTTTAAAGTATTTAACATGCAGAGCCGATGACTAGTGAGTCAGCGGTTCTGCACTTATTTTTAAAATATAACCCCTTCTTTCTTCGACATATATATATATATATATATATATATTACTCATTTGTTTAGTTTTTATGGTTCCCGGCAAATTTTCCGTCAAGATTTTTGTTAGAAATACTAGATGTATACAATATTTGCATACGAATGTGGGAAATTTAAGAAATGGTGATAGCTTATAAATTCTAAGCAAATAGAATTCTCTCTTCATTTATATTTTAGCTATGCTTTGTTGTCTACATTTAAACACCTTTTTTGAATTTATACCTAATTTGTTTTCCTTTTTTGCTTAAGTCGACAGAACATGGAGTGACGACTCGAGACACCCGATCCTGTGGAGCATCGTAGTCGGAGCCGAACGAAGGAACGCAGCCCTTCCCGGATCCTGAGACTGGAGCCAATGCAGTGCATCATGCTGAGCGTCTTGGCGTCGCGGAACATGCTAAAGGGTGACGTAGTCCTTCTGTTACGATTTGTTGGTTACGGTCGTTGCGCATGAAGCCTGATAACGTGGTGTTGGTAGATTACGTGTAATATTGCATGCAAGCACGGGATGTGTTTTGAACCAATTTAAAGCTAATTATCGTGATTTTCTGGTAGTTATCTATATTACAGGTACCTGGCGAAAGAAAGCTTTCAATATATATATATATATTACTCATTTGTTTAGTTTTTATGGTTCCCGGCAAATTTTCCGTCAAGATTTTTGTTAGAAATACTAGATGTATACAATATTTGCATACGAATGTGGGAAATTTAAGAAATGGTGATAGCTTATAAATTCTAAGCAAATAGAATTCTCTCTTCATTTATATGTTAGCTATGCTTTGTTGTCTACATTTAAACACCTTTTTTGAATTTATACCTAATTTGTTTCCCTTTTTTGCTTAAGTCGACAGAACATGGAGTGACGACTCGAGACACCCGATCCTGTGGAGCATCGTAGTCGGAGCCGAACGAAGGAACGCAGCCCTTCCCGGATCCTGAGACTGGAGCCAATGCAGTGCATCATGCTGAGCGTCTTGGCGTCGCGGAACATGCTAAAGGGTGACGTAGTCCTTCTGTTACGATTTGTTGGTTACGGTCGTTGCGCATGAAGCCTGATAACGTGGTGTTGGTAGATTACGTGTAATATTGCATGCAAGCACGGGATGTGTTTTGAACCAATTTAAAGCTAATTATCGTGATTTTCTGGTAGTTATCTATATTACAGGTACCTGGCGAAAGAAAGCTTTCAAAATATATATATATATATATATATATATATATATATATATATATATATATTACTCATTTGTTTAGTTTTTATGGTTCCCGGCAAATTTTCCGTCAAGATTTTTGTTAGAAATACTAGATGTATACAATATTTGCATACGAATGTGGGAAATTTAAGAAATGGTGATAGCTTATAAATTCTAAGCAAATAGAATTCTCTCTTCATTTATATTTTAGCTATGCTTTGTTGTCTACATTTAAACACCTTTTTTGAATTTATACCTAATTTGTTTCCCTTTTTTGCTTAAGTCGACAGAACATGGAGTGACAACTCGAGACACCCGATCCTGTGGAGCATCGTAGTCGGAGCCGAACGAAGGAACGCATTCCTTCCCGGATCCTGAGACTGGAGCCAATGCAGTGCATCATGCTGAGCGTCTTGGCGTCGCGGAACATGCTAAAAGGTGACGTAGGCGAAGGCGAAGGCGAAGGCGAAGGCGAAGGCGAAGGCGCGGCCTTATGGCGGTGGGGCTGGTTGTGTCACGGCACGCGAGGCAAAGGCGCGGCCTTATGGCGGTGGGGCTGGTTGTGTCACGGCACGCGAGGCAAAGGCGCGGCCTTATGGCGGTGGGGCTGGTTGTGTCACGGCACGCGAGGCAAAGGCGCGGCCTTATGGCGGTGGGGCTGGTTGTGTCACGGCACGCGAGGCAAAAGCGCGGCCTTATGGCGGTGGGGCTGGTTGTGTCACGGCACGCGAGGCAAAGGCGCGGCCTTATGGCGGTGGGGCTGGTTGTGTCACGGCACGCGAGGCAAAGGCGCGGCCTTATGGCGGTGGGGCTGGTTGTGTCACGGCACGCGAGGCAAAGGCGCGGCCTTATGGCGGTGGGGCTGGTTGTGTCACGGCACGCGAGGCAAAGGCGCGGCCTTATGGCGGTGGGGCTGGTTGTGTCACGGCACGCGAGGCAAAGGCACGGCCTTATGGCGGTGGGGCTAGTTGTGTCATATGGGCCTACCGCCAATCGGCCTTAATACTAATATATTTAATACTTATATACATAATATATACTAATGATAATAGACCGTTTCATCAAATTGTTCCTATGGCGTTATGTTGGCAACGATGTTTTCTAGTGTTGCCACATTTCCTATAATAATCTACCTCAAAGTAAGGTAGATTTCAAGTATGTTTTTAGTATGTTACACAGAATTGCTGTACATGTCTGGATAAAACTTTATTTTTAGATAGATTTGCGTTTGACGATAATCAGTACCAGAAGGCATTGATGAGGTCTAGGTTGGAGCGCTGTCGCCTAGAAAATGCCTATTCACTCTTCCCTTGAAGGAGCTATGGTTATATGTGGCTGGAAACAGATGTTGGAAGTGAGTTCCACACCTTAGCGGTTCGATTCAGAAACTTGCCAACAGCTTATAATCCAGATACATTGATAGAGATAGTCTGGAATAGCACATAGACATATCCCAGAAAAATGTATACTACCCTGGTGAATGTTTTTTTTACAGGGTGTCTTTACTAATACACCTCAAATATCCACAATAATGCTGTACTAAAGCGGATATTGTGGCTTGTAACCTATAGTTTTTTTATGTATTAAAATACTATTTATAATATCCACAAATGCCCCTTAAACTTAACTAATTTATAAAACTGTCGCAAGACCTGTCGTGTTGTATGGATCAGAATGTTGGGAGGCAAAAAGAACGGATGCAAGAAGAGTACATGTGACAGAAATGCGAATGTTGAGATGTATGTGTGGTGTGACGAGAATGGATAAGATAAGAAATTAATATATAAGGGGAAGTCTAGGGTTGGATTTAGAATCGTGTGGCAGGAGTTTCGGGGAGAAAGATGTTTTATTTGCTAGAGGTTTGGTCCCCGATTGTAACAATAGCACTCGCATTACAAGGTAATGCACTTTTTTTCGAGAAAACCAAAAAAAAACTAACATAACCTATAAATAGGTAAAACATCAAAAAATAATGCAATATTACGGGAGAGCTAGATAGCATATATAATTTTGTATAAGTGCAACAAGGACGTAAGATCATGTCAAAGACTAGTGTCATAGTATTTTTATTTTTTTGTGGTCTATGCTCTCTGTCAACTGTAAAATCATATGACGAACTACTAATTTCTAATGGTAAGAAAACTTCACACTTGGAAACGACATGAGCTGATGTAGGTCGAATAGCAGGGGGGGTCGTCTCATTGGGTGAGCTTTGGAATACCTACGGGGGCTAGAACTGTGTTGCCAAAATTCTTCTGTACTTAAGTGAGACCCAAATTTCGGTCTCTCATTAGGGTTATTTAGAGCTGGCAAATCTGAAAATGTGGCTATATGTTAAAAAGCTACCAATTAACTATTTCTTAAAATTTATTTATCGATGTATTAGCTGATATCTGACATAATATTTGGCTAATCAAATCAATGTTCAATGGTATTATTATTAATACAATATAAATACCCTTTTTCAGCGTTAATAATATACAAAATTAGATAGTATTTTACAAAATTAGATGGTATGATTTT
The DNA here is from genome assembly GCA_928268935.1 of Lasiommata megera. Taxonomy (NCBI): domain Eukaryota; kingdom Metazoa; phylum Arthropoda; class Insecta; order Lepidoptera; family Nymphalidae; genus Lasiommata; species Lasiommata megera. The sequence continues at coordinate 11,103,231 of OV743313.1, read as the reverse complement.
GCTTTTGTATCCGGCAACCCCAATTACAATAGCTGTCACCTGGTCTGTTAGTGTTTTGCAATTTTTTGTGGTTGTGATCTACTTTTGCAACGTGAAGTGTTTTTTTTCGCCTTTAAATGACGTAAGTAGAGCCTAGGTTCCTCCGTCCGTTTTATGCAGACTCCCAAACACCTGAGTGTTGTGTGCGAGACTTTCTAATTCGTTTTCCTCCATAGTTATTTTAACAAACGTTTTTTTCCTTCATAACTTTTCTTTTATTTTCCTCATAACTATGAAGGAAAAGCAAAGAAAATGTTTTTGGTGTGGTTCCTCACCTGCCGAGGATCCCGAAACCACATTATTTAGGTTTCCGAAACCTGGTTCCTCAAATGTTAGTCGGTATGCCTACTCTCAATACTATAGATACCTAAATAAATCCCGCCATGCTTTGTTAACTTATCTGTTATGGTTTATTTTGTTAATTAAACCTCCTTACTTGTGATTGCATTGCTGAAACTAGCAAGCTTTGTATGTTGTTGAGCGAGTAACTATACAATAGTGGCTACTATTGTTAGTTACTAAACTCATTCTAATTATTTCAGTCAGTTTCTTTACAGGTGCTTCATCAGTGTCATGAACATTGCATTAATGTAGCTGCCATGGTGTGTGACATGAATGCAGTGAACAGAAGGGCTCCAAACATTTTATTAGCCACTGCTAACTGTCCACAATTTGAATTAAATAATAAAAAAAATATTACAATTTTCGACACACATTCGACACACTTAATAAAGTGTTTCAGAAGTTTATTTTTGAAGTATGATATAGAATGCCCAATAAATATAACATTTGCTACTGGAAACCAGGGAAAAGGTAAATGTTACTTTTTATATATAACTATCAGTTCTTTATGTAATAAGAAAGCTATCTGATGTGGCAATATATTGATCATGATGTATATATTTATACTTATTGTTTCAGGTGTAACCAAATTGGGGTCACATTGTCAAATTCTATGAACTGTGGACAACTCTTATGCAAATTTTGTATTTGCACCTCTAAGGGTAAAACTAGCAGTTCAAGTGCTGAGCCACACAGTTGCTGCTGACATGTTTGCTAAAATAGCCCAAGGTAACTTGGTTTTTTCTTATCCATCTAAAGGGCTTAGTAGCCAAATGACAGAAAAAGAACAGTTTTTTCCTACCTACTTACCTTGATAGTATTTTGGAAAACTTGTATTAAATAAAGTAATACTTTATTATAATACTGATGCCTGTGTGAAATTAGGCTTTTAAAGTCCTTCTTGAGAACTTTACTGTTCTGGGATAAAGAACAGAATATATAATATATTAAATCTCAATAATAAAATATAATGTTCTATTACAGGTGATTTAACTGCTGAAGCGGCTTGACTGCAGATATTATATCGAAAATGGACAAACTGTTTGACTCTCTGAACAGTGACACAGTGGATCTGCAAAGAGGAAAGCCATTTTCAACCAATTTAAAAGATAAATCACCTCATTTAGTATTTATAAATGAAATGAAAACATTTTCACAACCACTCAAATTTATAGGCTTCAAAAGCACCCCACCATCAAAAAGGTTGGTAGTTATACAATGATTATAAAGATTCTTTAAATTACTCTAACAAAAAATTTGTCCTAGAATAAATTTATTAATAAATTCTTTCTTTACTTGTGAAAATGTTGGCCTACAAGGCTGCCTCATTAAATAATTCATAATATTAGTAGTTGTAAGATTCTATGTTTTATAATAAAGCTATTTTGACGAAAATACAGTTATTTTAAATTTCTTTTAACCAATCACCAAGTTATATAATTTAAAAATTAATAAGGCTGTTTGTCTACCAAAGCAGAGCTGGAAAATTGTAACACATAAATAGGTAAATTAGTGTGCAATTTTTATTTACATTGGTTACGATTTTTCAGTTCTGCTTTTGTGGACAGGTAGTTTTATTAAATTCTTGAAAATAATTAGATTTTGAATTTCCCGCGTAAATTCGTATTATCGGCTCATTTTGAATTTCCCGCATTTGCGAGTTTTTAGGGGGCTGTACAGAGATGGCGCTCATTTCAGGAGAATTTATTTGTACGTAGTTGTCATTCTTCTCCCTAGAGTATAAATGTTCCTTGCTGACTAGTTTTGATGGCGTAAAAATAAAGTGACAAATTAGTAAAATTGTGTTTCAAGCTATCGTTTATAATATTTAACTATAACCGATGATTATGATGAAGCTCTTAATTGTCTTACCTACATAAATATTTATTAACTTCCTGTTTGTTAGAGTTAGTTTTGAATGATGATAAAAACCAACCAAAATGTAAAACACAGTAATACATTTTAGATAGACATAAGCGTAATTTTGAAAAAGAAAGAATTAATCAAATTAGTTAAAACATATGGATCTCTCTATGTGTTTTTGATAATTAAAGATTGTTTTACTGAAACAGAGAAACATAAAAAGTTCTACAAATTTTAATAGCTTTAGCTAGAAGTTTTGTTTCGAGAAGGTTGTATTTGCTGTCTTGAAAAATCAGTGGTTACTTCAGTACAGTAGTAGTTCAGTGTGCAAGAGTGGGAACAGTGATAATATAAGTAATTATAGACAGATCTCAGTGTTGTCTGCTATCTCAAGAATGGCAGAAAAATTAATCAATAACAGACTCAATTATCTAGACAACGGAACATTATTCCCAGAATTGCTTTAGACGTGAAAAATCTACTGATTTATCGAATGTAGATGTTAACTCTCTGATACAGATAAAGGAAATTTTATTATATGAATTCATTGATGCCTGTATTTCGTTTATACAAAAAAAAACATTATTATTGCCCAATTAATCGTAAGCAGAGGGTAAAACAAAGACAAATTAATGATGTACCTAGATGTCCATTATACTGTTCCACCGGATAGTGTTCTTGGTCATACCTTGTTTCTAATATATATTAACGAGTTATGCAGCTAAAGCCACTATGTGGACAAGTTTTTTCCTATAGAGCTTGATACTACTGTTTTTCTCTGCTTAATTTTGGGAAGAAGTTCGAATTTAAGCTGAAACTGAAATCTTTTATATAAAAAAAAAAAAAATCTTTATTGAGAGAACACTTGAGTCATACAGAAAAATGGCAAGGACGGCCCTGCATCAGTATAAACTGTGTTGCATGAGCCGCCGCCCACCTCCGAACCTTATATCAATAATTTAATGTTCTTCTACAATATAACAATAAACAAAAATTATATAGAAAATTTGTTTTTTTTTTTTTGCTAAACAATAGTAAAAGCTTATGTGTGTGTGTTTGTGTGTGTGTGTGTGTGTGTTCGTGTGTGCGTGTGTGTGTTTAGTCGAAGTACATAATATGGGCATTAGTATAAGTTGTTAGGTAGCAAATCCTCGGTTTGAATATAGTTTTTTTGTACAAGCCATTGAGATACTTTAGTTTTAGCCAAATGTTTTGTCATCGGGTAGATTTTCAACTGTTTGTTGATTTTGTTATATAAAAAGGGAGCCAGAAATGAATGCTGACGTTTGAAAAATGATGTACGAGGTCTGTACGTGGAAGGAAAAACTATATCGCTTCTGCGTTTGCTAGTCTGAAATTTGGGATCAAATCCTGACGCTGAATGTGTCCTGAGGGTGATAAATAGTATAAACAATTGCCGAACTGTGAGTACGCTACTAGAGGCATATAGCAAGTGCGTAGGAAAACGATAGCATTTGTGATACATAACCTTGAGAACCGATCTCTGGGCACGTTCAAGGTGAATCAGATGGGATTTGCCTATACCTCCCCAGACAGTGACACAATACGAAAGTATAGATTGACACAGAGCGAAATAGATTGTTTTCAGTAGGTCGGATTGTACTACATTTCTCAACTTTTTAAATACCCATATTAGTTTCCTAACACGTCCTGTTAGCTGACATATTTGTGGGACCCATGACAAAAGTTCGTCGAGAACCACCCCCAAGTACCTAAATTGCTGTACGCGTTCGATCTGTTGGCAATTACATATTGTGGAATTAAAGTCATCGCATTTATGCACTTGTATTGTAAATTTACCATTTGTATTACGTGGCACGCTGGTTCTCGACGAGATTGAAAATGTTAAATATTTGGTCTTGCTTGCATTAAGCGTCAACAAATTAAAATTCAGCCAGTGAGTAACAGTTTGTAATCCTTCCTGAGCTAATGAGTACACTTCCTCCCAACTCTCTCCCTGAAACACAATAGCTGTATCGTCCGCAAATGAAAATATGTTTCCATTCTTTAATTGGATCAGGCATAGATCGTTAATGTAAATCAAGAAGAGAGCTGGACCTAGGATACTTCCCTGCGGGCCTCCGTACTCTATGGAAAGATCATCGCTCAGGTAATTTTCGATCCTAACCTGGACTCTGTTGGTAAGGTAACTAGTAAAAAGATTTAATGCTGTCCCCCTAATGCCTATTGCTTGTAATTTAACTAAGAGGGAAGGGACAGAAACGGTATCGAAGGCCTTGGCTAGGTCTATAAATATAGCTAGGCACTTTTTCTTTCGATCAAGACTATTCGAAATAAGGTCGACAAGTTTACTAACTGCATCTTCAGTTGACCTGCCAGCTCTAAATCCAAACTGGTTGTTAGCAATTAGTCCGAACTTATTTAAAAATGTGTTGAGCCTCTTATATATTAATTTTTCGAAAATTTTGGACAGAGCTGACAGGACCGAAATTGGTCTATAGTTACTTACAACGTTTTTGTCTCCTCCTTTGAATATCGGATGAATGATAGCTCTTTTTAATGCCTTGGGAAAAATGCCTTTGTCAAGGCAAATATTAAAGATGTCTGTAATTAGGGGTATAATTTTATGTCTTATCTTTTTCAACAACGAAGCAGGTATATTGTCCCTACCCGTGGCACAATCGTTTTTTAAATTAAGTATTAGTGTATCAATTTCTGTTTCATCTGTGGGGAGTAAGCCGAGAGAATTAACACAATGTGAGGAGTTGCCAGTAACGGTCGGTGTATTATTGTAACTCACAGATGAAGCTGACCGAATATTCTCAGCTAGAGTTTTACCAACATTCACGAAATATGAGTTAACTGCGTTAACAGATTTAATAGGCGTGCTTTCTACCATTAAAAGTTCGCGAGAGGAATTTTTATGATAAGAAATATCCGCAATTTTTTTAATAGCTTGCCAGGTTTTGGCTGAATTTTTACGATTTTTTTGTATTTCAGACTGTTCATACTGCCGCTTAAGCTTTTTTAGTAAATTGTTGCAAAAATTCCTATACCTCTTGTATGTTGTTTGAAGGATTTCATTATTGGGGGATTTACGAGCTTTGCAGTGGAGTTTGTCACGGTTACGTATGCACTTGACTAAGCCCGGGGTAATCCATGGTTTAAGTGGTCGATATTTACCACTTGTCCTAACTTGTACAGTATTTTCAATAATTTTTTGCGTTATCGTAGTAATTAACGATTCAATTAGACAATCGGGATCTCTTGACGTATAAATTGCTGTTAAATCAGTATTATCCAGGTCTTTGGCTACCATGTCCCAATTGGTTTTATTACGAATATAAATAGAGTTGACTGGTACGCGGGCAGTATTTATACAAAGTAATGTAGGCAAATGGTCGGTTATATGTGTATCAAGAATGAAAATAGTTGGATGAGATGAGGATTTTAATAAAATATGGTCAAGACAGTTTAATTCTCGCGTGGGATGTGTATGCCCTGCTAAAAAACCTAGTTCTGATGTTAGGTTAAGGTACCGAGAGGCGTTATTGGTTAAGTTATTGCTAGGTTTTATATCAATATTCATGTCGCCTGAAATAACAATGTTTGTAATGTTTTTCAGTGACTTGCAGGTTAGTTCTAATGAGTTAAGAAAACTATCAATATTATAAAATGAAGCGGATCGGTAAAGTGCGATTATGGCCAAATTATTTTTATCTTTAATAATTAGGCAATTGGCCCCCTCAAACGCCGGCTCTTCGACTTGATAATTCAAGTTATTACGCAAGTAGACAACCACACCGTCGTTTTGGTTGCGGTTTATCGAGGTGTAGTGAGCCGTATAGTCTGGGAGTTGTGGGGGAGTTTTGTTAGGATTTAACCAGCATTCGGAAAAAATAATTATGTCACAATTAAATTTGAGCCTATGGTGTAACGTTTCAAATTCAGATATATTTTTGTAAATACTCCTTATATTAAGACTTAGGATTTTTAAGTTATGAATATTATTCCCTACGGTAGACAGACATTTTTCGGGGTTATATTTAAAGTATGATGTCGCAATTTTAAATGTTTCTATTTCTGACATTAAATCATTAACATTTGCGCCTGTTATATGATGAGAGATGTGGGCGTACTGACGTATTAAGTAATAATTTAAAGTAGAAATACATCTTATTTTGTGTCTGTCTATTCAAAGAGAAATTATTCATCAATTGATTTATTGTGTAAATCCTCATATAAAAAATAAATAATCCCCAATTAATTTTAGTAATAAAAGAGCATAATAGTGTACAACTTATACTAATATTTGTGTAGTTACTGTGTGTTTTAAATGTTATAACTGTAAACTGACAGAGAGCAAGTGTGATTGTGTTTATTGTATGTGTGTATGCATGGAAGCTTAGCTTTATATACCTTACATCTAGAATAGGCCTTAGAAATAGTCACTTTTCACTTCCCAACTTTTGTATTTGCGCCTCGCTAAGGATGCGAATAATAGGCGAATTCTCATCCTTTCTTATAAAAACCTTCCCATTAGCGGTCCAACAAAAACGGTATGGTTTGGTTTTGATAAGCTCTCGAGCCAGAAAGTACAGTCTGCTAGCTTTACTAGTTAGTTGCTCTACTAAGAATATAGGTGATGTGTTGTTTACGTATCCGAGATGTGATGCGTTTAATTTGTTATTTTTATTCTTCCTGTTATATGTCTTAGTAGCTTTAAGCAGTTCCGTTTTGAGTGAGACTGTTGATAATTCAATTATAATTGGACCGCTTGTAATTTGGTTACCTTTTACCCGGTAGATGTCGTGGATATCATTTTGCGTGATCTCGAAGTTGCTGCTTTTGGCGAGCTGTATGAAGCATTTTGTTAGGTCATCTTTACTCTGTGCTAAGCTGGGGACATTACGCAGCTCCAGAGAAGTCTTTCGAGCATTTCTTTGCAGGTCTTCTATTCTTTCTTCCAGTATCTGTATATGTTCTTGCTCTTTCTTTTTCTCTGATTCTATTCTTTCAACCCTGCACTTGATTTCTTCGTACTGTTTATTTATGAAAGATATAGATGCTTCTATTTCCGAGTTCGTTTTTTGGATGCCTTCCAAAGTAGTTGATATTTTAGCCTAGCCGGTTATCATGCTGCTTCATCCAAGATTCGATGAGCTCCTTAATTTCTTCCTTAAATGCTTCAAATTCCGGGTTAAAAGAGCCGCGCCTCTTTCGCTTGTTTCTCAAGTTGACAAAGGTATGTGAGGTATCATCATTGCTGTCTTTATTTAAATTGGGGTCAGACAGGGATTTATCGGGTGTACCCAAGCGCGACATTTCAAACAAAATTAATAGGCACTTACAAAGACGGAGAAATTTATAAAAACAACTTGTGTTCTCTTTTACATATACCAAGAGTTCATACCTTGGAAGAGTTATTGTACTAGAGTACTGGAAAAAAGTTGAATTCAAGTTATGCTCTTTAAATCAATCACTTCACACACCAACTAATGTATCTATTGTTTAATGTATCTATGGTATCACGTACCAGGGTAACAGATTGCGCGAGAGATGTGATCGGCAAGGAGTGCACTGCAGGAGATGATTCAGGCGGCGCAAGCGCGTCGGTTGACACCTCCAGCTAAGATGGCTACGCCGTTTGGGCGGCGCAACGTAGTGGTGACTCTTCTAACAGCTATGATGACAGCGCTGTTCTGGGCGGTGCCTGCGTATCTGTCACGCCTCGGATAAAGATGTCTCCGCTGCTTAGTTGTAGCTTTGTTCACTTATTACACTCCTAATAATTTCTGAATTCCTATTATTCTGAACTTATTTTTACTGTATAATTTAATTTAAAATGACAAATTAACGCGGTGTTTATACGTCTGCTCGTAATCGAGGTCCGGGAGGAAGGGAATATAAATAGTACATGGCAAAACAAAAACTTTCTGACCTTAAATATCTGACGTCTAAAACGAACTATATATGCCATCAAAGTGATGCTCAGAAAACCACGTAAATACTAAATGGAGCAGCTATATAATTTATATTCTGCATGTGATTCTACGCCATCACAACTTGTGTCCCATTTTACCTGATGGAAAATCATGACATATATCTTCTGACCTAAAACTAAAACAGCCTTTTCCAGGCGACATTTCAATAACTGGTTCATTTCGGTTGAAATTTAGAATCGTGCGGCAGGAGTTTCGGGGAGAAAGATGTTTTATTTGGTAGAGGTTTGGTCCCCGATTGTAACAATAGCACTCGCATTACAAGGTAATTCACATTTTTCGAGAAAACCAATAAAAACTAACATAACCTATAAATAGGTAAAACATCGAAAAAATAATGCAATATTACGGGAGAGCTAGATAGCATATATAATTTTGTATAAGTGCAACAAGGACGTAAGATCATGTCAAAGACGTAGTGTCACAGTATTTTTATTTTTTTTGGTCTGTGGTTAAAATTTAGAATCGTGCGGCAGGAGTTTCGGGGAGAAAGGTTTTTATTTGGTAGAGGTTTGGTCCCCGATTGTAACAATAGCACTCGCATTACAAGGTAATGCACTTTTTTCGAGCAAATCAAAAAAATCAAACATAACCTATAAATAGGTAAAACATCGAAAAAATAATGCAATATTACGGGAGAGCTACAAATCAAATGGGCTACGCCAGACGACTCGCTCCGTCGCCCCTTCATTCATTTCGTTCATTCGTTTCGCTACGAAGGTCGACGGCTCGCTCCGCTCGCCACCTCCCCTCTTCGCTCCACTCGGCCTCGTAGGCTCGCTTCATTCAGGACCTCCTTCGCGAGCTTCTGGCTTCGCACTTCATAAAAACACTCTAGGGGTAGGGCAGACAAGACTACGTGGAGTAGGGGTTGGCCAATTCGATTCTGTCACACTATTCGACCTACATCAACTCATGTCGTTTCCAAGTGTAAGTTTTCTTACCATTAGAAATTAGTAGTTTGTCATATGATTTGACAGTTGACAGCGAGCATAGACCACAAAAAAATAAAAATACTGTGACACTAGTCTTTGACATGATCTTACGTCCTTGTTGCACTTATACAAAATTATATATGCTATCTAGCTCTCCCGTAATATTGCATTATTTTTTCGATGTTTTACCTATTTATAGGTTATGTTAGTTTTTTTTTGGTTTTCTCGAAAAATGTGAATTACCTTGTAATGCGAGTGCTATTGTTACAATCGGGGACCAAACCTCTACCAAATAAAACATCTTTCTCCCCGAAACTCCTGCCGCACGATTCTAAATCCAACCCTTCATTTCTTAACAGGTGTTTAAAAAACTAAGATTTCTCTTGTACTACGCTCATAAGCGCATGCACTAGTAATTATTAAGTCAATATTTGAATAGGTCCCATATAAACTTTACTAGGAATGGGGTCAGGATTTTCAGATTTATTTGAACTGTATTTTTACTAATAGAATTCTATTCCGCATTAATCATATTAAGTCAATAAAAATGCGCGAGCAGGATATACAGTATCTTAATTGTTTCTTTCCTACGCTTTTTATTTACTGTGATTATAGTAATGATACAATGTCGTTGCATTCAAGCTAGTATAATCAAGAAGCCTTTACCTACAGGGTCTGTGTCGAGCAGTATATTAATTAATATAATCTGTGTCACTACCAGTCAGTTTACAAAAAAAAAAGATGGCAGATGCAAAGCAAGGTATTGAACTAAATTACTAATATTAAATAATTTTCTGCATATTATCCAAAGAAATTAGCGTAGTTAACTGTTTAACTATTTACTTTTTCATATCTGCAGTTGCGTAAATTGTGCTACGTTAAAGTCGTAAATAACCACACATAGGTACCTGATACTGCTTCAGCATTTGTTGTATTGTTTAATTCCTTTGGTTTTAGATGTACATTACCAAGCGAAGAATGCTTTACCTTTGTTGAGTAAATACAATGTTGTTTTAAAGTACTTATGGTTTCGTTGATTTCACTAGTAATACTTCTAACAAAACACTATGGGACAGCAAGATAATAATAATCATACTTTGCATTAAAATTTAAAAACGATGTAAATAAAGGAATCAATTAGTGCATATGTTTTATGCTGAACCAATGTGAAGTTAAAAGTGCTTTTTTAGGTAAAACACCTGAGGACTTCTGTAATGGCTCCTCACAGTCACGTGTGGTCCTTGCAAAACCTCGATTGGAGTGCTTTGGATCCTCCAGTTTTGCTTCCAGCTCAAGCAAAAGTTGTAACCCTTTTGGTGAGTAATTAGCTCTAATATTAGTACATATGTGCATAGGTAATCTAAGCAATTTAGAGGGTGCTTGTGTGCTAAGTTTGTATTAATTTGGCATCTAAAAACTAATACTTCAATTTATAAAATAACCAATTCAAATTCTGTTTGAGGTCTCTGTGTTTTTCAAATCCAATCTCAATTTCTTACTAAGAATATGAGTTGCATATAATTATTGTTCATCATCATGATCAACCCACTACAGAGCACCGGTCTCCTCTCAATATGAGGAGGGTTTGGCCATAGTCCACCACGCTGGCCATGTGGGGATTGACAGACTTCACAAGCCTTTGAGAACATTATGGAGAACTCTCAGGATGTTTTCCTTCACCGTTGAAGTGAAGTGATATTTTAATTCCTTAAAAAGGCACATAACTCCGAAAAGTTATAGTTATAGGTGCGTGCCCGGTTTTGAACCCCCAACCTCTGATTAGGACGCTGATGCCCTAACCACTAGGATATCACCACATTATTGTTAGATCGCAATATTGAAATTATCCAGTTATTATTAAATTTGTTTGAAATATGAATAGCTATGATATTATCATCATAGTAACACTGTTAACACAACATAATGTGCGTAATAAATATTAACAACTAATGAAGAATTCTTTATTTATTAACTAATGATTTATTCTTTAATGATTTATTTATTAACTCAAAAATAGAGGACGTTCCATGTACTTGTATATGTGTATTGATTATTTTTGTATATAATGTTTTGTTTACTGATTGATATATCCAACCATCCATCAATAGTGGGCAAACAAAATATTGGAGAGGATGTACTCTTGAAATGGTCCTAGTCATCAAATTCAAAATGAATGTTTTGAGTATGAGGAATATTGAAGCTAATTGATTTTTTTTTTTGAAGTTTCTATATTACTTACCTATTAACACAAGAACTTTAAAGTGGTAGAATTAAGTATACACAAAAATGTTCTTGTATGTTGCTATTACAAGTTTTAGTCATACACTTCGCTCCTGTTATCTATGTTCATTGTGTAAGATTACCAGTGTAGATTAACATTAAAATTAATTAATTACAGGATCTGTTTTACGTCCCGCACAACTCTTATCAGGAAATAACCCTTTCCAAAAAGTTCCTGATTCAGAACAGTCTAGTAAAGATACTGAAGGATCTGAAGGATCTGAAGAGAAGACTCCAGAAGTAGAAGCACCTAAATTTGTGCCTCTTGGCACTGCAAATGCAACCTCTAGGACAACTACATCAGTGCCAGCACCTGCTCAGCCTCCAAGCACATCATCTTCAGGATTTATTTTCGGGCAGAATTTGAGTGAACGAGTAGTAATCAAGGAGGCAGTGAATAATGGTGATGCATCATTGGATCATAGTTCTTCAAATGGCACCACTGAATTATTGTTTACAAGTGCTGCTGCTTCAGTAAAAGATAATAGTCAGGTTTGTAATAACATTTGTTTTATTTGTTACTAGCTGTTTCCCGCAACTTTGTCTGCGTAGAATTGCTGATTTCCCTTGAGGTTACCTGTGTGGCCAATGGCCTGCTTCAGAAAGTAAGCTACAAGAAATGTCAAATTGCTGATCTTCATGTTTCTAAATTAAAAAACATAGGACTTTCATACAAACTCTAAACCCCTTTTTATGCAGTTCAGTGTAGATTTCGATGAAAAAATTTTTCGAACCTGATATTTACGCTCTAAAAGAAACCTATTTTCAAAATTTCAAGCTTGTAGACTTAAATAAAAAAAAAAAAACAGCAAAAACTATTAACCCCTGTTTTACCACCCTTGAAAGGTTCAAAAAAAAACTGAAGTGCACGTTTTTTATTTATTATTATTAATCTTAATGCAAATTTTTGTGTCTCTAACTCTACAAACAAAGGATTTTCATACAAACTTTCCCTTAGGGGTGGAATTTCTATATATCCTTTCTTAGCTGACATCTCTTAACTATCAACTGCCTACTTGCTAAATTATACGTACAATCGTTTTTGAGATCTCATGTTTAATCAGTAAGTATGTAAGTAAGTGACCTTTCGCTTTTATATATATAGATAAGGGCTGCCAGCAGCTTTGCCCATGTACAACGTATATAAGTATTGTAGCATGATAATAAATAGCCTTTAACTTTTTTGAAAGAATTTGACGTTCAAATGCAAAAGAGATGCTGAAATCTGATAAGCGATTTAGCAATAATTGTGTTTAAATTTATCTTGGTATTGTGCTATAATTATATTTATATTTACTATTGTAGCCGCAGGAGGAGGCAGGAAGTGGTGAAACTGGCGAAGGTCTTGCGGCAGCTGCGGCGGAGTATGAGCGTTCCCACGCGCGCCCACCTCCACCCACCTCTTACTGCACCATGACCGGAGAGGAGGATGAGATCAATGTGCTGCAGGTTTGTATATCTTACCAAAAGTGTTTTAAGGATTGCAAACTAGAATTAAGTTTTTTATTTACTTGAGAAAAATGGGGCTTTGAAGGAACTTAGTGACAAAATTTAAAACAGTTTGTACATTTAACACAGTATTTTGATACAAAGTAATGTGTTGTATCATAATATTTATGAACTAATTATATTGGGACGGCAGCAGGGGGTGCAAATTATACAGGATTATTGATAACTATTTTATTCTAACAAAATCATAAAAAAAAGGTCTTATTTTACTATATTACTCTACTTTCTTAATCTAAGGCTTAATCCTATAGTCCCACAGCGTCGCCCAAGCGATGCCGGCCGGATCGTATTAATATTTCTTCTAACGGACCTATGTCAGCGGTATTTTGTCGAGGGCACGGGTTTTGCAGGCATACTTGTTAGTTCCGTCGACTATGCCTGCTTAACAAACTTTTTTGGGTGTGCTTTGTTTCTAGTCTGCTTTGTTCTATCTTATTTTTTCATTTAGTCTTTTGTTGTATGATATCGATTTATTCGCTGTGTTACTAGTATACATTATGTGCAGATATCGTGCCGCCTGTTTGCGTGGGAAAGTGGCAGTTGGCGCGAGCGCGGGCGCGGCGTCTTGCGACTTAACGATGGCAGGGCGGGCGCCGCCCGGCTCGTGGCCCGCGTGTACGGCTCTCTCCGCGTCGTGCTCAACACTAAGCTGTGGCCCGACATGGTGGTGGAGCGCGCCGGCAACAAGTCACTGAGGATCACTGCGGTCGATGTGCAGCAACAAGTCAAATTGTTCCTAATCATGGTTCGTATCACGTAAAGAACAACATTAAAGGATTACGCAGACCGGGACGGCATGGCAAGGGATTTAGCCGTGAGTCAGCGCACACTGGCCGCTTAGATACCGCGGCATTCCAGCACTTTGCCACGGCATGCTCAGCGACTCCGCACCCCGCAGTATATAACTACGAGCGCCGGAGTCCGTGGCATGCCGTTGCCTACCGCAGTATGCCACGGCATCCCGCCACGGGAGCCTGTGGCGCGTGTTGCGATAAAATCCCTTTCAATGCCACGGCATCATTTTAAAGCATAGCAATTTATGTCGTATTTCTGTACCAGTACGGTTGAATGTCCATTAGTAAAAATTAAAATCCCTTGCCTTGCCGTCCCGGTCTGCGTAGGCCATTAGGGCCCTATCAAATTGCATTCTGTGTAACATATTATATATTATTAACGCATAAAATAAAAAATATTTATATTGAAAAAAAAAAAAGTGATATCCTAGTGCTTAGGGCGTCAGCCCCCTAATCAGAGGTTGGCGGTTCGAATCCGGGCATGCACCTGTTCGAGCCGGTAATGGGTTGAGCATGATGATGATGATATTGAAATGATTACTTACATGGTTGGGTTAGTAATATTTCAAAAGGTAAAAGATACAGTTTTTAAGTTATAAGTAGAGTAAGATACTAATGGTTAGGTAAATTTGTCCAAACTGGGTGTAGTAAAGCTCAACTACTGTAGAATCATTAGAAATTTGCTTAGTTTCTGTCTTAGAATGAAGATGTTTGTATAGTGACATACTCAAATAAAACGTCCTGTTAAATTATTTTATTGATTGCAGGGAGCTCCGGTAGACATCGCACAGCTGCACAGAGCGTTGATGTCGCGAATCTCACTCAGCAAACGAAGCTCTATAAGCCCTAAGGATGATGAGAACTCGCAGAGATCTGCCGAGAGATTAGAAGCGGCGACCGATGATAACGATTACCTTGAAAAGTCAGTAGACGAGCCTAATCAAGAAGATGACTCCACTTTTGATGAAGCACAAGCTGATGTTCCTGAGAGCAGGCACGATGACCATGACGACAGATTAGGAGATATTGAGGATAAGACTGAGGATGATAATATTTCTAATACAAATAAAGAGATACTGCAAGAAAAAGAGATGAAAGCGTTAAAAAGAAAAGAACCAGTTGAAGACGAAACTTCGCCTAAGAGACATTGCCAAGACAATCAGTGAATGTGAATTCAGTCTCAGTGTAAAATTATGTGAATTTAACTTGAAATTTGAACTACATTTAATCGATTCCTTGCTAAAGTTCTATAAATTTATTGATGTGATGAGTGTAGGAATATTTATGATTAAATTAATAACTTTAGCATTATGCAACAATGGGTTAGTATTAATAGGATGATTGACGTATTACTTTTCCTTCTTTATATGGAAAAATTATTATTATCCTTTCAATATGCTGAGCTGTACTTTAACTTGTCAAAGTAAATTTCAAATGCTTTTTATGAAACTGTTGACAGCTAATTAAATGAAATCACATGGAGTTTCATTGCACCAGCCTCCTACTTAAAATTAATTGTGTACATTGTGTTAAAATATTTTTTGGGACTCAGTCTTATGTGAACTGTCTTGTATTAATTTAAACAACAGGTGTCTATGTTATTATTTCTTAATTACATTGCCAATAATACAATACAAATACAATTTTAAATAAATAATCTATACATCTGTATAACATATAAAGTGCATGTCATACGATTACACTGGACCACAGTAAATAACCGGTCATTGGCCTGAAGTCTCTACCGCTCAGCACTTTGGACGGATATATAGTATGGAATGAATATACAATTTTACAATAACAAAAGTTTGGCGTTGACACATTCCAGTGACTATGAAGCGAATGCACTAAATATTTGATTCGGCCGGAGCTGAATACCAAATAAATAATATGTACATGTGATTTATTTTCTCAAATATAAGCATTAAAATGTTCAACAAGATTCTTTTATTTTTCTCTTGTTCTTCATACGTGTCTATTCTAGACTATTACAACCAAAATACCTAATTAATCGATGTTAAGGGTCCTTAGGCTTAGGTGAACAAAACATTGCGAAGCATTATGAAGTATTATTAGTATTCCTAGTGGCATGTGTTTTCGCCATATCCAGTGGACGCGACGTAGTGCGTACTGGTTCAATTATATATATATATATATATATATATATATATATATGATGTCTTCTTCATTTGTTTACCAAACTTCGTAGGTAGGTAAATATAGCTTTATACTTACGCATGGTTAAAATAATAATAAACAGAAATCTCCGCGTTTGTTGACCACCACAAATTACGACTGCGTGAAAAATTATGTCGCGTCGTATAGTCGCTTACCTAGCACGAATGATTATCATTAAAAATAAGTTCAAGTGCAAATACGAGTAGTACTTGCTTTCTGTGAGAGACCACGTCATATCTAAATTATAAAGAAAATAAGGATCGCCCGTACCTACTCACGGTTTTATTGCAGTGTGAAATAAACTGGAAAAAAGGTTGTCGCATAAAACTAGACGATTTAAAGATTAAAGGTCACCGTAATGTATGTCCCTATAGGTTTTGTCCAAGAAGATAGATATTTTAAATTATTACTACATGCATATTTTA
Source organism: Lasiommata megera (assembly GCA_928268935.1). Lineage (NCBI taxonomy): Eukaryota > Metazoa > Arthropoda > Insecta > Lepidoptera > Nymphalidae > Lasiommata > Lasiommata megera. Next base: position 11,086,882 of record OV743313.1, on the reverse strand, counting down.
AAAAGACCACACAGATTCACTCACTGTCTCCAAAAAGTTGTGAGTCAACAATTAAATACCGGTTGGTAAAACAGATTCAACTGAATATTTGGCAAAGAAACTCAGCAGTTGCAGCAAATATATTTCCAAAATTATTTCACTATTTGTATCCTGTTAGATCTTCTCAATCTTTTCATTAAGAATCAGCTTTTAGCATTTGGTTTTATGGGTTTAACATTCAAGGGAGAATCCGGGCTGTACCAAGCTAAGGTTGTAGTCCCGTTGTCCCCGTTGAACGTATCCCCGTTAGCGGGAACATTGGGATTTGAATAAAATTATCATTTCTTCCCGTTGTCTATTATTTAAATTGTGTCCGTTATTTTAGGGCTGATCTGTTATAGAAAAGTTACGTGTGTATTCTGAACCATTTAAGAGGAGGCTACAAAGGATGAAAGAATTTGAATTAGATGAAAGGCGAGTATTACTTTGTAAACTCATACTTACTCGAATGGTCATATTATGCGACCTGTCACCTAGCAAACGACTACCAGCGAATATTATGCATGATGCACCAAACCCTTAATTGTTCAAACAATATTAAGTATGATACGCATTAGAAGCAGATTTGGCCCGCTAACTATTTACTGCTGCTTTTGAGGGCTTTTTTGCAGTGGATAATAACAAAAGATCAAAATGTACTTGAATGGTTGAGCCGCTCTTGAATTAATAATACCAATTTGTAACGATATCAGCAGATATTTTAATCAATGGAAATCCGTAACTACGTTACGGATATAGGTACGCAGTATGATTACTTATTGACTATTATATATTTGCAGTTTATATCACGTTTACGAAAATATCGTACTAGATTTTACCGCGGCTTCTCTCATGCTGATAGAATTAAGCATTAGAGCCATTCCATGGGAATCCTGCATTATCCCGATCTAAGAAGTACCTTAATATCGCTTTTACAAAGGATTTTCTACATTACCTAGACATTACAACGAATGAAAACTTATGAACGGGAAAATTTTTGCAATATAGCCAAAAGTTGTATCGTCGCGCGTAAACCGCATGTTTCAAATAAAAAAAAAAAACACATAAAACAGGCGTGACTTGCTTTGCCTATGAACAAACATACAAATATTTTGCCGATATCATATAGAGGTTAGGTAAGTGGCTGTAAATAATTTACGAACAAGAACAAGACATTTGAGGGGTGTGAAGTGCTTATTAACTTAACGATATATTAGTACGAATTTAAACTGCCTGACAGTAATTAACTGCTTTTAAAATAAACACCTACAAAGTCTTCAGAAGCTCAACATACAGGCTGCTTTGTTACTGATGGTTTCGTGGTTTGGTCTTTAATAAAAAAGCAGTACTTGAGTGGATAGGATTTACATGGGATGACGTGACGTCCTCTTCTTTTTTCCAGACTATTTTGCACATGAAAACTGAATTGCATTTCTTTGTTCTTTTAAAAAGAATTTTTACTCTAGCCAGTCCAGGTTGCCTAGGACTGCTGGGAAAGTTGTAGAATAAGATACCATTTAGATTCTCTATCCAGGCGGAGTGATTTGTGAGTTAGGTAGTTGTTGGTTCTGTAGCAGTCACGGACTATATGTTTTCTATTTAAGAACGGTATTTTTTGCAAGCTGTGATAGCCTCGTGGATAGGACGTCAACCTCATAATCTGAGGTCGTGGGTGCGATCCTGGGCACGCAACTAACTTTTCGGAGTTATGTGCGTTTTATAAGTAAATAAAATATCACTTGTTTCAACGGTAAGGAAACCTCTAGCCTGAGAGTTCTCTATAACATTCAACGGCGTGTGAGGTCTGCCAATCCGCACATGGCCAGCGTGGTGGACTATGGCCAAACCCTTCCCATATTGACCCGTACTCTATAGTGAGCCGGCGATGGGTTGATCATGATGATGATGCTGATTTTTTGATCAGGCACCGTCATCTTCACAGTTGTGTCTTTGATAGAACTTACATATTCCAATTTAGTTATCATAAGCTAGCACATATTGCCACAGCTTTTTACTACATAATTTCGCAAAAGTATATAGATAAGAGGTGGTTTTTTTTCAAAATCAAATCAAATTCAAAGTTTGAGCAGACAATGGAAATATCTACGGTAAAAACAATATATGAATAATATAATTTGACTTCTTTCTGTATATTTGAAACCTATTATGCTGTGTCTGTGATAGCCTAGTGGTCAGGACATCCGCCTCCTAATCAGAGGTCGGGGGTTCGAATCCGGGCACGCACGCACCTCTAACTTTTCGGAGTTATGTGCGTTTTTAAGTAATTAAAATATCACTTGCTTCAACCGTGAAGGAAAACATCGCGAGGAAACCTGCACGCCTGAGATTTTCCATAATGCTCTCAAAGGCGTGTGAGGTTTGCCAATCCGCACATGGCTAGCGTGGTGGACTATGGCCAAACCCTTCTCATATTGAGAGGAGACGTGCTCTGTAGTGAGCCGGTAATGGGTTGATCATGATGCTGTGTTGTGTAACCTGTTTACGAAACGCACAGAGAACAAACATTGAATTTTATTTATATAGATAAAAACGGAAATCGAAGTACCGTACTATCTTAAAAATAAAGATCGGCCCTTGGCGTAAATAAAGTTTAATATTTGGGAACGGTTAAAGAGGCTGAAACCTATTAACCAGTTGATGAGCGGTGTCTGTATGCGAACGTTGGTTGGCCGTGATCTCGCTTTTCGCAGTGCGGGGGAGATCAAGCAGAGCGCGTGCATTCTATCAGATAAGATAAATAATAAATATCGTCATACCTGCATATGTATAATTCATATTTGTGTTATTTTGGGCATCATCATATCGACCGATATATGTGGGTACGCACACTGCTGGACACATCTTGACCCAAAATTTAAGGTCATCTCTGCTGTTTTGTTTGCAATTTTAGTAAAGCAAGGCAGCATTTAAAGTAACTTTAATTCTTCCGCGGTTCTTCTCATTCCTTATTGGATTACGTATTACGTATACATTATACATTGCCGTCTTTATCGCCCGATAAATGATTATGTCCCTAATAATACCATATCAGATCCACTGCTGTAACGTGGCAAAACATGGTTTGAAGCCATAAGTCATCACTGGTAACATGCGCTGTCCGAAGACTTTTTTCTTCAAGCACTGAAGAATATTTAAGGCACACAGTCTACTCTAAATTACATACTGTACATACATTTATATCTGTCGGTTTATTTCAAAAAGGTGGCCTGGAAGTGATCGCTTTTAGTGATAAGGACGCTTTTTGCTTTTATATTATGTAGTTTTTCTTGAAGCGGTGATAGCCTAGTGGTTAGAGCGTCAGCCTCCTAATCAGAGGTCGGCGGTTCGAATCCGGGTACGCACCTCTAACTTTTCGGTGTTATGTGCGTTTTAAAAAAAAGGAAGAAAGGAAAGAAACCTGCACGCCTGAGAATTCTCCATAATATTCTCAAAGGCGTGTGAAGTCTGCCTTCCTGAATCCGCACATGGCCAGCGTGGTGGACTATGGCCAAACCCTTCTCATATTGAGAGGAGACCCTTGCTCTGTAGTGAGCCGTTAATGGGTTGATCATGATGATGATGATTTTTTCTTTTCCTTGCTTTTGTTCTATATGCAATAAAGTTGTATAAATAAATAAATAAAATAGATAGAGAGACAAACCAGCGGCAACCTTACTCCGGGACACAGGTACCGGAAGAGAAAATTTCAACTGCGAAATATGTATGGTAGCATCCTGTATATCAATAAATTTCATGTTTCAATAATTAACATTGATTCATTTCTGCCCGTGCACCTTCGTGTTTCGTTTAGTTTAAGGCAAACCTACTCGTATTTACAATACTATTAAGATGTTTGAGACTTTTGAAGCTTTCCGACCCCATTTTGATGCATTAGCAAGATTTGGATATTTCAAAATTGTTACTAAACCTGTAACTAAATTTCAAGACACGTTACATTACTATTATCGTATTTTGGTGTGGATTGGTGTCGTTACGTACAACATACAACTCATACTTAGTTCCATTCAGGCAAGTTGACTTCTCAAAATCCTTTTCTACACTAACAATTGATAAAGAGCTTATCTACATAAACATATAGAAGGCAGATCACTAGTCACTACAGATACTACGGCTTTAGACATTTCTAAAGCCATAAATGCCGCTCGTTATTTAAAATCATCGTGTGGCTTTTTGCCGTGTCTCTAAAATCAAGATGTAGTTCTTTATAAATTTTCTTCTTCAGAGGGCTATATAATTTATCAACAAAAGCCTTGCAGTTTGATATATTGAAGTTATCCATAGAAACTTATCTTGACTGAATCGAAATTTCTATTCACTTATAGTGACAGTTAATAATCCAAATCGCATCAAACTACCCACGAAACAAAAATTCGAATTAGCTATTGGAAAAATCAACTCTGTCGATTATGTATACCGAGCAAAGTCCTCAACTAGGTGGGTGATTGACTTGGGCCTTTTTCTCACAAAAGCATGTTAAAGCCCCCCCTAGGATTTTCACTAATGGCTGGTAATTATCTCTATACTCTGAGATTTAACTAAGCCAGTCTACTTGCTAATAGGTACATGAGCTTATATTTTCTTCTTCTTCTTTATCTTATAAGTAAAGTGATGCATACCCACGAGCGAAGCATTAATAAGGCAGATTTTTTATAGACACTGAATTGCACTGAACAATTGTTGGGAACATTATTCATCCTTCTGACGACTTTGAATACGCTTGGCAAACAAGCTGCTTTCAATCTGCGTGTGCGACGCATCGACAACATCATTGATGTAATTAAAAGTAAGAAATGATCATATTATAATGAACACATACAAGTGATTGACATAAAATATAGAGTAGTAGAAAAATAACGGAGCACCTACTACGAGTAAGGTAAGGTAAAGAAAATATGAGAAAAATCGTAAATCCTTTCCAACTGTTTACCTATGAGCATGATACCCAAAACGCTGGCGCCTATATTGCCCTCTTTGAATTGCTAAACTTAGCCATTTGTCAAAATAGAAACCTACTATTGGGTCACTAATGAACGTGGAGTAATACGTGGATACGAAGTGCGATATATGTTAAAAACACTCTATTCAATCATGATATTGAATTATAATGATAGTTTTTTTTTTCTATGTTTTAAGAATGTTGTGACAACCTCTAAGTGGGTCTGCAGTGTTGCAGTACAATTCCTCTTTTTATGTTATTTATACTTTATAGTGTGTTCTATAGACTTCTTAATTAATTATATAAAATAGATTGGAATTCATTGAAACCCTTACGAGTATGTCAAGTCTACTGATCATTTATAACTCTTAGGCTGTGTACGCTGAGCAATGGATATATATTTATGCTGATACCGGTCAATGTACTCATAAATGTTGATTTTAGGTACATCATTTTCATCCCAAAATTCATTCCACGAGGACATAGCAAGGAATAATGCTGTGTCTATGGCTCGCCTTCTCAAGCTTTACCATGTTGCTGTAAGCATTTGTGGTGTTCTTTTTACTGTTTATCCACTGATAAATAGAATAATGGGTCAAGAAGCTTATGTACCTGGATATTTTCCTTTCGATACGAGTGAGGCTCCAATGTAAGTGCCTGCTTTAAATTACATTTAAATAATATTTTTTATGAATATATTCAAACATCACGACATTAAACGAGTCGCAGGGAGCCGCTGGATACAAGCGGCCCAAGACCGTGGCCGTTGGAACTCCTTACAAAAGACCTATGTCCAGCAGTGGACGTCTATCGGTTGAAATGATGATGATGATGAATATATTTATCACTGAATTTTCATCTACACTTGAATGGATTATATGATCTTATATTTGTTATAAAAAAGAGAAAAATTTAAAGAAACAGATGTGATGAAATATATACCTTTGGAAATAAATCGAAACATACTATTTGAATACATTGTTTATTTATTTCAGATTTCACATGGTGATCGTGTATATGGGTGTACTTATTTCTCTGCAAGGTTACGGCCATGTGACTATGGACTGTACGATCGTAGGGTTTTACGCGCAAGCCAAAACTCAGTTACAGATCTTTAGATATAACTTTGATCACTTCCTTGACGAGTTTCAATTTGAGGCGACAACTGCTGATCGTTTGCAATTTATCGACGAGAACGACGATCACAAGCGAGCGTTGCAAAGGAAATTCGTGAGATGTTTGGATCATTACGAACGAATCGTCTGGTACCCTACTTACTTTATCTTATTTGTTTTTATCCCTGTTTCATTCACGCTGGTTCCTATCTGCTGGTAAGCATTTTTGAAAACAAGATTATAGGATCACCACTTAAAAACCAAAAAAAATCTGGATTTTAAATGCACCTCTGGCATGATCTGTTTTTTAACTGAAGATACTTTAAACCACTTTGATTATCGATAAATATATATTTGGTTGGTAGGTAACCTAATTAAGAATAATAAATTAATTATCTTTACCTTAGGAATAAACACGGCTAATTATTGTTATTAAATATTTTGTATAGGAATTCACACTTTTTTAGAATATTATTTCAACAACAAAATTTCAACCCACATTGGATTGGCCAGCGTAGTGGTTCTATGCTACGTAACAAGGGTTGGTTTCGGAGTTGGTTTATTTTGACGACTTACAGTCGACCTTTCTTGTTTTAGGTTCGCGAAGGAAGTAGAGTCTACATTCAGCGAAGCGATGATGCTTCAATTTTTCGTCATGGTCTGGGTTATATGCATGACCATGTACAAAATAGTAGGGGTAAGAAGATATAATGTATAGAATATTGACTAATGATCATAAAGGCACGGACCATTGCCCGGGTCACGTCATAAATTGTCGGATAGCGCTTTACCTAAGAATGCGGCAAGGCATATGGTATTTCTTATAGACTATTTACAAATATTCTTTAAGAAATAGACGACTCTGAAAAGTAACTATCAATTATATAAAAGTTTTACCCGATATATCTTAGAAAACAAAAATACGTATGATACTGGCTCGAGCACCAAGTTTATCGTAACATCTTCAAACGAACGTAGTGTATTGCAAGAACGTTCTAACCATAAAAAATTGAGATATAGTGACAACAGTTTACATTGATAATTTCAGAATAATGTCTCAGTCATCATGTCATTATTATTTTTCTTTATGTTGCTTTGAATCCAAAGACAGATAATTGGTTAGAATGAAATAAAACGTATTTGACCAATTTGAAAACCAAACAGAGTCATTGTTTTTTGAAATGTACTTGTATATTATATAGAATTGCACATAATCATATATTACATTTCTGATCGTAGTAATTACTGCCGCATTTTAAAATAACTTTTACTTACCTTGGTTGAAGCAGTAGTTACCACCCGACCGACGATTTAGCGTTTCGGTAGGATGTCATGTCGAAACCGGGAAGTATACAATGGGTCCCATGGGCGTCCAGTATAACCAGCGAGAGGGACATGCCGTGGTGGTTTTTAGCCCAAGGGACGGAAGTAGTTATAAAGCTTTTCCACCACGACAAAAAAAAAAAAGGATGTCATGTCGAAACAGTATTGGTCTTTACTGCAATATCCCAACAGGTTTATATACCTAATACCCTTTATCATCTCAAAATGCATTATCTTCGTCACGTGAGTGAAAAAAAAACTTTCCTTTGAATTCACTTATGTTGAATAAATTATAGGACGGTAAATAAAAATAACCTTGCCAGTAGAAACCACAAAGTTCTTAGTTGAACTGATAGCAGAAAGAGGCATTCAAAGATGTTACTAATGATGTTAATGCATTATTTGCACCATTTTGAGTAATCCTAACCAAACTCCTAATATCTATATATTCTATATGTTATGTGTATGAACTGGTTTATCGTTTCGTCAAAAATATATTTCTTGCAGTAAAAAGGATAAGAAAATTGAATTAACTACGTAATTCATTTCGTTTTCCTTTAGCTTTCCATAATGTCAGCGGAATTTGTTTCGATTGTTATGTATCTGGGGTGCATGTTGGCTCAGCTTTTCATTTACTGTTATTATGGGACGCATCTTAAAACAGAGGTAAGTAAAGTACGAGTACAAGAAGGTATAGTACTTAACTGCATGCATATTTAATTAATATATTTATACAAATTCATTTACTATAAGATAATAAGATGTATTATAAGATAAGTAGAATGGCGAGCGGGCAGTTTTTCACCGTTACATGGTTTACATTATGAAAATTATTCTTTAATATGAGACAGTTTTTTTTTATAGAAATGTACGCTAATACCTCCAAGGAAGTTTCTCAATAATACCAAGCCGACACAGAATTGGCATCGAGTATACTTCTGGTCCTCCAGAGGCTCCAGGGGTAGGGGGTATGAACAAATTTTCTGCTGTTGAAATTTTCGCTGTTGGGAAAATTACCCCAACGCGTGTCTGTTTGTTGCTATTAATTTGACACCAACAGATAGAAAATTGGACTCAGAGCTTTCTGTATCATAACAATATCCATATAAGTAATATTATGAAGCCGATATTTGTATGTTTGTACTAGCTATTATTAAAATATACCCGCGGCTTCACTCGCATCGAAGCTATTAAGTAAGTATCAGAGATCATTACAATGGCAATTAATCAATATGATATCTTTAATAATGATGTAAAAAACTATTTTTTCAAATAAAAAGTTTCGCATGTTACTTCTAATACCTCAAGAATGTGTTCATAGTTTCATGATAATCGGTACAGTAGTTTTCGCGTGAAAGCGTAACAAACAAATTTACATTGACATTTATAATATTAGTATGATAAATCAAACATACGTATGTTTGAAAGCTCTAATTAAAGATCCAGATGTTTGCTTTAGAGATTCGGTAACTAATGCAGCTTATATTTCAATAATATTTTGATTAATATTAATATCTATATAATTGGTATAAGATAATTGGTATCTGTTTTTTAGGTAAAATGTATATATTTTCCGGAGGGGATGCGTAAATTTCCCAGCGTGAAAAGAAAAAAGGTAAAATGTATATTAATGAACACCTTTGCAGAGTGAACTAGTGAACAATTCCATATACCAATCAGGGTGGCAGTCGCTCTCACCGGCGTTCCGACGTCACCTGTACATGCTGATGGAAAGGTGTAAACGCTCCGTTGAGCCTCGCACTGCATATATAATCCCCATGTCACTGGACACATATATTTCTGTGAGAAATCAACCTTCGTTCATTAATATGCTATACGCTGTCAAAAACAGCCCGTGAAAATTAAGAGCGACGACGTCCGTTCCGTGGCGAAGCGCGTGTGCTATCGCAATATAAAGTTGGAGGTCCTGGGTTCGATTCCCAGCTTGAGCCTGGTCTGGTAGGAGGCTTCGGACGTGGCTAGTTACCACCCTACCGACAAAGACGTGTCGCCCCTTAGCGTTCCGGCACGATGTCGCGTACAAACCAATTAGGAGTGTGGGTTTACCATACCACGCTACCATCCTAGCATCATCACTTACCACCAGCTGAGATAGCTGCCAAGAGCCAACTTGTAGTGCATAAACATTTAAAAAAAACACGCAAGAATAAAGTGCCTATTCTCGTAAGATTGCTTGTAAAAAGTTTATGCGTTTGTGCTTAACTTCTGAAGAATTAATAAAACTAACGGAATGTATTATTTTGTTTGAGGACAAACATATTCTATCATTATATTAAATAAAACAAAATTCCTCTAGTTGCAAGGTTTTACTATTCAACTCCAGAACGGCTGCATAGGTTGTATTGAATTTTGATTCGTTGGACTCCATCCGAATAACTAATTAAAGAAAAAAAAAATATGTAAAATACACGAATAAAATATAGAAAATTCGTTTTATTACAAATTTATACCATGTACCAAAATTTCTTTTAAATAATAAAAATGTATGCAGCCTTTCTCGAGTCATACGAGTATATGTAAAATTAAAAAAAAAACAAACAGTTAATGAGGTAACATAATATAAATAGGTTCGAGGGCAAAATGAAGTTTTTTCAAAAAACTCTACTTATCTGTTTCATTATTCTAATTCGTGAAGCTAGAAGCTAGGAAGGCTCCAAACGCGCCCACCTAGGCTTTAGTACCTCCTATCTAAATAGCTTTGTATTGTGCGTAATAGTTTGTTTGTTTTTTTTTATACGATTTCATCCGCTAATTATCAAGTTTTTTTTTAAATACGTCATTTGTATTAAGTACTAAACAATTATACAGGTTGTGATTTATTTATTTTGTTTTTCAGGTTTTGCGATCATCTTACGCACTATTTACAATCTTGGATAGAAAATAAAATAAATGATTTAATAAAACAAGTGATCTTATTGTGTTTTTAATCTGTTTGCTTATTTTTGAAGTTTGTGCATTCATATTTCTATATAGTTAAAACCAATAAAAAAAATACAGATTAAAAAGCGTATTTTCATAACAACTTCCATCCAGTAAATGCATTAAATAACAAAACAAAAGTACACAACAATATTTAATATATTTAACACACTATTGATGCTGCTGCAGAATTAACAATATCATGTTTAAAAAAAAGGACTTGTAATTAGTTCATTGCACTATTACATTGAGCAATATAGAATAAAGGTGTTAAAACCGTTTGAAATGAGCAAATGCTTAATTTCTTGTAAGCTAAATGTACCATGCAGCTTTTCTTCAAAGCCAATGTTAGTCACTACAAAAGACAGACAAAAAAGACACGAATTCATTACATTATATAAAGAAATCGTCTCCGTACTTAGTGGTATTTAAAAAAATACCTACTTAGTATTTTGTTTCAGTTATGAATTACGACAATAAAGACTTCAAGCAATTGGAAATCAGCTTCATGTTCCCGTCGTCTATTGTCGGAATCTGTAAAGAAATAAACAGTCGGGACGGACTAAAAATAATTTCCCTATCATTTATTCGCCACAGTATTCTCGTATACATGTAATTATTTTAAGCGCATTTTTGTGTACCGCTTAAATTCTCGTAGAACGAACGCGGGCGGCGACACGGTTGACTCACGGACTCCGGCAGACAATCCAGGAATCCGCCTCTTCAGTGCTCCGTTCGTCGTAAGTGCTGAAAGTCGTGTAAAAAGTTGTATCCGGCCGCGAATAGCTCGCGCAGAATTTCATTTATAAATACGCTATTGCGGTTGCGCGGTTGGTCGCACTCAGCGGCGTTGAGGCGGAGTTCGCTTCGGAGCAGGCAGAGTCGGCGCCGCGAACGATGGGCATGCGCGCGCGCCGATGATATTCACGGGCGGGGGGGCGCGTCGGCGCACCTCGCCCGCGCCACCGCGCACGCGTCCTCCCGCTTACCAGCGTCTTTATGCTGAAAATGTAAGTTTCACGCAACTTCTAACACCTTTCAGACCCCCTTTTACACGCCCCTTACTCGGTTTTACATTAATAATGAAAATTCTTGAGGTTGACCCTGGATATCGTTATATACACGCGCGAGATTAAAAGCTTTCACCGTGATTTACGCTCGCACACACGTGGATACGCTTGTATTCGCTTGTTGATCTGTAACGTCATAGTCGTGGTGTTTGTTTCTTTGTGTGAATGAAATCTTATTATTTTTAAAATAAAGTATGACAGATGTTACTTCGTGGTTCTTAATAATTAAAGAATTTTTCAGCTGTTTTGGAGCACATTAGTTGAAAACAAAAACACAAGTCATTCAACTTTATGAAAATATACAGTTTATTGTTCAAATAAAATATATAGGCAATAAAAACTGATTAAGTTCATGAAATCAGTTTTTGGTCCATGTAGGACCAAAAACTGATTTCATAAACGAAAGCTTTAAAGGTCAAGATCTAACAAAAAATGTACCGAAATGCAAATGGACTTAATAAATGATGCATAAGAGATTAAAAAGAAACTTAATTTGATATGCAATGTACCTACTTTTTATTCGTTTTTGTTATTAAGATAAGTTAGATTTATAAGCTAACCAAAAATATTCAAATCTCAAATTAATTATTATTAGCCAACATGCAATAAAGGACACAATACCAGATGTATAGGATATGTGTAGCAACGGGTCAGATGTAAATATTTCCACAAGCTTACCTACAGTCTACACGCGCCCGTATGATATATCAATCATACAACAACACATAGACGCACGCACCTACTAAATGTAGATAAGAATTTATATTTATTATTACCACTAGGGACTTACGAATACATGTGGCATAACTTTAGACTAGTTTGCGATGTTTTGTCGAGGTTTATTCACGCTTCATGAAATGTGACGTCGGTAAATGTGACAAAACAGCGGATAGCTTTTACGTTATTATACTTTTATTTTTTTGCAAAACCCTTAAAGTTTGTAGAACCACGCACAATATTTTGAATTACAATGAATAATATAATACCGTGGTTCGTCATCCCAATCGATGGACGTCAACTAAGCGTCCATTAATGGAATACCGATCATAATATGATTGAATAAATAATATTTATGTGTTTGTCTGGTGGGAGGCTTCGGCCGTGGCTAGTTACCACCCTACCGACAAAGACGTGTCGCCAAGCGATTTAGCCTTCCGACACGATGTCGCGTAGAAATCAATTAGGAGTATGGGTTTACCATACCCCTAACAGATTAGCCCGTTTCCATCCTAGACTGCATCATCACTTACCACCAGGTGCCGTCAAGGGCTAACTTGTAGTGTGTAAAAAAAAAGTACTTCGATTACGAATCCAGCTAACCTAGACACTTTTGTATTGGCACGAGCATACATAGAGAATCAACGGTTTTCTTTCAGGAAAATAAGGAAAAGTCGTAGAAATCAGGATAAGTTAGAGAACTTCTATAGTTTAAACAAAACTATGAGTAACAGAGGTATAGTCCCAGAACTGAAAAAAATTCAACAACTTAGGATCTTAAGAGAACCGTTATAAAAAAAGCATATGAAGAAAATATATAAAAGACCACCTATTCGAGCAGAGTGGAACTCTCATTTTTGAGCATTTTTAATGTGGGTCTGTGTATCTATATAATAAACTACCGGATGACATCTTGGAGAAGTCTCACAATAAGCTCTAATTTGATATTAAAAGTAAAGTCCGATTCTAGTATAAAGGATATACTCGTAGTATTCTAGAATATAACAAGAAATCTTGGGTATGAATTTCTGCCCTTCCTGGGTTGCTTTTACATATTTTATTTTGACATCGCGAAATGGTAATGACAAAATTAATACCCGACTTAGTTTGTTGTTCGCTTCTTCTTTAACCAGGACGCGTTTGGAACCCTCTTAATTTTAGTTTTAAGTTCACGAATGCAACGAATGCAGATATCATCATCTTCTCCCTATAACGTCAAAAATTGTATATGTAAAGGCGCCTTTTTAAGTCCAAATTTAAATAAAGATATTTTTGAATTTTGAAGCCATTATAATAGCCAATAATTGATGACGAAAAAATTCATTCAATATACTTAAAATGGTTAGTAACTGGGTAATAATTTAGAAAACAACAATTAACTTTAGACTGCTATTGTGATAGCATCTGGTAAACTGGAACAGTGGAGTTGAGAATTGGGTAAGAATCAAGGTTGAGTGGCGTAGTATCGAGCAGTAAATGCATGGATATAAATAGAAGAACAGCGCGCTTAAACGTTTGATGGGTTCGTAACTCTACATAATATACATTTTGAAGGTACCGTTGCTCAAGTATCTACTATTATTTTAATAAAGTAGTATTATTTAAAAACATATTAAAAGTTTCACATAACAATGACGATCACCGGCTCAGTAATATTATGGGAGTGGTAATAATGTGGGAGGCCCAGGGGTTCGATTCCCGACTAGAGAATGGTCTCGTGGGAGGCTTCAGCCACGAATAGTTACAACCCTTCTACAACACAATAGATAAATCAAATCAAATCAAAAATAGATTTATTCATATAAACCTACTACAGGCATCTATGAATCATTCATAAATATCACATTTTTCGTTATTTCTATTCCTGAAGTGATGGTGATAACTACATAGGTTCAAATCGCGCCCAGGTCTAAAAGAAACCCACAACAAAATTAGCCGGGGTTGATTTTTTTGTTATCACCATCTCACATAGTCAATAATAAATTGTATTACCTATGGAAATAGAGCAATTCACACCCAAGCTTTTTTATCGTTTATACACCTACAGGCGATTATGCATTCCGGTGTGATGACGCTTAGAAAGTTACGTTAAACGTACGTAGTAAAATTGTATATTCTAATAAATCAATTCAAATACGGTAGAGCACTATATACATAAATAAGGGAGGTCCGAACTCCGTCGTTATGAAGTTATCATAAAAAGATTGGATGTAGAATCTTCAACATTTAAACATGCCTATAAAACCAGCCTATTAAGCTGTGATAGCTTAGTGGTTAGGACGTCCACATACTAATTAGAGGTCAGGGGTTCGAACCCGGGCACGCACCTCTAACTTTTCGGAGTTTTTAAGCGATTAAAATAATCACTTGCTTCAACGACGAAGGAAAACATCAACCTGCACGCCTGAGAGTTCTCGATAATGTTCTCAAAGGCGTGTGAAGTCTGCCAATCCGCAAATGGCCAGCGTGGTTGACTATGGCCAAACCCTTCTCATATTGAGAGGAGACCTGACTCTGTAGTGAGCCGGCAATGCGTTGTTCATGATGATGATGATAAAACTAGAAGCAGTCTTCCTTGCAAGTCAACCCAGAATACCTACGTGTATGATTATTAAAAGTTCCGCTGTAGACGATGAACTTTTCTTGCAAGAAATGGATGAATATTTCTGGACACATCTTACGAAATCTCACTCACCTATTGTTTCTTCGGCCATTATTAACGAGCGTTGAACGTATTTGCCACGATAAACGTTGTAGAAATACGGTACTCAGAGCATTATTACGTTAAACATGAATGAAAACAAACTGCGAATGAGTCACGAATCACATCGACGTTGCGAACTAGTCGGATATGTCAAGCAAATTCTCAATACTAGCCATTCACACAAACCGTTGCATATCAAATCGGACTCATGCCAGGGAATTCAAGAAAGACCTTGAGGTTGCGTCGTTTTCTTTGCGAAGACCAGCATCTAGTAGCTAACCTCCGGCTGTAGGAGCGGCACATTGGTATAAACAAAAAACAAATAAACAAAAGCAGTGACATGTAATTTGGCGATGTATCGAGACATTGCCGACGCGGTCGTGGAATGTCGACTTTGTTTCGGGTACGTTTGCGGATGTCACAGTCAAATTGTTTTTCATACGTACCACGTATCGTTAGTGGTATAACTTAAACAAAAATTGTTATCGAAAACGTCAAGTAGATAAACTAATTCGTGGGACTGTGAATGGGATACCTAAAGCGTACGTACCTAAACGAATAACTGTACAGAATGAACAAACTTCTACTATCTGTAGCAATCTAGTGGAACTATATTTTTCCGCATTCAAATGATTCAAGCAAATTCTACTGACATTTTTAGTATGACTTATGATATTTTTCTGCTAACTTTTAAGAACTTATCTATGTATATATGGCATAAACCCATTTGAGATATTAATGACTGATTTTAGATACAAATTGACGGGTATTATTTAGTACCTACTAAGAATATTTCCAATTTTGCCAATTGATTTCGATAATTACTCTAAAGATCTAAACGCAAATTCGTAGCTGTTAGAAATAGAAATATAATTATTATAGGTATAACTGATAAATAGGAAAACACTGAGCGACACACGCCGGAAAAAAACATTTTAAGTAAAATAAACTATTGACCATTCCAAAATTACAGCTATGTTTAAAAAATCTAAAAATCTTTATTGAGAGCTGTGGTTACTAATGCCATCTGGCTAATCTTGAACTGCTTGCACCGCCTACGGGATATCTATGTCGGCCGGATGGTTAAACAAATAATAATAATTTCAACAGTCCAATAACGTCTTCCTTATAGATGAGAGAGTAATAAAGTTTAGACTCACAACGATGCTCCAATGCAGTGTAAAAATATTGATTTTATTATGGAATGATTACAGTGGTTTCCGGGCGCAGGAGGCGCGGGCGGCGGGCGCGACCGCAGCAATGAACCGGAAGTGCGTCGCTCCCGCGCTAAGCGCATCACGCAGCGGCGCGGCGCTATCAAGCACCACAAGTAAGTATTTTTAACGTTCCGTACACAAGAGGTGCTTTATTACTAAGCCTCCATTGTCCATCTCTCTCTTTGTCTGTGGGCTCTCACACCGTATTAGAAGAAAGTTGAAATTTTCACAGAATATCTACCTAGGCTTATCTCGGCTTTGGGTTCGTACAAAAATCGGCTGAAAACAAGAATTGTATGCATAATTTCTTGACTGACATTTAAAGAGACAATAAATATATAAGAGGAAGCTTTGAGGTTGCAACCATTACTCAAAAAATTACAGAATCCAGGCTCAGATGGTACGGACATGTTATGCGTAGACCTGACGATAACGTAGTGAAAAAGTGCCTTTCCATGGCTGCAGAGAAAAGGGGAAGGGGAAGACCCCCAACTACATGGTTGACGAATGCTCAAAAGGACACGAAATGCCTCGGCCTCAATGATGAGGATACTAAAGTAAGATCGACGCGGCGCCGAGTGATAAATAAAGCCGACCCCGCGTATCAGTATAAGGCGAGGCCAAAGAAGATTTAAAGAGATAAAAGGCGACGATATTCCATTATCTATGAAATCCACAATGCCTTACAACTAATTATGAAAATTAAACTGAGTCATACATATCTTACATATCGAGTCATAATTTTTAGCTTGTTGCATCTTCACCACAGATTATATAAGGCTAAAAGGCTTGAGAGGAAAGAAAAGCATTCCATGCATTCACCTAATATTGACTAAAACTTGCTCTTGACATACCTACAAAACACACTATATTTAGTATATAGTCTGTATTACATCCTGCCTTGACTCAATTGCCAGACCATATACCTACCTATGCTAGGAGTATCTCTACGTGATCAAATCAGAAATGAAGAGATCCGTAGAAGGACCAAAGTTACCGACATAGCTCAGCGAGTTGCGAAGTTGAAGTGGCAATGGGCGGGGCACATAGCTCGGAAAACCGATGGACGTTGGGGTCCCAAGGTGCTGGAATGGCGACCTCGCACCGGTAAACGTAGCGTTGGTCGACCCCCAACAAGGTCGACAGACGATATCAAACGAGTCGCAGGGAGCCGCTGGATACAAGCGGCCCAAGACCATGGCCATTAGAACTCCTTACAAAAGACCTATGTCCAGCAGTGGACGTCTATCGGTTGAAATGATGATGGTGATGATGATACCTACCTATTCATAGGTAACTGAAAAATGCTGGTTTAAAAGATAGTTACAACACAATCAAAATAAATATATAAATTACTAAACACCGGCCACTCTCGCCACCACGGACTCAGTTTCATATAACGGCATTCGACAAAACTTAGATAAACGGCTTTGTCTGGCCTCATTGAATTATACAATTATTAAGTTAATATGACTTACTAAATTTCATATTATTCCTTACAGGGTCCATGAAGTCAACGGCCACTGTTTTGTGGCTAAATTTTTCCGGCAGCCAACTTTCTGCGCATTCTGCAAAGAATTCCTATGGGGCTTCGGCAAGCAAGGCTACAGGTGCGTCGCATGTCAGACGGCGGTTCACAAGCGGTGTCACAACAAGCTGCTAGGCAAATGTCCCGGCTCTACTGCCTATTCGGACGCGACTGTGGTAAGGAAGCTAGGTAATAATATCGTTACTTCATCATAGGATGAAGTAAAGATAACGTTGTAATATGAAGATCATTGACGATATCAACTACCCACTACCCACTGAGTGGTTTGTCCGGGCAGGAAACTAGGAAGTTTAAGTTAAAAAACCAGAGATAAAAATAAAATGATAAAGTAACAAACGAAAGGTAAGAAGTCGTAGATTCCTCAGCCGGCCATCTGACAAAATATAAACAATGTATGACATGTTATGAATTTAGAAGGTAGGAAAACATCTTTTGGAAATTTTGATAACATAGCACCAACAGAACTATTTGTTGTCTTTATTTTTGACTTAAAGATAATGTTTTGGCCTGATAGAGTTATAAATGCAGGGTTCCCATGTGATCATAATGGATTTAATGCTCAATTCTATCACCATGCGCGAAGCCCTGGGAGAATCTAGCACGATATTTTCGCAACCGATAAAGACGTGCAAAGCGATTTAGCGTTCCGGCACGATGTCGAGTAGAAACCAATAAGGAGTGTGGTTTTACCATACCCCTTACAGGTTAGCCCGCTAACATCCAAGACTGTATCATCACTTACCACCAGGTGAGATAGCCGTCAAGGGCTAGCTTGTAGTATACACTACAAGCTAGCCCAAAAAAAACATGTAACAAAAACCCTATATTTGATGAAATAATAAAATACCCCTTAAACAAATAAAATACGGGTGTTTTCTATGTTTTGAAAAGCAGATACCTACGATTCTGCAAAATATCAGGGCTATCAGATCATTGGTTTTCACGCCAACTGCTGGCAGACAGAAAGACCAACTTACCGAAATTTTTTTTCGTGCTCCACTCCTACCACAGATGGCGTTAGTTGTAGAACAAATACTGCCATCGGTGCGAGTTCTAAGAAACATAAATAGTCTCATACATTTCCAATCGTCAGTAATGAATAAAAAGATTTTTTTATGTAGGTAGGTAGGTACATTGAAGTGTGTGCACACAATAAGAAATAATACTTCTAAACCACGTGTGAAAAAAAAAACAAAATTGTGTTATGATACATATTTGGGTTTAGGGAATACACCTACATAATTTTGAATTTTATGAGTATTACGGTAAATCCAGGGTAGTCAGTTTTCAATTGATTATTCTTAAATCAATTGAAATTTAAAATGGACCGATTTACATGATTTAAATGTCTCCCAGTCTGTGATTGAAGTCAACGGCTTTCTTGATTACGTTATTAGATCATTCATAATTTCACCCTGTCTATATGTTTGTTACAGTATTTAAGGGAGAGATTCAAAGTGGATGTACCGCATCGTTTCCGCCCGCATCAGTTCATGTCGCCAACATTCTGCGACCACTGTGGTGCTCTTCTTTACGGATTTTTTAAACAGGGTCTTAAATGTGAAGGTAATTCTACTTAAACAATTAATACTCGGACAACATTATTTCAAATTAACAAAATATTGAATGTGTCTTTAATGTTTAAATTCAAGAAATAGCTTCGAATGTTAAACTTTAAGACTTTATGGTTTGTTAAGTTTATCACAGCTAAGACGAATTGGCGAAGCCTGGTAAGAAAGCAAAGAAAAGCTCTGTTATGAAACGTAGGCTTTCGCCCAGCAGTGAGACATTAATGTAAATAAAATTGACGTGATAATCATATTTGAAAATTTAATCATTACTAGGTTTGGAACCCTTGATATTTAAACTTTGTTTTGATTTGATATTTAAACTTTTTTTGATTTAAACTTTGTTTTGTTTTGATTTGATAAGTCATCGAAGTGACCTACAATTTTAACTTGGATTTTCCCGGAATAATAAGTAGGTTATGTGTTAATCCATAATCTATCTCCATACAAAATTTCATTAAAATTGCTTTAGAATTTCTGGCGTAAAGGAGTAATAAACATAATATAGATACAAACTTTGGCATTTATAATATTTGTTTTATTTATTTGATATTGTGTTTTTATTTTGTTTTAAATTAGTTTATTCGTCTATTTATGTTGTTCTGTTGTATGCTTTTGCTTGCCTGCATTTTGAAGATAATTAATAATTGTATTTTACTGAGTTACAGTATTTATTTTTTATGATATAATATTTTTTTTTCTGTGCGAAATTTACACTAACTCGTCTTTGTTTAATGTTGTTAATCGCTTTTTTTTACTTCCATATACTTAACAATGCAACTAAAAATCTCTTATGATTTGAGACCAACATGTTGTGTGACATTAATTTTATTAGTTTAAAATTTAATACTTGGCCAGGTGGTTATGAAGAATTTGCATATTATAGAAGATCTGAATTACCTGTGGTCACAAAGTGATCAAGCTATTTAGCTCACTATATTTCAAGTTGAGAAAGGCGGGAGACTTCGTATATGGCGGGCGCGGTTTTTTCACGCTTCTCTTGAATTAATGTTTGTTGGCTAATTTTGAAAAGGACTGGTGTTGGTTGTGTCGTGGACAGTTTTGGTGTCGTTTGTGTAGTGGCTGGTTTTCTGAATGGTTAACAGGTATTAATTTGGGAAAGGTTTGAGGGATCCGCGTCCGCAGAGTGCGAAGTTTCCCGCCATTTCTCCCTAACTTCTACATTGCTATAAACTTGACATTGGCTAGTCTGTGCAAAGCCATAAATAGAGAGAACTAATAAAATAATAAACTTGACATTGGCTAATCTGTGTAAAGCCATAAAACGAAAAAAAAATATTTCACGTTGTGAATGTAATAAAGATTCAATTGAAGAATATACGAGTAAGTATTTAATCAAATTTATCACTGATCTGGTAATTTACATTTATAGCCTCTTAAACTTGGCTCAGGCTGTTGTAACATTAATGAAGAGACTCAGAGAGGACTTCATTAGTAAAATCATAAACTGTTTATTCAGTTGGACCAATGTACTCCCTCGCAAATGTGTATTAAATAAATAATTAACTTGTCTCTCTTAACTCTTGGGCGTTCCTTCATTGGAGATCGTAGTATTGGTGACATCTTAGCCTCGCACGGCAGAAAACTGTTTCCATCGACTTCTGTTAGAGGATATTTTTCGCATTGCTTCAGAATTTGCAAGAGTTGGACTGACTCAATTAAATCGCTTGTCTATGTTGTCAGTAAATGGCCCATGGATCATTTCTCATCATTCTTCATCATCATTGCTTTCGTTGTTGTTTATGGTGCTAATTTTTTTTTAACTATCTCTCCCCCGTCGCATGTACTATGTATGAGTAGGAACCTACACTGCATTAAGGTACAAAAAAAAATGTGTAAGTATTTTTTATAAATTGCAATAGCACCTCATCATTAGTCTTGTGCGATAACACATCACGAGGTTTCGGATGCGATTTCCGACTCGTTTTTATAAATTGTTAAGTTGAAAAGCGGCCTAATAAGTAGATATATAAGAGGAAGCTTTAAGGTTGCACCCACCGTTGACCGTTGCTTACTTGCCAAGCAGGACGCGCTTGCGGGAGCGATGTGGGTGCAAATGCCTCCGGTTCCGATTTTGTTTTTCTTTTGCATTTTAAATTAATAAAATTGATATACCAAACTTAAGGTTAAAACACTTTAATATAATGTAAAAGTCATGTCGGTCCGTCTGTAGTGACTTCCATAGGATTCAAGAGAAAAGAAGATATCTTACGATTAATGCCATGAAAGATGAAAACTTCCAAGTAACCTTGTTCAATTACTTGCCGTATGGCAATCAGGGTGCAATAAGAGATACAATTAATGAATTTGTCTGGTGGAAGGCTTCGGCTGTGGCTAGTTACCACCCTACCGACAGAGACGTGTCGCCAAGCGATTAAGCGTTCCGGCACGATGTCGCCTAGAAATCAATAAGGAGTGTGGGTTTACCATAACAGGTTAGCCCGTTACCATCCTAGACTGCATCATCACCGGGTTAGATTGTCGTCAAGGGTAATTTGTAGTAAAAAAATATATATAATTCTATGTCTTATTACATCATGATTGCCACACGGCAATTACGATGTAATAAGTTTATTTATGACGTTATTAACAGTTATTTATAGTTACAAAAAAAAGTAAGCATTTGCGTTAGACCAACATTTTAAAAATTAGTTTATCATAGTTAAGAAGCTGAGGTGCAAAAAAAATCTATAAGTCTTTTCCTTGTTTTTAGATTTGTTTAAGATCAGTCATGTCTCAAAAAATCCCTATATTAGAATAAATCTCGGAACAGACTCGGGGGTGGTAACCCACAAAATACCAGACCTAATTTTTTTTTTGTGACGTCATCGTCCGACCACCCTGTTAGATTGTTTGTATTCACTTTCTGTTTATAAGTAATTGTCTTAAAAATTTGTCCTCACATATTAGTCTATATAATTATTAATATATATTGCGCAGTTGCGGTAAGTAGGTATCGTTATTTCTTTAAATTATTCACGAATTCGTGTGATTTTAGTTAATGTATATATATATAAAAATCAATTGCTGTTCGTTGGTCTCGCTAAAACTCGAGAACGGCTGAACGAATTTGTCTTATATTGGTCTTGAAATGTTTGTGGATCTCTAGGGAAGGTTTTAAAGGTGAGAAAAATTTCGTATAATTGCCGGGAAAACCCTAAAAACAGCCCTTTTCTTTTTCCCATATAAACGTTTTCTAAATAAAATGTGGAGTCAATTTGAACTTTATTGCTATTCAATAAAGTTCATATTACATTATAATCACTCACTGTTATCTAAGAAATATAGGTGTGTTCCTAACTTCAAAGAGTCAATTTGCAATTTATATTTAGGCAATATTTTATCCCGGTATTTCCACGGAAACGAAAACTACGCGGGTGAAACCGCGAGTCTCAGCTAGTATATAATATTTCTCTTACAGCTCTTTTCTGAACATATGAGTTGTTTCGGCTGAAATACTATTTAAAAACTAATTTTGTGTTGCTTAAAATTAAGTAACGATAGCAGCCGAGGGTTGTTTTTTAGCGGAATAAGTTATAAAGACCGAATTAAAGCCTGTCCTAACTACACCTCGACTACATTGACCCTTACTTCTTTCTACATGGTATATAGAATTTAAACTAAGCTACGTCTTAATGCTACGATTATGCGTCTACGCGTAAGTAATGCTCGTAGCACCCTAAGGTAAGTGTAGCGTTTTTGTATTCATTCGTAGACTCTATGAAGTATCCAAGTAATCGTAAATATATTGTAATCGTATCATTATGGTGGTACAAATATTGGAAACAAGTAGGATATACCAATTCAGAATCGCCGATGATTTGCTGCTACCGTTGTAGACTGAAAATTATTATAATTAATTATACATATTTTTAAACAATTAAAATATCACTTGCTTCAACGGTGAAGGAAAACATCGTGAGGAAACCTGCACGCCAGAGTTCTCCATAATGTTCTCAAACGCGTGTGAAGTCTGCCAATCCGCACATGGCCAGCGTGGTGGGCTATGGCCAAACCCTTCTCAGCCGGTAATGGGTTGATCATGATGATGATCATGATAATTTATAAAACATCAAAAGATAACCCGTCTGTAGGCGTGACCACAAAAAATAGCCTAAAGGCAACCTTTTTCGTAGGATACTAAAATAAATAATCGTTTTACTTTAAAATAAATTTTATTTTAAGCTTTAATGCAGTTAGTTAATAGTTTCGATGTTTAACACCTACCAAGCGTCTCACGACGGCTTAGTAATTTTATTGAGTAAATTTTTCACTAGGCATTAAAAGCTTTACAGGATCGAAAGCAACTATAGACTGCGTACGCCTTTAAGATAATTATGGAGAACTCTCAGGCAAGTTTCCTCACCATGCTTTCCTTCGCCGTTAAGTAAGTGATAGATATATATTATTTTTAACCGCTTAAATTGAAATGCACGTAAAGCTGAAAAATCAGAGGTGCGTGGATTGAACTCGATCCCCGCAAAAAGGAGTCCGGGGATTTAACCACTGCTATCACTCCATCCCGTAGTTTAGATTAATTCTCTCACAGAGCATCTATGTGTTGAACACTCTACATGTCTCCGCACAAGCCTTAAAGAATCGGGTTGTACAACGGCCAAGAATAAAAACCAATAATAATAACAACTTATTTAGTATGGCTACTAAGCCCAATTTAACATTAACGCATTATTGAATTGGGTACTGAAGTCAAAGAGATGAGAATAAAATAAAAAAAAATACATTTTTAATATTAAAATAGTAAAATTCCCTTTTTACATCCCGTGGACCCTACGTACAATTTTATAAACTGCTGGTAGACTGGAGACTTGACCTGTCCTTTAAAGTCCTCAGAGAACCGTCTAACTTGCCCGCCCTCTTCATATCAGAGAATTATTTATTCATTATCATTATTATATCAGATAATAAACTTTATTAAAAATAACCCTTTAAAATGCACATTTAATGCATCAATAACTTACATAGTAGTAAATTTGTACTTATAACTACATAAAAACAAGCGCGTCCTGGTCTAAGATGAAGCCTGCAATATACTTAGCCGGGTACGTATTCTTTTTGTTATCACCATCTCACATGTCACTTAAGACTATTTAAGAGCAATATTTGATTTTTATTATGTTTGTAGTAGCGAATTCTACGAGCGCAACGCCTGTACTATATTGAGCCAATTCCTAAAGATATTTTTTGGACGACCATTGACTAAGGATATAAATGAATAAAAATGATTTTCTGTCTTTGTAACAAATGAAGAGTATAACAACTCTTTTAATCCTGGTCCCACATCTTTATTGTTTCTGGCCAAGCGAATCGGAGTCAACGTTTGCTAAGGTGTATTGGACTTTGTTTGCACTCTAAAACTGCATTCAGTCCGTCTGTCAGCGCCATAAATCTTTTGAGTGATATATTTTCAGCAGTACGTAGGTCATTTACTGCAGTAATTATATCGGACAAAACCGAAATAAATTATTTTACAAGGCCTAATGTAAATAGCAGGTATTGCAGATTGCATGAGAACTAAAAAAAAATGGTTTCACATTTGTTTCCTGAGGTCAATACTTTTAAATAAATAACTACACAGAGTTTTAATAAAATAATATGAAATGAAAAATGATGATCTAAATCACGTATTTTTATATTTTTCATCAAGCGTATTGAAAGCGTATAGCAACAGAAATCGGTTACGGTTCAAGAAAATGTTATAAAAATAATTTATACACACGTCCATAGACTTACACGTGTGCATTCATGTCATTACAATAATTTAGTTCTAAATATTTTTATGGTCTCTTTTATAGTGAAATCAAATGGACGATGAATAATTTATTCAAATAACGTCCATTTGATTTTATTATATTATTTCGTCCATTATCCTTGTAGCCCTTTCTTTTTTCCTTTCCTTGTATATTATATTGGCTCCAGAAAAAACATGTTAGTAACGTACGGTAGGGATTTTTTTACCCGATGTTGAAAAGAAAAATCTTAAACAGATAACAGTACATTTTTTTCTAAACAAGATTGTGTATCTGAAAGGCTATTCCGTATTCCCGTTTATTTCCGTAATGGAAATATTAAAAATAACCCTTATTTTTAATGAAAATTTAGTTGGCAGCATTGCCATGACGTTATTCATGATGATATTGAACATTAAAATATTCTTACCTAATATTATAATTGTGATCGCTTTTAATATTTATTGAGCATAAAACATTTTAGACGCTAAATATAAGGATTTCGTATTATGATTTATTTTCGTCTTTCTATACCAACCAACGAGCCAAGAAATGCATTAAGCTGTTTTAGATAAATAATTTAGAGCGCGTTTTAAATTTATAAAACTGTATTTTTAATGAAAAGCTTTGAATTTCTATTCTGTGTTAATGCTAACATAAAAGTAATTAACAATAGATATTTTTACGTCAGCAATCAATCGAGTGGTTCACGACTCACGCGGCGGGCGTCAAGTGGGCGGGCCGCAGGTGCGCACGCGCTCGCATTAGTTCTTCGATCAGTTTGAACCGCGAGCGCGCGCTTGCCCGACCGCGTCGTCGGGCTTTATTCCGTATTCATATAACGCGTTACAATGCCTCTATATTCCGATCACATTAGCAACATGTATTACAGTGGATCTTCGTTATATACAAATTCACCGTACAATAGTGTTGTTTCTCCATACGGATCTTCGTACAGTGCTTCTTATCTCAATCCCGGTGGTAATTACAGTTCTCATTCATCTTTCGGAGGATATTCCCGAACGCCTCTTAATACAAGATGGTTAACGAGTGGTGGTCGTACATATTCACCGATGTTGAGTAGTATCTCAGAAAAAGGAACCTCAAGTCCAGTGAGAATAAATAGCCCTAGAAGGATCCCTATATCAAGTAGAACTTATGTATCGTCTCCATATACCTCTCGGCCGATTAATATTAACACTGCAGATATTGACGTGTCACGAGATAAATATCGCAATAAAATACAAAGTTCAAATTCAACGTTGCCCACAGGCTTGCCTGCAAGGCGTGAAAGTCCCTTAATTAATAAAGAAAATGGACATGACAAACCTGATACTGGCATAGATACGTCACCAGGCCTACGACGATCTACAATTAAACGTGATCGAACAGTAGTAAGATTACACACTGTAAAAAGGAAAGAAAGAGATTCTCCACGTAAGCCTGTTGAAGTTTTAAATAACGCTTCTAATAACAACTTATCAAACACAACCTTGGTAGAAAAGCAAACAGAATCAAAGAAATGGAGAGAAAAATTAGCTGAGGATTTAGCATATACAACTCAAAAAGAAAAGAAAACACTAGGAGCTAAGTTGGTAGAAAAATTTACCTTAAAAGAAAAAGTTGAGACTGAAACTGACAACAGTGCAAAGAGCTCACCAAAAAGTCATATAAGTAAAGAAAAATCACCTGAAAAGCAAAATAAAGACGACTTAATAAGTCTTACACATAAATCTTTTGATAGACGTTGCTCTATGGAACTTCTAGCTGAACAAGCTTCTTTATTGGATTCATTAATTCGGAGAGAGAATTTAAGCACTGCGCCTGTAAATATTAGTAAGGTAGGAGCTGAAAACATTCTTACTACCGAAGAGAAATTTGCACCTGAAGATAGTAAAAAGAGAAAACTAGGTAATCAAGAAAATCGCTTAAGCACAACAAAATCAGATCATTCTTTGCACGATCGCCTTTCGTCAAAAGATAATAAAGAGTTTATGTTTCCAAAAAGAAAGAGTTTACGAAAATGTTCTTCTGGTGGCAATATCCGTAAGTTAGATTGTATCAAAGAGATTCCTAAAAAGACAATGGCTCAGAATGTGCCTGTTGAAGAAGAGTTATTAAATAAAAATAAAAAAGTTAAACCTAAAATCAAAACTAAAATTACATCAACAGTAGAAGTTACATCAACGATTCCCCAATTGAAATTTGTGGTTGAAAATGTTACTGTTGAAGAGAAGACTCGGCCATGTAAAAAAGATATTATATTTAGTAGTACAGTAGACATAACGGAACCCTTAAATAACATCTCAGACAAAACTGAAACGGAAACTGAAAAGAGTATAAAACTGAAAAATCAAATAAAACCACAGATTGACAACCAGGTAGATTCCAGTTTAGAGAAATTGGATCTTAATTTGAAAGATAATAAGTTACCTAATCAAAATGTTCAAATGAGAAAAGGACATAGAAAAAGTATAAAATCAAAAACCAAAGAAAACTCTAAGTCAATATTGGATACTTCTGGAAATTTAACATCTCCTGAACCTGATGATGGCAACTTTTGGGATAAAATAGGAAAAAGAGAAACAGTTTATTTAATTAAAAGAAAACAAAATTTAGAAGAAGCTAAAGAACAAACTAAACGATCGTTATTTTGGTTTCCAGAAGATGAAGAGACTGTTGATATTGTTGAAGAAGATAGTAAAAATATTGCTGTTATAGAAAAGGAAGAAACGTCTGATGATAATTTAGCAAAGACTTTTAGCAAAACAAAACAAACTATTGAACAATCTTTACCGCAAGAAACAAATCAGAACTCCAATGATTTACAAAAAATAGCATCAGTAAGCAACGATGTTCACAGAGAGGACTTTGAACCTGTTTTAAAAGAAAAAAATGAATGCTCTGATTCAAATTTTAAGAAAAATATTTCAAGCCTTGAAAACGATTTAACTTTTATTGATCTTCCAACCTCTGGAAATACAATTTCTCAGTTGAAGACTTGCGAATCAAGCGAGCCAGATAAGAATATTAAAGAAGAAAAAAATAACTTATGTAAAGTTAAGGACATAAATAAAAATGATCAGGAATTAAAACATTTAGAGGAAATTGTAAAATCCACAGAGATACAAAATGAAACCCAAGTAGGAGATACAAAGAATTTCTATAAATCAGATGACAATAAAAAACTTGATGTGAGTAAGCAAGAGAAGAGCTTGAGTGAGGGAAACTCTGATGAAAATCGGAATATTGCGTTATTGCCTACGGTATTTAAAAGTAACAATTTAGAAGAAAAGACAAATGCAAAATGTGAAATGGAGGCTAATAGTTTACCAAATACTACTCGAGTTAATTTCGTTGGAAGCTCAACTGAAAAAACTGAATGTAATGATACAAAAAATAGTCTAAAAGCTGAGACTGAAAATGTACCTAGGATTTCGTTTGGCAACACTGAAACAATGCATAGATCTGCAATCAATCCTTCTGGAAATTCAAACATTCCTGACGATAAAGTTATTGAATCTGTTACAAATACAGAAATAGGAGTGGCTTCAACGCCTCCTAATTCATGTAAAGAAATTCCTGTAGATATTGAAAATACTAATATAAAAATGAAGGAAGAATGTAAAATAGTGACAGAAATAACAAATGATAATATTGAAAACATTGACAAAAACGATAACCGAAATAATAAAAAAGAGCTGGTAGAAAATTACCCAAATGTTGAGGTAGATGATGCAAATAAAAAAGTGGACAATGATACAAAGATTGAGGAGGCAAAGACAAACAGTGAATTAATAAAGCTACCAGTTCCACCCACAGACACTTATAAAGTGTTTACTAATATGAAACCTGTAAAAGAAGAGAAGGCGCTTAAAACTTTGTTCGCGACCCCACGCCCGCTACGCAAACGGAGCCCTCAATCAATTCGTTCTTCATCTTCTTCTGAATCATCTGATGATGACTCATCGGATGAAGACACAAAAGAAGACGCCGATAAAGATGAAGGTGAATCGGGATCTAGTCAGGGTGAATGTGAAAATAATCCAGATGGAAGAATATCAACAGGCTCTAATGACTCGGGCTTTGATTCTTCGGCTCCCACGTCGCCTTCAGGTTTTCTACATGCTAAAAAAGGTAACACTTAATTACTAATTGTAAATTAAACTGTATATATAATTTGCACACACCTATGCACGTTTGCTTTGCACGGCTAAAAGCACAGTAATTAATTTTGGGGGAACGAGAGTTAAAAAACAACGCGTTCAAAGAGTTTAAAACGCGCAACCCGGCTCTATTTGTTGTAGACTGCGATGTTAACTGTCATCGAAAGTGTGAAAAGTTAACGGCAAATTTGTGTGGAGTGAACCAGCGCCTTCTTGTGGAAGCTTTAGCATCTCGAACAACGTCTAAGAGAGGTAGGTATGTTCCAAGTGTTAACAAAACAATTTACAGTTCTTCTTAGTTTGTCTAAATTCTAGATTAGCCCGAGTATTCCATTGATGTTTCCATTGTTTGGATTTGAATTTATTCCACAACAATTTCGGATTAAACACGTTTGTTTGTTGTTGATGTAAATTACCGCGTGGGCGCATTATGCGGCTGCCGCTATCTGGATGGAAGCCAGTCATTTGCAGCTCACCTGTACATAATTAATAGCACCGATGCAACTGAAATTAACAAAGACTTGTCTATATTAGTAGTATTTTCTATTTTCAAAACCATAACAGCGCGCAATTTAAATTTAAACTCATAAAAACTAAGTTAATACGAATTTCTTTGAAATTTGAATGTATACATTCAAATTCTTATAAATCATCACATTTATTGGGGCATCTTCCAAAAAAAACTTTGATGTTCAATTCTATGCCACGGCTGCAAACTGGTCAGCATATTTTATGACACAGTTAAATCAATCATCATATAGCAGCAATGCCAGCCCTTGTAGTTCCCGTGAATAAAGCAATCGAAAGTGACGACGATCGTCGATTTATTTGGCGTGGCTTCAAACGTCACGTATTTTTATCCATCCAGACTATTCGCCTCTTTGTTGGCATTGCTCGTTGGTAGTTTTGTTTTACGGTGATTACGCGAATATTTTGACTGTCAATATCGTCGGTAAAATTACAATTAATATTTTGAATATACTCGTATGCATTATGCAAATATAAAGAAAATATCTTTACCAATGAGTAGGTTAGGTACACAATAATTTCACAGAGTTTATCTCAAAACTTTCCGTAGTTTTACGACTCGTCATATTCCAAACCGTAAATGTAAATTCAAAGCCCTGATTAATTCACGGGCAGGTTGTTTTATAGTGTTTATCTGCAGGTGGAGACAGTCCCAGCACATCGGCAGGCATCACACCTCCCCAAACATTTACTCACGACGTCTTAGAACAAGAGTTGGGTAAGAATGACATATACCACGGAGATATTCATCTGGGTGTCCCTTTGTTTCGTCTTCATATTTTCTTTATGCACGAAATTAATGCTTCGCTTACAGTGCCGCCTTAATTTCATAATTCGTATACCATCTATACAAATCTATTATTCTTCGTAACAATTATGTAAACATCGCATCATTCATTTCTGTTTAAAAAAAACTTTTTCTACCCATAAAATTCCTACTTATTCTACTTTATTTCTGTGATCCGTCAGACTTATTTTAGTCTATACAAACAAGCTACTCAATAAACTCTATTTCAAGAAGAACTTTTAGTTCGTATGTAATAAATTTATGCTTCCTGACACAATTGGCAAAAAGCGAATTGTATTTCGAAACCGTCTAAAAATATCAAAGCTAAAAGCGCGTCAGGACTTTCTCTTCGGATGCTGGTGTTTCTCATATCACATTCAAACTTTCCGCATTCCTACACTGCTTGGAAATTAGATAATATATTGCGGACTACATATTTATTTATTTTACAATGAAGAAGTGCAGCAAGTACCGCAATTGTTTTAAATCTTTGTTTGTATAATTTTTATAAGTGTAGTAGGTACCTACTCGTTAGTATAAAAATAATACTTGTTATTATAAGTACCTACAACTCTTCGTGAATATTAATTTTTTTTTTTTCAAACGAAAATGTAAGATAATTATATTAGCTTGGTACGAATACGTAGTTAACAGGGTGTCTCGCCTTTTTAAACGGTAATTTTACTGACATCGTGAAGCTCGTAACGGTAATCAACACAAAGTTTTCAAAATACATATTTTAATGCAGCTGAATTACGTAATTTCACAATGAAACTGTGCAGTACGTAGCGAAGTACCTCGAGTACGTAGTAGTTTACATTTAAACTCAATATTTATCCTTAAATAGCTATTTTTTAAATTCTATACTAAGCACTGAGATTCTAGAACTAGCACTGATTGCAAGTCGTTTCTTCGTTGATTTGTGGAGAATATGGAGATTACTTTTTAAATATTAATCTATTGAAATCTGGGAAGTTTAAATAGGGAGAAAAAAAAATCAAGAATTATGCAATTTAGTTGAAGTTGAGTTACAGATTGAAAACTTATTATATTCCATCTATGAAACATAATAAATTGGTAAAGC
Source organism: Lasiommata megera (assembly GCA_928268935.1). Lineage (NCBI taxonomy): Eukaryota > Metazoa > Arthropoda > Insecta > Lepidoptera > Nymphalidae > Lasiommata > Lasiommata megera. Next base: position 11,055,371 of record OV743313.1, on the reverse strand, counting down.
CATTGGTAAAATATGTGTCTATCTATAAACATATTTACTTATATACATATAACAAAATATTATATTTTGTTATATGTATACTATCTAAATGTATACATGCCGGTCAGCTATTGATTTGAAAGAATCATCCTTTATTGAAGTCTGTTAAATACCCGAGTACAATAATATTATATAAAATTAATAAAAATATTGCGAGTCTAAATAAGACGACCTTGATCTGTCGTAACTCGGTATTTTTAAGAGCACGTGAATCTTCGAAGTAGCTAACTATATCTATCGTAATAACTGACATCATTGTACGAGTATTAGTGGATCATAATGAGTAAAATTATAAAGCCAATTACATAAGTAAAGTGTTCAGTTACTTTGATTTTTTTTTTTGAGGTTATTAACGTAGGTAGGTTAAGAAAACACGAAATAACGGACCGGTGGTTTATTGAAAAAATTAGGCAGCATAATTCTTTTAGTGCATTTTTATTATTTTAGCTTTTTGTCACATAATATTTTGTATACTTATTTCAATAAACGATTGAATAAGGACCGGATGCTTTTAGTATATATTATGTATAGAATTATTTCTATAATTTGAATATCGGTACTTTTATTTTTAGGTAAACTTTAAGATTATAATAAAATTTCCTCTCATAATATACATAACTCTACTGACATAATATACATATAATATTCTGCCTCTTTGCTCATTAAAACTATTATTTTACCCTAAAATAATTTAACGTCCTTTACCTTTTGATAATCTTGGTGGGCATTTTAATTTTATGCTATATATTTCAATCTTCGACATGAAGTGACCATTCCAAGAAAATATAAAGTACTCCATTACCAATTAAAAGCAATGCTTAAATCATTACAGAGCATTCAACGGCCTATGACCTTTTCCGGAAAACCGGTCGTTTTACACCTCCTGCAAGAACCATTCCACGCTTCAGGAAGTACACCATCGAAGATTTCCAATTTATAAGGGTTTTGGGCAAAGGAAGCTTTGGTAAGGTGAGTATTTATTTATAAATAAACTTAATCTTTATATCGTTTTTAGTGTTTTATGCTCGGGTTTCATACTACACCTACGTATGAAACTAAATGAAAATACACTTTATTGTACACCATACAAAAGAAGAAATACAAGACAACAAAAAAATTTGGAATGATATTTCCAAGAACGAACCTGCCTTTCTTGGAAAAACTGTCTTTGTCGCCGTTTGTTTTGATTAAAATAGAACATAATGTCAAGAACATAATGTATTTTTCAGTTGGTACTTAGGTACCTACCTATTGTTTGTGCTGACCTACTTGTAAATAGAGGCAAGTGCCAGATCTTAAACATTGTATTGGCGTACCGCTAATTGCTCTAGGGTTCATATTCATCTTACCATGGACAATGCGGAATATGCTAGGTCGAAGCACAAGGTAACCGATTTCCCCTGATGCTATAGTATCTGCATACCTGTATTTGTGTCTAAACTTCGAATAAACATAGGAAGCCATAAACATTGCTAGAATTATTAAAAAAATGTTGAGTTATTTGACGGGAGTGAATTTTTCACTAACTTATTTATACCTATAGTAAAGAACCTAAAATTCTAACTAGTTAAATGCAGAATATATGCGAATGTAACTTTCTAAAAATAAGTAGGTTTACGAAAAATAAAACAAGGGCAATTGCCAAGAAAAAAAACTGGCTATCACCTACGAGAAAACACTTTTGTGTCGGCAGCACAAACATGCGAAGAATATTAGGAATGTATAATTATAATACGAAGCTGCTGAAAGATGCGCTTTTTCCATCCATGACTAACCGGGTTTACAAAAACTTTACTTGAATTCCACAATTGTATTGAAAAATTACTATACTGTTAAGAGGACCTACGTGCAGATAAATGATGAAATCAAAAACAAATCAAAATAGCTTTATTCATGTAAATCTATTACAGGCGTTATGAAGCGTTCATATATATTATATATATATATATATATATATATATATATATATATATTTCATTATTTTAATTTATCAGGTGATGGTGATAACTACACTTGCCAACTTAAACTAAAGCTAAGATGATTCCAATCGCGCCTAGCCCGCAACAAACTTAGCAGTTTTTTTTTCGTATCACCATCTCACATAGTCAATAATAAATTATCTATGAAGTTAGAGCAACTCGCACCCAAGCTTTCTTATTGTTTATATAATCCTTAATATCGTAATAATATGATTTTTCTATACGTTACGTTTTATGAAAACCTTGAACTTATTGCTAGACATCTCCAAGATAAAAAAGGAATCATAGTAATATTTGTCTTCTTTAACAAGAATATGTAGGTACACTACATATTCTTGTTAGGTCACCACACTTAACAGATACACTGTAAAGATAGTCTGTGAAGTTGCTTTCGCAAAAAAAAAAAAGTCTAGAGCAGAGAAAAATAATATTGTAAGTTTGAGACTTAGGTCCAAATGTGCCAATCGCAGATTGTAGCATCTAATTTGAAGAGTGTAAACTATTTCACATGAGCATAACGTCAACATTTTATGTCTGCATAATAATTATTACCTACCTATGACGACCGTCTCGACTTGGTCTCGAGACTCGATAGCAGGGAAATGCCAAATTATATTTATATCGAGTACGATGAACTTGTTTAAATAACAGTTTCAGTGGGGCAGATAATATAGCAACGTCATGAAAATATTTGTGCCTATATTTATTATTATAAGTAGGTAAGTAGGTACCTACTCACTTAACTGGTTTTAACTCTTTAAATATGTAGGCTAAGATATTTTTTATTCGTCTTGTCTGATGGGAATTATGTTAGTAATTTGAGTGACGAATCGCTGCTCTCCTTTTGAAAATATAGACCAGTGCTCTCACCTTGGTATCGGTAGGGAACTCCAGTCCTATCGGTACGGTCTTTCGTGCCCAATGTTCATGTTTATGTTCGTTCAAAAATTGCTTATTATTTCATTATCTACACTTCAGTTAGCCTATTAACCTCTACCGTTGATTTTAGAACCCACCGGCCGCAACCAGGTAATCTTTGTTTCACAATGTCCGCGGCAAAGCTATTATAGCTGTTCTTTGGATGGGTATACATATTACTCAAAGACAAAGTGTCGTTCACGAAAAAAATGTATCCTCCTAAATTTCAAAGTGATAATTTTGCGACAAGTCAATAGTTTTACGTTACACATTCAGAGTATCCGTGATACCAAAGGTGGGTAAGCGTAGTAGTATCTATCGCCAAATATCAGTTGTAGGTACCTACTATCTAATTTTGAATAGATATCGTGGGTCACGTCAAGCACCTGTGACTGGCAAAACTCTTCATAAATGTGATTAATCCATATGGAGCTTGAGCTGGCATTAAACATCTGATGGCACTCGGCCATTTTGTGTCTCCTTTACCTGCCCTGCAAGTACAGCCGGCTACAACTCTAGCCGGGCTATTTTCGGTGTTGACATCACTTTTCACATTTAAAACGTCGCACGCCACGTGTCATCGGCCTCGTGAACACAATAGATATTGTAAATTATAGTTTACACTAATTATTTGCCAGAGCACTATTATTAGAAATTTAAATTTGACATGGACTAACTGTTAAGCCAAGATCCGAGTTCACGTCGTTCAGGTCAAAATCAGTCAGTTTATCCCAACGCTGGCCGCTGGGCACCCAACACACCGCTGTAATGCGTGTTGGGCGTCTACTCAGAGTTTAGTAACAATAATACATATAAACAGGTCAGTGGATAGGTACCGATATTTAGTTAATTTATTTAATATTTAACAAGGTACCTTCTCGATATTTAATGTTATTCAACGGCTTAGCTTAATTGATTTTAGTTAATCAGGTAATTGAAGTTAAGTAAATAATATTTTAATTAAAATAGACGTAAATAAGCTATATCTTTTATCTAATTGACCTAAGTAGCTACTGAGTTACGCACAATATCAAAGTCTTTCTGATATCTCAACGACGGATGCTTGGCCCCATTGCCTTTGACGCCGAGCCAGAAATACGGAGAAAGCTACAATTTATTTGGATTAAAACGAAAATTACGAACCCTGCGCGTTTGACAAACATATTTCCTGTCAAATAAATCATAACTGTTATAGAAAAGGCCATCATTTTCTAATGAGCAATGAACACGTAAATACTTGCGTACGAGTACTATACATATTTTATTATTTATTTTATTTATTTATTATTAATATACAAGGAATAAAATAAGTTATATAATAAAGGCACCGAAAAAACCAAATACTAGCGGACCTGGCGATGATTTGATGAGAAATTACCAACTAAAATCTGAGAGATATCTCTCAATAACTTCAAAGATTTTATAAAACTTAAGCTTATAGAAAAATCCTATCAAGATATTAAGGATATACGATTTAGTTTTAAGTTAACGAATGTAGTTTTTATTAATAAAATGAAAAATATATTATATAAAAGAATAGTATTATATAATAATATAATTTTTTTTGATTAGTAATATTCGTTAATTGATTTTCCTTAAAGCACAAAAACCCTGTGTTGTAGCAGCGTGGTTGGTCTATTTTCTACAACTGTCTATTATGAGAGCAGAAGCGCAGCCGTGGAGCATGAATAGGCTTATGATGATGATGATGATTATTTGGTTTACAGGTAATGTTAGCTGAGCTCCGAGACACAGAATACTACTACGCTGTCAAATGCTTGAAAAAGGACGTCGTGTTGGAAGACGACGATGTGGAGTGCACACTCATTGAGAGGAAAGTTCTCGCGCTCGGCACCAACCATCCTTATCTATGCCATTTGTTTGCAACCTTCCAGACTGATGTACGTATCTATGATTATTTTTCACGACTCATATACTACTGATTCACTCCTGCTCGGCAAAAGCCGTGAGAATTATTATCATGTAGATAGGCGGACTTTATTATCACATGAAGTAAGCTACGGCTTAAGTACTGGCCTAAAAGTGCGTATGTGAGTTCAATCCGATACCCCAACCCTCTCGTAGTTGCGGCTTCTTTTTACTCCCCCGACCTAAGCGCTCCTCTCCGAAAGAGGAGACCAAAACATATCCTTTATGACCCTGACGATCAGATGACTACTGACAACATACTCGTAACACCTACCACACAATCATACGCTACACACCGTCTTCGCCGGCGAAGACGAGGTCCCCGCTATACGTATATATTATATAGATATTACGTCATCCGGACGTGGACTCCATCCACGGCCTCGGAGACGTACGGACCACTCATCGTCCGACCCCCCGTTATCCCCAACGTCGCCTAAGCCGAGGTTCGGCCTCAAAGGAGGCGCCCTTAGGCAGACGTTCCCTTACAACCAATAGGGTTAGCACAGCTAATAGACAGTCCGGAAAAAAGTACATACTTTTTTTTTCACTCACATGAGTGATAGATACTGTGTTCAATTGCCAGAGGCTACACTACGCCTTTCTACTCGCCTTTAGTTAGCATTAAGCCAGACCATAGTTCAGACACCAACATCTTTTATTTATATTTCTGTATGATAAATATAAAAATCCTTTGTTTTACAGTCTCATCTCTTCTTTGTGATGGAGTACTTAAACGGTGGAGACCTGATGTTTCACATTCAACAAAGTGGACGATTCCCGGAAGTAAAGGCAAGGTTTTATGCCGCTGAAATTGTTTCTGGACTGAAATTTCTACATAAGCGAGGAATTGTGTACAGGTATCATACAATTTTTTTTTATTTTATAAATATGAATTTACCTCCGCCAACCGCTAAATTCATTCCCCATGTTAACATGTTTTTTCGATCATTTCGGAAATACTGATATTGGTAGACCATGTTGGCCAATTTTGAACGGGAAACTCAGAAGTGATTAGTCGTCTTTTGCATTTTTTTAACAAGGATACTGGCAGGTCTAAGTTTAGAACCCCATCTAATATATGAACCCAGCCCAGCGCAGAGCCCGCATTCAGTAACTTTTGAATTTAATCAATTCTTCGAACCGCTGTCAATTGGTCACGATCTGTCAGTTCTGTACAAAATATGTGACGTACGTGCTTCAAAAGTGCCATTTTCGCGCCAATGATATCACCCGATAGTAAAACCGACGATTTATAATCGTTGTTTCTTATACTAGTAGTGCCAATTCTGTTGAACATAGATGCATCTCTAAACTACACTAAATTGGCAGGACTGAAAACATTTTTTTTTTTAAAACACTACAAGTTAGTGGTGGGTAGTAGTAATCTACGTTTATCCTTAATCTGTGTTTCTACGCGACATCATACTGGAATGCTAATCGGTAAATAACGGCACGTCTATGTCAATATAAGAATCTATAAATATATAAATATATATATATATATATATATACCTATATATATATATTTTTTTTGTACACTACTAGATCGCCTCTGACGGCTATCTCACCTGGTTATAAGTGATGTTGCTGTCTAGGACGGTAGCGGGCTAGCCTGTCAGATGTATTGTAAACCCACGCTCCAAATTTGTTCCTACGCGACATCGTGCCGGAACGCTAAATAATTTCAATCATTTTATAGGGATTTGAAATTGGACAACATTCTGCTGGACTTCGACGGTCACGTACGGATAGCAGACTTTGGCATGTGCAAGTTGCAGATCTATCTGGACAAGACTGCTGATACGTTCTGCGGCACTCCAGATTACATGGCACCTGAGGCAAGTACCTACCTAAATACTTTTCAGTGCGTATAGGTATTCGTCCTAAAAAATAAGAGTGGGGGTCTGTCGATAATGCATATTGTTGTCATTCTCATTCGGTGATTAGAACTGCCTGCAACCGCACTTTAAGCGGAACCTAAGGCTGTTTGTACCTACATAAATTTTTAAACAAAAACTTCACGACAGTGCAAATATCTATACTCGGCGTGTTTGTTTTGTGTAGAAGTTGTACAGAGAACAAAATAATACTTACATTTGTTAATTTACGTAATTGAGATATTTACATTACCTTACATCATATACACATTCAAGATATAAAGAATGTACCCAAAATGTCGATGACATCACTGTCTATGAAATACTCGTTTAATATATTTTCATTATTAAATTGTTAGGTTATGGAAGTTAAGCTTATAACAATATTCGTTAAGTAAATTAAATTCACTTTTAGATCGCGTGCTACATACAAGGTATGCAACGCTAAGCTCTACGTAAAATAATTTCAATATATTGTTAGATCATATAGTACTCACTGAATATTTGCCACAAAATTACATCGGCTTACGTGTCTGGGCAATAGCCCAGAGCCGTAAGCTAGTTATTTAAAAATATATTCACGTCATATTGTGTAGGTGGGTATATGGATATGAATATAGGTTCGTTATAAACATTTTAGCACAGATAATACACACACTATTACTTTAGTTTAGTTAGATACTGAAGGCACGAAACGAAGGAACATATGCTCCTGTCTATTTTAGTCTACAAAATATTTTATTGCAATGTATTATCAACACATATAGTATACTCGATAGTATACGCAATGCCAAGTTAATGCTTCAAAGTTAGATAAATATATATATGACAAAAACGTTTAAAAATTGCAGATTATCAGAGGTCTTAAATACAACCAGACCGTGGACTGGTGGTCGTTTGGTGTGCTTCTGTATGAAATGTTGATCGGCCAGAGTCCGTTCAGCGGCTGCGATGAAGACGAGCTGTTCTGGTCAATATGTAATGAAATGCCGTCCTACCCGCGCTTCCTATCGCCAGAATCTTTAAGCATATTAACGAGGGTATGTTTACCATCTTATATTTTTGATATGATGCATACAGATAATTTCACCTTAAAACCTTATATACATGTAGGTATGCAAAAAAACATTTCTACGTTCATCACAACAGAAGAGCCTGGTTTGTCCAGTCAAGCACTTGTGGTTATAATGATCAACTACCGATCAAGAGGTCATGGGTTCGATTCCCGGATTGGGACACAAATTTGTACTGAGGTTCTTGCAAAAAAACCTAACCAGACTAGAGCTAGTAAATTGGCGGTGTCCTCTCCCGTACTTCTAGCAACACTTTAAGCTGTTGGTCCCGGTTATTATTACTATCATGCGATAGGAACGGCGAGACATAATGGACAAAAAGAGGATAAAAGGCCAAAAACATAAGTGTGGTGTCAGACATAGTTAAAAGTTATAAAGTAACTTTGGTAAGCTGCTAAGAAAACGTAAGAAAGGCAACGAGTGAATCGAAATTTATTTCCATACCAAAAATTATACCCATGGTATTTCTGTAAAAATGGGGGTAATTCATTCATTCACAAGAACATTTAGTTTTTGGTAAGCATCTGATCATCATGATCAACCCATTGCCGGCTCACTACAGAGCATAGGTCTCCGCTCAATATGAGAAGGGTTTGGCCATAGTCTACCACGCTGGCCATGTGCGGATGGGCAGACTTCACACGCCTTTGAGAACTTTATGGAGAACTCTCAGGCATGCAGGTTTTCTCGCGATGTTTTCCTTCACCGTTGAAGCAAGTGATATTTTAATTGCTTAAAAACGCACATAACTTCGAAAAGTGAGAGGTGCCCGGGTTCGAACCCACGACCTTTGACTAAGAGGCGGACGTCCTAACCACTAGGCTATCACAGCTTTATTAGCATCTGATACATTTACATAACTAATATGTTTTAGCTACTGGACAAAGACGCCAGGACGCGATTAGGCGGGCCCGAATGCATGCATGGCGACATCAGAGACCAGAAATTCTTCGAGCAAATTCACTGGGACAGATTGGAGAGAAGGGAACTGGAGGCGCCATTCAAACCTCGAGTGGTAAGTAGGGATAAAGTTTTTGGCGGATAATATTTTTATTCAACTGAAAGTTATCTGGTTGTGAGATGGTAGCGGGCTAGCCTGTTGGGGTACGACCTTGTGCTGGAACGCTTAATCCCTTGGTGGCACGACTTTGGGTGGTAATTAGCCACGGTCAAAATTGATGCGTTGCCGAATCGGTGGTTCCTCTAGTGCTGTCTTCTCTTTCTGGGCTTTTTCTTAGACCCCTTTAGCCCTTTTAGCTTTAATTTTTAGTTGGCGAGTGAAGTTATTACCATCACTTCACAAGCAATGGAAGAAATCTTTTTAGAACGCTATCATAACGCCTAGCTAACATAAAGCCTATAGGCTTCAAGACTTACAGATCGCAAGGTCTTGCCTACTTGATAGGTCTTGAAGTTGTTCACATAGCACACGACATAAGTACCTGCTTCAGACGGGCCAACTTAAATCGCTCGTACTGTGCCTAATTATCTATCTATAGTGTTTATATTTTCTTCGCTGGAATACTAACTTCTCTACCCTATTAATCCCCAATAATCTAAGAATTAACTGTACCTATATCTACTTCTAAAACCAAACGATACATACAATGTGAGGCAACTTTATTTTATTAGTGTGTGTGAGTTGGACGTACCTACTACGCTATAAGTGCACACAGATAATGCTTGTCAAAACAAAAGGCGTTTACCCACAAAAAATATGAGCGAATACGCTATTATCATTATTTTCTTAGTGACCTTCAAATTTTAACACGTAGAAACGTACTTGTTACAGAGGCATCCAATGGACACCCAATACTTCGATCGAGCCTTCACAGGCGAACGGCCACGTCTAACTGCGGTCGAACCACAAGTTCTACGCTCTATGGACCAAGAACCGTTCAGAGGATTTTCTTATACAAATCCGAATGCTACTGACCGGTAAAATGGACCTCGAAAATTGTATTTTGGTTTGAATTTGAACGTGCTCACTTGCCGTCATACAAATGTGAAGCTGATAAAGCGCGTATTACGACAAGATGACGGAGCAAAGTGAGAGATTGGAATTGCTAATTACGAACTACCGCCGAATATTAGGTTGTAGCGGCATTGTAAATTGATGTTTAAATCAATTGTATTCAATCTTGTTCTTCGGAAGTCTTAAATTGTTTCTTGAAAAATAATAATTGTTAAATAATAGATGGCAAATATAATCCTATGTTATATAAACATGTACATATCATTTATAAAGTGTATATTGTGTCTGGTACACACTCATGATTTTGCCTAAATATTAAGTGTTTATTTAATATTAATTAAGGTATCTGTTAATTCAGGTACGAGCAGTATAGAAAATATCGAAATGATGTATCGTATTCGTAGAAAATAAAAACGTAAGACAAAAATGTGTTTAAGTCATTTTAACAATTCTGTATCTTCCTTCTACTTGTTTTAAAAAAAAATGAAAGGTAATTTATAAAGAAGTCATCATCATCATAATGATCAACCTTATCGGTCATTATCGGCTCACTACTGAGCACGGGTCTCCTCTCAATATGAGAAGGGTTTGGCCATAGTCCGCCACGCTGGCCATGTGCGGATTAGCAGACTTCACACGCCTTCGAGAACATTACGAAGAACACTCAGGCGTGCAGGTTTCCTCACGATGTTTTCCTTCACCGTTGAAGCAAGTGAAATTTTAATTGTTTAAAAACGCACATAACTCCGAAAAGTTAGAGGTGCGTGCCTGCGTGTGAGGCTGACGCCCTAACCACTAGGCTATCACAGCTATAAAGAAATAGTAATAAGAAATAGTTCGCGTCGATAAAATAGAATCATCGTTATCGATCTACCTAGCCAAGCCCAGAATGATACTTGAAAATGTCAAAAAGTTCAAATCTCACTGACCAAATGCATAGAGTAAAGTAATATTCAGTCGTAACTGGTTGTAAATGGCCTTTCAAACAAAGGTGTTGTTTTCTTTTGCCTATTTTTACATAAAACATACATTAAAAATGAAAACATCACCTCACCTACTTAATTTTAGAAGTGGATCGATAGATAATATTGCGAAGATAATATTGAATGTGTTAATTTAATAAATATATATGAATAGTGATAAAAAAAATTACTTCATTTCAAATATTTAATTTAACTTTACGTATTGAACCGTTGAATCACTATTTACACAACGTGAATGTTCTTTAGTTTTATGTGTGGTTATAGTTTGTGTCTTTTGTTTTTCAGTGAAGAAACACATTTTTTATTGCTTATAAAAACCATCAACACAAAATATCTTTTTATGTAGTTACTAATTAAGCCAGAAATAATTGCTTTTAGGGGAGAAAAATCCTATCGTGAGTTATTTCGTGATCCTCAGTAATTAATAGTAGTGTGTAGATACAAGGTTTGCTCCTACTTATGTAATAAGTAATACTTAATCAGATCAGTAATGGTTCCCAACTGCCAAAAATAAGTTAAGGTAAAGGTTGAAATCGAATTCGAAGTTAACTTGTGTTCAGAAGGTGAGTGAAAAACTTGCTATAATATTTATCGTGGCATGTTTACATGTATTTTGTATAGTTAGATCTTAAATGAGGGGTTTTCTTCTATTCGCTAAAGTAAGTTTACCTAAATGCGTGAACAGATAGACGGATAGACAATAAATAAACAAATTCTCTTTTGGGTCCTATATTCATATGGCTTTCCAGTTTGTGTTTATTGGAAAGTAACGCGAGTTTTAATATGCTAAATAACATGATTCTTCGATAACGCGGCTGAACAGACACCATTTGTGACTCAAGGAAATATTTAAAAAACTCCTTTAAAGACAATTATTTCATTTATTTACAACAACGTAACAGAATTGTAAACACAATATTAAAAATAAACAGTAGAAATTGTTTATTGGTAAATACCCACAGCTTAGCCTAATAAAAGTTCATAGACACCGGACGGTGTTGCCACAAACAAATGATGCCCAACATGATATTCGAAAACGCGGCTGAACAGACAGCATTTGTGGCTCAAGGAAATATTTAAAAAACTCCTTTAAAGACAATTATTTCATCTATTCACAACAATGTAGCAGAATTGTAAACATAATATTAAAAATAAACATTGTATTTTTACAACATTTGTAAACAAGTATTTGTACAAACAAATGTATTTTTACATAAAACATACATTAAAAATGAAAACATCACCTCACCTACTTAATTTTAGAAGTGGATCGATAGATAATATTGCGAAGATAATATTTAATGTGTTAATTTAATAAATATATATGAATAGTGATAAAAAAAATTACTTCATTTCAAATATTTAATTTAACTTTACGTATTGAACCGTTGAATCACTATTTACACAACGTGAATGTTCTTTAGTTTTATGTGTGGTTATAGTTTGTGTCTTTTGTTTTTCAGTGAAGAAACACATTTTTTATTGCTTATAAAAACCATCAACACAAAATATCTTTTTATGTAGTTACTAATTAAGCCAGAAATAATTGCTTTTAGGGGAGAAAAATCCTATCGTGAGTTATTTCGTGATCCTCAGTAATTAATAGTAGTGTGTAGATACAAGGTTTGCTCCTACTTATGTAATAAGTAATACTTAATCAGATCAGTAATGGTTCCCAACTGCCAAAAATAAGTTAAGGTAAAGGTTGAAATCGAATTCGAAGTTAACTTGTGTTCAGAAGGTGAGTGAAAAACTTGCTATAATATTTATCGTGGCATGTTTACATGTATTTTGTATAGTTAGATCTTAAATGAGGGGTTTTCTTCTATTCGCTAAAGTAAGTTTACCTAAATGCGTGAACAGATAGACGGATAGACAATAAATAAACAAATTCTCTTTTGGGTCCTATATTCATATGGCTTTCCAGTTTGTGTTTATTGGAAAGTAACGCGAGTTTTAATATGCTAAATAACATGATTCTTCGATAACGCGGCTGAACAGACACCATTTGTGACTCAAGGAAATATTTAAAAAACTCCTTTAAAGACAATTATTTCATTTATTTACAACAACGTAACAGAATTGTAAACACAATATTAAAAATAAACAGTAGAAATTGTTTATTGGTAAATACCCACAGCTTAGCCTAATAAAAGTTCATAGACACCGGACGGTGTTGCCACAAACAAATGATGCCCAACATGATATTCGAAAACGCGGCTGAACAGACAGCATTTGTGGCTCAAGGAAATATTTAAAAAACTCCTTTAAAGACAATTATTTCATCTATTCACAACAATGTAGCAGAATTGTAAACATAATATTAAAAATAAACAGTAGAAATTGTTTATTGGTATAGTCTGTTCAATAAGTCAGTTTACATGGATAATTTTGTAAGAAATTAAAAAACGCAATCTGGCAACACTTTACTTGCTTTCGTGTTTCCGGTGTCAGTTAAAAACTATTTGTGTAATTTTGGATTGATTGACGTTAATTGTGGTTTTTAAAATGCCAAAGCAATTAAATCCAGGTGAAAGGGCATTTCTTAATAAAATTATAATGTATTGTGAAAGAGAAAAAGCCGAACAAAGGCATTTGGTGGATAAAAACAAAGTAATGCAGCGAGTGTCCGCCATGACCGGTGTGTACCACATCAAACATAGTTTGATACTTGGTTATTATTTAATTTCTGTTGTTGTTAGTAGTAGTAGTATTCATAATATTTTGCGTAGTGTATTAAAAGTTAATATTACTAAATTAAAAGTATATAAATAAGTAATGCAATAAAAATAAAGCTAAATTGTATGGTTGTATGGAACCCCGATACAAGTGAAACTGCGAACCATGGCCGCCGCGGTTTTACACAGATGGTAGCACTGAGCACTCCGTGGCCGGTAGAATAGCGTCTGAGGCAGTAGAATTCACTTTAAAATAATCATAATTGTTACTCTTTTAAATAAACTTCATTTTTCAGGCGTTTCTTGAGTCACATTTACTCGAATTAAAGCAGAAGCTAGATTAAATGATAGGTTATTACGTACACCAGGAATAAAGTACCTACAATTGCTAAACGGAAAGATGAAATAAAGGATCGGTTAGTGACTATTGGTATTGAATTTACAGATAACATGACCAAGGCTGTTTTATTGTAGCTTTTAAGAAAGCACAAACCCAAGCCTGTGTATGAGATTGATAGGATTCTTGAAGAACGTGGTCAAACCATACAAAGATTACCTCCCTATCACTGCGACCTGAACCCCATAGAGATAATCTGGAGTTTAACGATGCAGAAAAAAATATTAACAGGGAGAAGAAGTAAAATTGCAAGATTAATAGAAGAAGCATTTACGTCTATAACAATGTGCTAGTGATATCTCTGGAATAGAGTTTTTGGTTTCAGATATTATGATTCGTAAGAATCATAGCCGAATTGTATGATATTACCATACCCATATAATATTACTAATAAAACATATATTTTAAGTTTATTTTTAATCTGTATCCAACCTTAACGAAACCCTAATGCAAATCCAGTAATTATAACACAGGATATCTTGGCAACGCGCTGGTTTTCGCACTGGGTAGGCAGAAAGGCTTACTATCTCTTACGGTCCTGACGCCTAATCGTAATCTAAACCTAATTCATTCGACCTTTTTGATTTATGTGTATATTTTTGTAAAACAAAATAACATAAAGTATCAAAAGTATTCAATTTATCAATAATCATTTTAGTGTGGCTATATACCATTTTTCAATTACCTTTTAAATTACCCATGTAAACTGACTTATTGAACATACTATAAATACCCACAGCTTAGCCTAATAAAAGTTCATAGACACCGGTCGGTGTTGCCACAAACAAATGATGCCCAACATGATCTTCTTCGATAACGCGGCTGAACAGACACCATTTGTGACTCAAGGAAATATTTGAAAAACTCCTTTAAAGACAATTATTTCATCTATTCACAACAATGTAGCAGAATTGTAAACACAATATTAAAAATAAACAGTCGAAATTGTTTATTGCTAAGTACCCACAGCTTAGCCTAATAAAAGTTCATAGACACCGGACGGTGTTGCCACAAACAAATGATGCCCAACATGATCTTCGAATATGTCTAGGGAAATTACTCTAAGGTTTCGTTCCGGTTGGTTGGTCTTGCCCAAATAAGTTTCTAAATTGAACTCCAGTTCAGGGCTCTTTGCTGAATCAATAACTTTTCTTGTGAGATAAATTTCAATCTGCAAAGAAAGAAAAACTCAATTCGTAAAATTCACTTGGGACGATTCATCAGTATATAACGCCCTGCCTGCTAGTGGGCACTGATCTTCGACGCACGAGTGGATATAGCTAATTCCTAAACTCCACGCTGGCACTGAGAATTTATAAAAAGATCACAAAGAACCTAACAATTCCCGCCTCGGGAATCGAACCCAGAACTTCATACCCACTAGCCACCAGAGATCACCGACCTAGTGTGGCTCACCCAAAAGTGTTATATCATTCGCATCCAAAATCATCATTTTAGTAGATTTTTGTTTACATTGTTTAATAGCTTCAGGTATATAATATACATGGTTGTTTATTTCATTTCTTATCGAGATATATACAAATTACTATTCTGTGCCGCTGTCTATTTATTCGGGATAATTTGAACAGAACAAGGATTTTTTTGTAACTAGAACTCTATTATATACTAGCTGACATCCGCGACTTCGTTTGCGTTGAGTTAGTGTACGAAAGTGTGTTTTTTTGTCTTCCACCTCCAATCACGAGGCAATGGATTATTAAAGCGACAACTTTTAAATAATAACAGGATAATCTGTAAAGTATCTCCTTTGTAATAAAAAACGAATGAATGAAATCGGAGTACACGTTAATGAATTACAACTAAATACACATTTTGACTTTCATCCCCTTTCCCAAAGGAACTGTGCTGAATTCCGGGATAAAAACTATCCTATATGTCGAACCGGAGTATCAGCTACTCCTATACCAAATTTAATTCAAATCTATTCAGTAGTTTCGGCGTGATGCGCGGCCAAGATACAGACAGACAGACACAGGCAAAAAAAAATTGCTTTGGGCTCAATATCGATAGTAAAGCATCCTCCAAAATTTTAAAAATATCTTGTATATACAGAATTCATCCTCTTACAGTTTTATTGTATTATAGATTATAAACGAGAAGTGATCTAAATTACGTTTACCGTGGGAATATTTATAGGGGTAAATATGTTGCATACCTTGCCATTCGCATATCCTATGAGAAAAGAGTGCCCATGTTCTAAAACACATGTAGCCCCTTGGTGAGACATGCTTAATACAAAATCCTTCTTTTTCAAGGTGTAAATTTCAATTTTCTCGCCGCATTCGGTCATCGGTGCTGGAAAAATAGATCAAAAACCATTTAGCAACAAGGATTTTTCTCTTTTCATTAGTATATACTGTATATAGTTCCCTGTTATAGATTAGTACCGAATTTACTTTATTTGGATAAAATAAGGACCGTGCGGAACCGAAATAAATAGAAATCGAAATAAAAATAAAAATAGCCTAATTCATATAAGCCTATTACAGGCATCTATGAATCGTTCATATATAATAAATCATAATCAACCTATAGTCGGCTCACTGGCTGAGCACGAGTCTGCTCTCAATATGAGAAGGGTTTTGGCCATAGTCCACCACGCTGGCCACGTGCAGATTGGCAGACTTCACACGCCTTTGAGAAGATTATGGAGAACTCTCAGGCGTGCAGGTTTCCACACGATGTTTTCCTTCACCGTTGAAACAAGTGATATTTTAATTGTTTAAAGACGCACATAACTCGATTCGAACCGCCGACCTCTGATTAAGAGGCAAACGCCCTTACCACTATCTATCACAGCTTTACATGAAAATTCAAGCTTAATTGCAAAACAATGCACATATGAACTGTGTAAATTACAACCTCTATAATATATATTGTAAAATATTATATTATATAACAGTACAATAAGCTTACTCACCATTTATAAGAAGAACGAATGGTTGAAACATTAGTGGCTCTGAATCCAGACAGATGAGGTGTACGGACAAATGGTATACTTTGTTGAACTTCTTGCATTCTACGTCAACTAGTAAGACATCGCCTCTCTTTAATAGAACATACACATTCTTCTTGTAGATGTGTATACTACAGATAGAGTCCCTGTTTCCGTAACATATTGCCAAAGCTTTGATATCCCAATAACTTGCATAAGCTGTATACATCCACAGGACATTCCTTCTATCGATGACATAGCAAGCGTTCATATGCACTCTGAATAAAAATTTGTTTTGTTACAGTTACATGTGAGATTATAAAGAATATAGGCAGTAAATTCGAGAACGTGACGACTTTGACAATGAATGGTAATTTATAAAGAAGTAGTAGCAAGAAATAGTTCGCGTCGATAGAGTAGAATCATCGTTATCGATCGACCTAGTCAAGCCCAGAATGATGATTCAGAATGTCAAAAAGTTCAATTCATAGTGACCAAATGCATAGAGTAAAGTAATATTCAGTCATAACCAGTTGTAGATGGCCTTTCAAACAAAGGTGTTGTTTTCTCTTGCTAGTTACCACCCTACCGAAAAAGACGCGTCGCCAAGCGATTTAGCGTTCCGGCACGATGACGTGCAAGAAACCAATTAGGAGTATGGGTTTATCATACCCCTAACAGGTAAGCTCGCTACCATATTAGACCGCATCATCACTTACCATCAGGTGAGATACCGTCAAGGTCTAGGTAGTGTATAAAAAAACACGTCTGTAGAGCCATCTTCCGTTCGGCTAAGAAGGATTCTGTAAATTTAACTAAAATATCTACTTACTTGAATAAAGTTATTATCAAATGAATATTTTCTTTTACTGTTCTAGAAACAAAATTCTCAGGAACCAATTTATTGGTGAGGACCAGTACATCACATCCGCAGTACATTATAATTTTTCTGGGATCTTCTGCTTGTACGTATGTATTTGTCGATATTAATTCAGCAATCAACGATGACGTTTCTTCATATTTGATACCTTTAAAACAGGTATACTTATTATATTTTATAGTCTGTCTACAAAAACTGTTCAGTATTATTTTCCTTACAATCTCATCAAGATCTGCCACCTTCAATTTTTTTGCTGGATGAGCAGACGAAAATGGGGCCAATTTTTTACTGTTGCAAACATGCTTATTAATTAAATCGTCATGTCATAAAATGTCTCATTAGTCTTTCAGGAATTAACTAATTACTATATTTCAACTTTTCAATTTACTCTATTATAGAGATCTGTGTACAACAGTATTAGAACATACCAATCACACAAAAAAATATACTATGCTTCCGTCTCTTTATTTGAAAAGAAATGGCAGCTATTTTTGTGTTACTGAAGCACAGCTGAAGGTAATGAATTAGCCTTATCTACTTATGTACGGGTCTTACGAATAAAATAAAAGAGATCTTATTTCATAGCGAAACATGTAGGTGCAAAATCAAATAGGTAATTAAAAAGTACTTGTTCTACAGGAGTGAGTTTTTCAAGTGCATATCCAAATCCGAAACTACGAAGAATTTTTATAAGTACCTACTCAAAGCAGTCTCGGGCCTAACTGATGAATTTTTAAAAAATATGCCTAGCCAGGCATTAAATCCGTTGAATGAGAAAAAACTTACACATACATTATTGTCGAACAATTTGATAATGTCACTAATAAAGAACGAATTTTGTTAAGAAAACGTGCGCTTTATAGTAGGCTAAAAATTATGATGATTTTACTTACATGATTGCTTTACTAATTTAAGGCCTTTAAAATTGTTTATGTTAAAATATTTCACACCAGTATCGGTAACTACAATGAGATTATCTGTAAAAAAAACGAATTATTGTTTTTTTAAACCATACAGTAGTAGCATTGATTTTAAAAATATAATTCTTACTGATAAAAAACAATTATAATTTTCACTGATGACCATTGTATAATTGCAATGGTTGCATGTTACACAAATATCTAAAACTAAATTTACGAGCTCAAATTTAGCGCTATCATTTGTCAAAGGAAAGCACTATTTTTTGACCTGACACTTTTTTAGTTTAAGAGATATGTATACAACAGAATCGACACAATATGCATGAAAAGGACAATGGGACAAAAATGTGTGGGTGATCCAGCCTCTACGGCCTGAACTCTCATTTGATATCATAACCATACCTATTTCTTAGGGTCAGGTCATCAAATTCTGTACAAGGATCCTCCTTCATTCAGGAGCGAATATATATCTTACCGATCATCGCCTTAAAAAGTTTAATGTTTAATATATCATTTATATTTATTGTTGTCTTTCAATGTTTTATTCATAAAGGCATGTTCATTGGCCCGGTTTATTCCTCTAATGTAGATTGAATTAATAATCACTGTTAACTGCCAATTGCAGTGTGCTGAGTCTTAGCTCTAAATCCCATAGGTAGGACATTTATGCTATATTAGGCTATAGGTGTGCTGCCACCCATTACTTCAATCGTCTCTAGTTAACAGAAAAGAAGAGATTACCTAGGAGAGATACCTCGCGCTACGCTCGCGTCTCTCCAATTTTCCACTGTTTTATGATGACGCATCGCCAGCAATTTAA
Organism: Lasiommata megera; assembly: GCA_928268935.1. Lineage (NCBI taxonomy): Eukaryota > Metazoa > Arthropoda > Insecta > Lepidoptera > Nymphalidae > Lasiommata > Lasiommata megera. The sequence continues at coordinate 11,035,944 of OV743313.1, read as the reverse complement.
TGATTAACAGATCTTTATCACAATTTCAGGCTCTCATTTTTTATTTAAACTCATTTAATTATAGTCATGTTATGTAAACAAGTGAAAATACTGATTAATTTTAAGTGATAAATTTGATTTTCATGGTGTAATAATTAAAAATGCTTATAATATGTTTAAGAAATGTAAAGCAAAAAATGTAAGAGTATATTATTGCCCCTTAAATTATTTTAACTACATCACTTGTTTTAAGCTACAGGGTCACTTTATATACTAATGACAGATTTTTTTTTATACATTACTTACATCTGACAACACATGGGGATTGTTTAACAAGAAATATAAGAACAATTATACTCCAAGGCAACAAATTAAAACTGTTTTAGAGCTTGTTCTTAAGAGTAAAATTTCACATTGTTTGATCTCACAATAGATAAACAGTGACAATTTAGCATTTATTGACACATTGCTTATTATGACCTTGTTTTATAACAAAATATACTATGATATTGTGACATGATTCTTGACTTGTTCTTGTTACACTACACTCTTTTCCTGTTCTAAAATCTATTGAATGTGCATGATACAATAATCTTACCTTTAAAAACACAAATATGTCTTATATCATCATTTAATTTGTAATGATGTTGCAAACTCACAGTTGCATAGCTAATACTGAGCCATTTTCGTGCAATGACAAATTGGTCTCGCCAACCTAACATATTTTTTTCAGTGAATTTAAAATCATCAATGCTGTGTTGGTACACCTCTTTCCATAAGTTACCTTTCTGTTGATTTGAAAAACAATTCTTAAATCTTTAAAATTTACTACTGTACAATTGCTAATATAGTTAACATTTATTATCTATAGTCTAGATATACATTTAGAGCTTCTATGCTGCATAAATAATTATGGTGCAATATGTTAAAAGAAAAGAATGAAAGAACGAAAAATATCTTTATTTATAAATCATGCCACACAAATTACTCTTAGTTGTTACCCTGGAGCTGCCCCTAATCAAGTATTTAAACTTTAAGAGCTATAGTATAGCAGAAGCTCCAAAATAGCATTTGCCATATGTGGCACAACCTAGTAGAGGTATACAACCGATTTTTAGCTAAAACCCCTGGCCAGGTGACACCACAGATATAATTATTTAAAGGCAATAATGCTACACAAATAACAATAAAAACAATATTATAACAATACAAACATAAATCTGTTATAATTAAGTAAATGCAAAAGAAGAATTCTACACATATTTTACCTTACATAGCTATATCCTTATCTTGGTAAAAGATTACAATAGCCATGCAAAACATTCAAATAAAAACAACTCATAATATTTTATAACAATATATAATTTATACGCCTTATCGTGATGCCACAACAATTAAATTACAAAGCCTTGGAGAAATGAATATTATGTTGCTGCCTATGCAGAATATCATGTTATAGCTTAGAGTAAAGTCAGTCGAATGGCTAGAATTAACTGCACTGGACAGAACTCAAAGCCAATGATTTCTTCTTCTTTCTGATTATTGTTATATTATATTAATGATTCTTTATATAAAATATTAGTCACACAGTATATGTTCCGCTACAGTTAAAAGATAAGATATATATAATTTTCGGTTGCTCAGTGCAATTGAATAATAGTAATGGTTTAGTGGAAATCAGTGATAGCCTAAAGATTGGTCGAAAGAGATTTCGGGCAGACAGAGTTTGAGAGTTCAAATTTAGGCAATTTTCAACTAAATTTTACTAGAATAAAATGTGTACAAAAACATCGTTAGGAAAATTGTGTGCCTAAGCGGTAACCATAATGTTTACAAAAGGAATGTAAAGCCGTCCTTAGTGGGCCGGCAATGAGTAATGTATGGTTTTTCTTAATACGTTCCCATAATTGATTTTTATATTTATAAGAAGGTAGGAATAGATACCTCACAATAGTATTCAACTATGTCTCGCCAAAATGTATTCACATCCATACAATTTATTATCGATATAATGTCTAACTGTTTGAAAATAATGAGCAGAATATCAGGGGGGCACTTAGCCCAACCAGAATCGTAGTCACCTGCTATATTAAGTGACATTATCGTTACCTACTATTCACACATCACATTTCATAAAATACAGATTTTAAGTCATAGGCTTATTAAAAAGGCTACGACTGGAAATCAAACTAATAGATAATAGACTCTAGTAAATAAATTAATTTTTTGATTAAATTAATATCACGGAGTAAGTATATAACGTTCTGTAAATATCACTCTTCGAGAACGTATGGCACAGATGACAGACGTATGGAAATTGAAAACGTAAGGGATAGAAAAAAAACAATAATTGATTGACACGGTGATACCAGTGATGAAAAATACCCCTTTTTTTGGACTCGAGCGCTATATTATGTCGATTATCATAATATTGAAATATAAAAATTTTATATTTTGATGTTCGTTCTAGCCAAATTACCGACTTTCACACACTTGGCAACTTAAGGCAACGCGTAGAAAAGTACAATCGCGAGTCGATATATTATGGATACATTTAAAAAAAATTAGAATTACACATATTTTATATGTCAATGTTAACGTTAAAAGCAATGTTAATATGTAATGTTATCAAACACGCTATATATTGACGATTGCAACGTGCATCGAGATATTGCGGTTTGGTACCGTATACAACTTGAAGGCCTGAATCCAGGGCCGTAAATTAAAAACAATAAAGTAATGTCACTCAAATAGTCATAGTCAATAAAGAATGTAAATATAATTGTAAATTCAGTTTATAATTTGTTTTTCACTTTAAACTACGCACTTTATTTTAAATAAATTCATTAAAATCTGAATGTACTGAATTTGCTATTTAATCAATAAATTACATAGTAGAAAAAAAATGGTAAATATTTATGTTTTTTTATTTTTCTTTCATAATTGTAAGTACTAAGTAATACTTTCTTGAATCATCAAACAAACTTTAAATTTATGTTTACTTACCTGTGTATGCCTAAGTACTAGCGCTGATATATGAAATTGGCACAGTGATCCCCTGTGCCTCGTTAAAGATTTTTACAACCTAGATTGGGGCAGCATGGTCCTCCCTGGTAAAGAGTTCTGCGCCCAGCCGTGTGACTTTATTGGCTTTTCGCCTAATAATGGAAATGACATAGATTTTAAAAACATCTCAAACCAGCCTTACCTTTACCTATTTTTGTATATTGACGTTAGTAGTTATAGACACAGTATGTTTTTCCTCTTATTTTGAAAAACTATGTAAGGAAACATTACCTCAATACACTTTTCACCGAAACTATCAAGAGCTGTTTCTGTGAAAACAGCCACAGCACAGACTGATAAGCGGTGATAGCCTAGTAGTAAGGCCGTCAGCCTCCTAATCAGAGGTTGGCCGTTCGAATCCGGGCACGCACCTCTTGCTTTTCGGAGTTTTATGCGTTTTAAAAAAAAAATTTAATATCACTTGCTTCAACGGTGAAGGAAAACATTGTGAGGAAACCAGGTGAGGCACGCCTGAGACTTTTCCATAATGTTCTCAAAGGCGTGTGAAGTCTGCGAATCTGCACATGGCCAGCGGGGTGGACTATGGCCAAACCCTTCTCACATTGAGAGGAGAACTGTGCTCATGATGATGATGATACAAAATAAATATACTTATTGCTTAAAATGACAAAAAAATATATTTGAATAAAAATTAAGCATTCAAGTAGTTTTGGAAAGTAACTAGATTACATTAATTAGTTTTTTTTGTAAATCACCTAAAATCATTTAATTAAGATGATTTCAGCAAAAAGACTTAATGTAATGTGCACAACAATATGGTATATGGTGGTATAACAAAACTCTTGACCGTTGCATGGGACAAAGTTCCTAAACATGTTTTGCTTTGTATTTATAAGGTTTTTTAGACTCCATTTTTACACCTCTTAATATTTTTATTACAGGCAAGAAATGCAGAGAAGGCAATGTAAGTTGTTATAATTATCTTTCTTCCGTGGTTAATTTTTACTACTACAACATTTTAAGTACATTTGTCAGAAAATAATATATATACACAATGAATAAGTTGTTTGTTTTGGATTTGCCCTAGGCAAGGGTTTTCTATTTGTGAACCTTGGCAGCTTTAAGTCTTAGTTAACGATTGTGGTTGTCTACATTACCTCACAACCATGGAAAATATTGCTTCATAGTTGGCTGTACAAGGCTTAAAATACATGAATAAATTGGAAACCATGGACTAAAACTTAGAAAGTGGGATTTTTAATGGTAATTCAATACATGAAACCAAATATCGGATCTCTTTTAAACACTTTAGGATAGAAGTAAATATTGATTTGTCATTCAATCAATTATGCAAAGACTTCCATTAACAATAAAGTGTAGGCAATAATCTCACATAAATTCGTAAAAAACTAGGTACTTTGAGCGGCTAGTAGAGAACTACACATTTTAGTAAATTGTGCAAACTGTTTACTATTTGGATATATTTTTAGCATGACTGTATTACCAACATTATTTAAGGACAACACTAGCAAGATGGCGTGCTGCGCAAGTGCAGGAAGCTGGTGGTCAACGAGAACGCAGACCATACCTTGCATCTGAGTGCAATGACCTTCCACAAGCTGAAAAATGGAGACTCCAAATTGTTAGAGAGATAGCAAAAAAAGTAGCACAGATACAAAATGGTAAGATACTTTTTAAAATTAATTTTGTATTATTCTACATATGAAATATAAAACAAATGATTCTTTAAATCTATAAGGCTATGGTGAATAGTAATGGTTCAATAACAGTACTACAAAATTATGTGAAGTCCCATATACTTTGTAATAATATTCAATACCTTTATCAACAAATATGGATGAGGAGCAAACCACCTCACCCAATAGTGTGGCATCACCAGCTTTGGCTATAAGGGAACCCAGCTTACAATCTCAGAATACTCTTCAGTTATCTTCATCACCTATTGTGCCCAATGAAGAATCAACAAAATCAGTGTCTTCAAGTCAAGTACAATCAGCTATTAGTCCAGTTCACAAGTCACCGTTAAATTCATCGACAGCATCAGCCAATCAAGGTTTTAATAATATATCTTTAAAAAGTCAAGAAAGTTATAAAAAAATCGGAAATATCACCCCAGAAAATACTAATGGTATAGAAAATACAAAGGAAATAAAAAATCAATCATTCTCAAAATCTCATTTGATACAAAAGATAAACAATAATATGATAAAAGATATACCAGAAGAAAATTCATCTACAAAAATTGTTAACTCGCACACTCCCATTTTACAAAGCAATATTGATAAGATTGCAAATATGAGCACAACACTAACTAATGAAGCAAATTATTTAAGAGAGTCCATAAAAACTCTGTCTGAAGACATTCTTCGTGCAAATAGGGAATTAAGTAAAGTTAAAGAAGAAGATGTTAACTTTCCATATCACCTTTTTCTTATTGAAATTATAATAAACAAAATTTTCATGAAATGCGACTGTTTTGAACTAGACAGCAACAACTTAGTTATTGCAGCAAGATTTTTGGGCAAGCCACCAATTACATTATATGATCCATCATATGGCAAAATTGATGATTTTAACCACATAAATGTAGGGAAATCAGCATTATTTGCTATGACGTATGACAAAATATGTAATATCAAGGAATTTTATATTAATTTACAAATAAACAAACAACCTCCTTGCTCTAATTGTGTCACGAAAATTGCTGAATCTAGCATTGACTACACAAAAGAATTTTTAGAACTTAGAGGGGATCTATGTAAGAAATGGTCAGAAGAACAACCAAATGATAATATTTTGTGTACCACATCTACTCCTCTTGCCAAGAATATGTTTCATTTATCATGTGGTGAAAATCATAATAGAGATTCCATAGGGATGATTGAGTTAACAACCAGAATGTCTTTTCTGGGCAAAGAGATCACTACTGCTTTTAGCACCCAGTCTAAACCGAAATGCACTTCAGTTTTAATGAAAGAACATAATGGAATGACGATGTACTCATGCCAAAATGTTGAAATGGATAGAGAGGGCAAAATACTTTTAGATGAGTATAGTTTAAATAAAAAGGAAATGCCAAGAAGTTCTCATACAATGTGTAGAAACAGATCTGAAAGTCCCGAGTCTCAATTTTCAAGTGGAGGGGGGTCAGTAAAACCGCATTCTAGCTACATAACCCATATAAATAAATATAACCAAGGTATTAATATTTATTTAATTAATTTTGAAAAGTATATTGTAGTTTAATTAATGTGAAATTACTTAGTTAATAATTTTCCAGAGCAAGGATGTAACTATGATGAAATATTTACGAAAATGAATGCAAATGAGTTAAAAATTAGAGTTCCAAAAACTACCAAGCTAGAACGAATAGGAAAATACGATAAAATACAAGAATTATGTACTTGCGAAGATAATCCTTACAATACCGGTGATCAAATTCAGTTAGAATTACCTCAAGATTTATGTTATCCAGATAAAAGTCATGGAACATATACATCCAATTTAAAATATACATATAAAGGCTGCAACAAAAGGTGTGAAAACAAGGAGAGGAAGGTTATCAATGTCACTCCATCCAACTGTCCCATTCCAGTGAACATGGAGAAACAAATCTATCGCCATAAAGATGTTTTTATTCTCAAAATTGGCAAGAAACTTGAAACCAAAGATAAAAAAACTGATTTGGAAATAGAACTAGTGACACCTAAAGCTCCTAGTGCTATACCAATTGAAAATAATCATATTTCCCAACAATGTAGTTCAAGTACTTTAAAGGAAAAACCATCGAAACCTAATAGGAAGAAAAACAAGAAGAAAGAAAAGAAAAGTAAAACTAGTGTTGCTAGTAGTCGTAAAGGCAATAAAAAGGGAAATAAAAAATATTCTAGGAAAATTAAAAAATTGTACTGAATATATTCATAAAGTAAAACCATTTTTATCCTTGTTTTATTTGTAACTGTTACAAATTAAACAAACTCAAATGCTCTCAATAATCTAGTACATTGTGTTATTTATTTTTTATTTGTAAATTTACTTCCAAAAATTGTAATTTTTAGACAGTGTTTTACTTGCACAGTATTGGAAAATTTTAAACCATAAGAAAAAAAACAGTTTATTAATCTACAAACCAAAACTATATTTTTCCTTTAGTAGGTACCGAAAAGGACGTTGATCGTTATTGTAATGCAAAGATTGTTGTGAAACTTAATTTAATGAAGTTTTGTGAGGAGTTTTGAATATTATGTTTTACTAAAAAGTATAGTCGTTATTCGAATAGTTTTTTTTTGAAAATTACTTCTTGTGATAAAATACTCAAATTTACAACAAAAGTTAAATATATATAATAGGTAATTTAATTTTTTTTCAGCGGGTCTCGGGGAATTCAGGATAAGAGACTTAAATGACGAGATCAACAAGCTTATGCGGGAGAAAAGACACTGGGAAGTTCAAATAAAAGCACTTGGAGGGCCAGATCATGCACGCGTTGGTCCCAAAATGTTGGATCAAGATGGAAAAGAGGTACCTGGGAACAGAGGTTACAAATACTTTGGTGCTGCCAAAGACTTGCCAGGTAAAAAAGAGCTTCATGCTTAAAGTAGACGCAAAACTGCTTAAAACGTAGACTGCTTGTGGTTTTTTGACTGGAGTATCATTCTTATATGATCGATTCGCTCGTGTTACAAGCTATTTAACCTCATGACGAATGTTTATTTTTTAAATCTTCTATGATTGGTAAACAGATAATTAAAAATTCACAAATATATTATAATATATTTGAGAATTTTTAATATTCTCGGCCGAAGTACTCTTATAGTAGGGGAGCCCAAGCGGGGATTTCGGGATTACTCGAGCGCGGCAGATTAATATACAGGGAGATACCTTGTACCCGGTTATGTTCCTCCACCAAACATGAGCCCCATATATAAGGCCGCCCATGAACGATACACGATCAGATTAGTAAAAAAAAATTGACCATCAGAAATTCTCGAGCGCGTCAGATTAAGGTAGGGTGAGTTAATTACATCCTTAAAACCGTATTTTCCACTAATCTGACAATTTGAGAGTGACGTAAAGAAAGGGGAGGGCAGCAAAGTAGTAAAAAAAAAAAACGTCATCTCGACATTCTCGAGCGTAGCTAAATTTTTTTTATTTTGGAGGAAATAATTCAAGAATAACGAAAAATATATAATCTGACGATTTCCTCAAGCCGAAATAACAAAAATTCGCCAATAAAGTTAAATGCGTGCAGCTGGGTGATGCCTATATTTCGTTCTCCGCGTTTCTTACTCTCTCCGTCCCCACTCTGGTTTCTGCTGCCATGACGCCATCACAGCTGATCATAAAGACTCGTTCGAGGCATATTGTTTACAACGTGTTTCCAACGTTTTGGCTTTTTTTGCTATTTTAATATTATTTATGTTAATTAAAGTTTATAAATATTGTTAAAATATGTATTTTGTGGTGAAAGTGCCTTACAAAAACTTTACAGTAGAAACATTAATCAATTAATTATAAAACATCAAATTTTTTTAAGCCTTTTTTAATTTTTTTTTTATAAATACATGTATTCTACAAAAAAAAGCATACACTTATTTATTTGCATGCTATTTCCTGAGCTTTCTATTAATTAAGTTCAATTATTTTAAAAAATTGTTTTCTTTTTTGTCAGATTAGGCGAATCCCTCTAGATAATCGTCAGATTATGAGACAGTACGTTTAGAACATAAAGATGAACCATATATATCTTAATCTGACGCGCTCGAGTATATCAAAATGGCGAATTTTTTTTGCACATTATGAAAATCGCCACGACTTTGCGTCACATCGGAATCGTCAGATTAGTGAATGAGAGCTTATTTTTGGTGTACTTAACACTCCCTTAGAAAATCTGACGCGCTCGATTAAATTTTTTTTTTTTCATTTTAAACCCTTACAACCACACGCATCATGCAAACGATCAGATTAACATACGTACATTATTAAAAATACGTAGGCCATTGATGCTATCAATATCTGACGCGCTCGAAGATGTCCATGCAACAGTTTTTTTTTACATATTTAAAAATCTATAGCCGCTTCCCCCACCGATGGAAAGGTATTTATCATATAACATTTTTTTCTTATCATCTAAGCTTTGCAACCCAATAGGTCTCTTATGACGCTCGAGTAAATCCCCATTTAGCATCATGGGCTCCCCTACCATTAGTTTAAAAATCAAGATAATTGCGCCAATTCTCTGATTATACAAAACACAAATATTTAAACTAAATAGAATTCTGAAAATCGTGCTATCCTTTGGAAGTAAATAAGAAACGATAATTTATTTTCGTAAAATTAAGCATTTTGGGCAATAGCAATTACCAAAAAATAGGTTCCTGATGCGTGAAAGGGACGGACAATTTCAAGACCGACAGCAAATCTAAATTCATGATCAACCCAATCACGGCTCACTACAGAGCACGAGTCTCCTCTCAATATGAGAAGGGTTTGGCCATAGTCCACCACGCTGGCCATGTGCGGATTGGCAGACTTCACACGCTTTTGTGAACATTATGGAGAACTCTCAGGCGTGCAGGTTTCCTCACGGTCTGTTCCTTCACCATTGAAGCAAGTGATATTCATCGAAAAATAAACGTTTAGGAGTCCGTGAGTTGTTCGAGCAAGAGCCGCCAGCGGCGCCGCGTCGCACGCGAGCCGACCTCATGCGCGACGTGGACGCGGACTACTACGGGTACCGCGACGATGATGACGGCCTGTTGCTGCCTCTGGAGAAGGAGGCCGAGGAACAAGGTGAGAGATAATGAACGGGATCAGTAGTTGCCATTTGCGCTGTGGAATTTATAAAATCGGGCCTCAAAAGTCAAAATACTCAAACTGTAAAACTCCTGCAGGGCTAAGATCTCCTGGTAGCGCACTTCTTAGCCTAACAGGTCACACATTCATTTCATTGATGCCAAAATACGGATAACTAAAATTTAGAAATCGTTAACTTCATTCATTGTTTAAAATATACTTTTCTAGTCTTTGAAAATTTAATGATATAGGAATTCAACAGCAGCAGGTAAAATAGCTTTAGCCATAGTGATATTCACGTAGGTACTATTATTTATTTCTTATTATATATTTATAATAGGAAGAGGTAACCTGCATGCCTGAGAGTTCTCCATAATGTTCTCAAAGGCGTGTGTAGTTTTCCAATCCGTACATGGCCAGCGTGGTGGACTATGGCCATACCCTTCTCATGTTGAGAGGAGACCCGTGCTCTGTAGTGAGCCGGCAATATGTTGATAATGATGATTATATATTTGTAAATTTGCAGCAATAGCTAGGGCTGTTGACGAATGGAAGAGAAATAAAGAGCAAAACAAAGATCAAGACCTACCGGAAGAAGAAAATATATATCCAGAAGATGTAAGTTTTCTTAATTTTACTTATTTTGCTTATAAACAACATATACCTAAGTGATATAACTATAACCTTAAGGATTTAGGTAAAGATCGCGCCATAGCCGTGAGACCTTATATACTTGGGCCTATAGAATTTTAAGTTTATATTTGTTCTTTTAGCTATTTTGTACATACATGTGTTTTATGCATACATGCCAATTGCAAACATGATTCGAATTTAGATACATTATTCTTTGAAAGTTCACAATTATTGTGAATATAGAACTATAATTTTATATAGATACCTACTACATTTATAGTAAGGCTACATTAATACCCACTCTAATAATTTTATTAATAAATAAAACCCCTAATTCTGTGAAAATTTAGGCTTGAAACCCTTTGTAACATATAATATTTACCTATTCATATCAGACCATATCATGATCACTTATTAAGCATTGATATTTGGAGTTCTGGTAAGCGGTATTTATACCCGGCTCTAAACGCGATACGGTGCAGATAATTAACGTGTATGATCAGGCAAATCATACACGTTAATTATCTGGACACGGCTATCAATACTCTATAATCAATTCATACTAATATAGCTTATGTTTACAGCCCAACGACAAAAGAATAGAAGACGAAGAAATCATTCAACCTACAGTGACCTCCCATGTCGCGGTCCCATCCCAGAAGGATGTGGAAGAGGCGCTGCTGAGAAGAAAAAAGCAAGAGCTGTTAGAAAGATACGGTTGCTTGGATGTAAAAATGGAAGAGAGCTAACATTAACAATAAATATAGTTAATAAGAATAATTTCTTTTAATAACACTCCTCATATTAATGCCAGCAGAATAAAAATTTGCTACCCTCCTTTTGTTTTATTTTAGTTTTGTAAAATAGTATCGCCTGATGGTTAGGTTAATAGGTTATTTAATGTAATGTGTATTAAAATAATTAGTGCATTAATAGGTTTATTAATAGGTTAGGGTGCATTAATAGGTTTCAATTTGATCGATTTCGTTTTGGTCAAATTAATTGCTAGTTCTTAGCATTTTTATTTGCTCTAATGATAGTGTCAAAAGCGTTTAGTTCGACTTGTGTGCAATATGAAAATATAAACGCGTCAAAAGTGCCCTTTACGGACTATTTGAATAAAGATTATTTTGAATTTGAATATATTAGCTCCCCCTTGTGTGTTTTATCGACTTTGTAATGGAGTGTTCAAAAGATTTTCAGACTCCATTATTTATAATGAATAGAAGCAGGCATTACTTTGCGGAAGTCCAAAGAAAAAGTAAAAAAAAAAAAGAAAAAAATTAAAATATCACTTGCTTTAACGGTGAAGGAAAACATCGTGAGGAAACCTGCACGCCTGAGAGTTCTCCATAATGTTCTCAAAGGCGTGTGAAATCTGCCAATCCGCACATGGCCAGCGTGGTAGACTATGGCCAAACCCTTCTCATATTGAGAGGAGACCCGTGCTCTGTAGTGAGCCGGTAATGATGATGATGATAATGTTGTCGGCGGAATATAGCAAATTATACTTGCTGTTTATTGTCCATTATTTATTACCATAACTGTTCTCTGACCGCAGAACAAATTTAATTCCTACCATCTGGATGCCAAGTCATTCTAGTATCCTTTTTGCCTTGAGCTTTCAAATAATATAGCTATCTTTTTTTTTACTTCTCTATTTGTACACCACAACAAGTAAAAATAGAAATAATACGAAAAACAGAAACAAGAAGAAGCAGGAAACAAAAGGCCTATCTGTCACTGTGTTGCCTAGAAATTAAGATTTTAATTGATTGTAAGGATATAAAGAATTCCTTAAAAGCCGTCAACACATCGGTGGTTTCTCCGGTGCTGCAATATAGATGAAAGTAAATCATTTAACACCAGGTGACCTGGTTGCTCGTTTACCCGCTACCGTATTAAGGTTCTTCGGAATCGTATAGGTTAAAAATAGAAAAGACAAAAAAATTATAAACATTTTCTTTTTATGGGTTAGTGTACATTCACTAACAAGATTAGTTTTAGATTCCTCTTCTATAAACGAAATATCGGGTATAAACGAAAATCCAATAAATATATGCCATATTCATTTATTTTTTCGAACATTTCGTTATTGACCAGAACATATTATACAAGTTATCAATATTTAAGCAAAAATATACACACAAATAAACTGATAAATAACAGGGATTATAATACTTCGTTTGCAGACCCACACACAAAAGCGTCTATTTAAATTATATAGGATCGATTATCACTGGCTCAACGAAATTAAGCAAAAAAATATTTATTCATGACAATACTATAAATAAACGTTGATAATTTATTTGATAATCTGTATTTGTTACATGCAATAAGCTGCCTGTTTCTCAAAGATATATCTGAACAGTTCAATTAACTATAAAATTAAAAGCTATAAAATTTTATTTGAGAAATACAAAATTTACACCGGTTCTTATCAACACCATTATTATTTATAATATCAATTTTTATTAATCCTTCCAAATGCTGATTACAATACAAGTATTCCAATATAATATTTGAGAACCGTATTCAAAAACAAAAGATGAAAACCTGACGCTGCCGCTATACTTATGTTTTGATCAACATCTCAGGAATGTGGAAACTTAACAATAAAAGCTTAATGTGTACAAATATATTTACTACTCATTTCCAATTCGCTCGATTACAATAAAATAAATACTAAGGTATGTATGAACCTACTGAAAATCTTTATTTTCCGTAAATTGAGTTAATGACTCTACAATTTTTAATACACCACCATTTGAATATTTTCTGATAAAGTGTGATTTTCTATATTAATACTAAACCCTTAAAGCCAAAAACTACAAACAAACAATCGTTTACCATGTAAGTACTCTTTCAGACTTTGTCTATAACAAATAAGTAAAATATTGTTCATTAAAATGAAAATATAAATATATTTATTCTAACAAACACAGTCGTATAATAAATATATATAATTTCTTATAACATATTAATAGACGTAATTGTTTATAATAATCGTAATGATACCTAATTAATTGCATTTCACATTGGGTTAGACGTGTGAACAGAATAAAAGATGACGCCTTTTTTCGAACAAGTTAAAACAAATAAAGATACAGAATATCAAAGTTCCATGGGTAATTTCGATTAATAAATTTAATTCGTTGAAGAAATGCAGACGTCATCTGATCGAATAAAGATAATAAAATAAAACTAAACAGATAATTAACTATAACCTAATTGCACCTAACTGAATATCATCAGCCTAACTAATGAAATGTCCCACAGTTAAGCACAGGTCTCTTTACTTTTAGGAGCGCGTAAAAGAGAGCAATGATTTACCGCACTGCTTCAATACAAATGGGCTGTAATAATGTAGTCTGATTAAACCACTATCACCAGGTGCCAAATACCATTTCTGGTTAAACCTGCTCTCAGTTTATGTAACGCCAGTATTCCAAGGCATCCATATCGCGTTTCGCAGTGGTGATAGGCAAAATTGAAGAGTGGCTAAATTACAACCAATCGCATGCCAAACCCTTTCAGCCTGTACTGGACGCGTCGATTTGATTTTGTCTTAACACGGACATAGAAAAAACTTCGTAAATTCGAAGTATTTCCTCAAACTAAATCAAATATACTGTCTTCAATTAGGCCATTACAGTATCCTATGTATATATGAAGCGTTCATACATTACTCCCAATACCGTTAGCAATAAAAGTCCATATTACATAACCAGCGAAACTTGCAACCAATGGCGATCTGGTGACTTTTTAAATCTTTTCAAGTTTTTGAAATACATAATGTGTGAATTATTCCAGTTCTTACTCAGATAGGTGTTAAACGTTTTCCACCCTTATCCTTCACTGTCCACAATACATTTATTTATGGCACATAGAGTTTATGATCCCGATGTAAAAAAAAAGTTATCTCAGTAAATATTAAAACTAGTCAATAAACAATTGGAATGAATTGATATAGTTTGAAATTGCTGTTCGTCTTTAAATATTGCGATTCTATAAGTAATAATTTTTTATTTGTAATAACACAAAAAAAAACTGGTAGGTACATCATTTTTTTTTTCCTAAAAGAAAACAACCCCCTATTATTGTTAGAGGTTAATAAAATAATTTCAATATATCTTATCACACATTATAACCTGAGGATAACATAACTCCGTAGACAAAATACAATAAAAAGCTACCTGAATTTGTCAGTAAAAAACGACCGTGAAATTTGGCCGGGGTATGCCAAACTAGTTCCTAAGCCATTCGAGGCTCTTGTTCATGCACAAAACGATGTCACGTGTGCCCAGCGGTTACTTGTGTATTTATATAAATATTGTTTATATAATATGATCTTTACTCACGATAGATATCTAACTAATGGCTATTATTTCCCAATCGGCTCGTTATTTTTTGACTAACTTGGTAACAAAGCTTTGTAGCATGCTTATTTTAATAATATAAGGACACTGTTCACCGCGTTTTATAGTTAATATTCATTTTATTAATGTATTTCATCTATATTCTAATAGATTATATAAGTATATATTTGCAACGGAAATGAGAAGCGTATGAAGACTTGTATGTAACTGTCTACTGTAATTCTGCTAATATTTGTTGTTTAACGTCTCACTACACAACACATCGTGATTTGACGAGAGTCCGCAATATAGCGACATGTATGGCCAAGGTTTCGAGCGAGTTTCACAGCTGTGCGGAAGATGAATCGCCATGGAACGTATTTTCGCCAAGTTACTTGCGGCACGGGTAGTAATATACGATCAACATAAATGTGCGACGATTGCGAGCGAAACTCATTGCGTACCGTTTACGACTGGAACAAGTTCTGTTGTTTCGCGTCGTTCTCGAAGTCGCTCCACGCGTTGTTCAACTCCATGAATATCATTTTAGCTAAGTTCTCATTCGGCGTGCCCATTTGCTATAAAAGTAAATAACATCGTTACAATCGTTAGTTTTCTGGGATGTCTCTCAATAAGTTCAAAGTTTATATAATACGTAAGCTTGTAGAAAAGTCCTACTACAGTGTAAAGGATTATGTAAATGATAAACAATGAAATATTGCTCTAATAAGATAGCTCTTAATATAATTTTAAGTGGCATGTGAGATGGTGATATCAAAAAGAAAATTTACCTGGCTAAGTTTGTTGTGGGCTTCTTCTTAGACCGGGGCGCGTTTGGAACCCTCATAGCTTTAGTTATAAGTTTACGAATGTAGTTATCACCATCAAATCACTACTATGTAAATTATTGACGCATCAAAAGCGCCTTTTAAAGGACAGAAATAATGTTGCATACTATGACGATACAGATTTTACATATCATATATAGGGAATAGAACTAGAGTTTCGCATCAGTAAATTAATTTAGGCAATTGAAATTGTCGCACGAAACACAAAGGACCAATGGACGTAGTAGTCGAAAGAATTCGGCACAAGACTAAATACGTAAATCTTTGCTTAGCTTATGCAAAAATGATATTGTCCAAACTAGTCAGTCCGATCAGCCTTGTGACCACGTTGCTTAACGAAATTTGGCTATACATGGCTAAAGAACCGACTGGTTCTATATTACATTCTAAAAAAAACATCTAGAACTAGTGATGTTTAAATTGTCATGTTTGCATGCACACTTCATTTATAGCATGTCGCCAAGTAATTTTATGTTCGCCGGCTGATGCTGTCAAGACACCAATTAGATGTTTGTTATACTTCCACATTCCACTTAAAATAAGACGACGCTCATCTGCGAGGGCATCGTACTATGTACAACGTGCACGCTCTTAATTATTGTCATTTTCGTAGGAATATAATAACATCAAAGTAAACTGAACCTTTTGCTATCATTGTCTAAAGTTGGCTTTTCTGTACTACTCATATTGGGTTAGCAAATGTTCCGCTAGCAGCTCTAGTTAAATGTGGGCAAACTTAAACTTTAAGCCCTTTACATAAGGTACTTTATTTGACTTTCGACTTCTTGATGGCGAATGCGGAAATGATCTACACGCATGCACGTGAGGTGGCTATCGTCAAGTTGTAGTTTATCAAATATAATTTAATGTCACCTTGTCCGGATGTACGGCGAGACAAGCTTTCCGGTAGCTGCGCTTGACATCAGCGGGCGAAACCAGCTGCGACATGTCCACACGCGACCAGCGACAGTCTTCCCACACCACGGTGTGTAGGGAGCACAGAAGCGCGCGGATATTCGCCTTTTTGCCCTCCGTCTAATAATACAGATTTTGTTAACAATGAAGATTAAAGAAAAAGATAAACAAGTAATGTTGGATGGATGTTTATTACTCTTTCATGTAAAAACTACTGAATGTATTTTTATGAAACCTTACAATAATATAGCTTATACATCAGAATAACACCTAGGCTACAATTTATAAAGATATTGTGTAGATTGTCCAAATAATGACGATAAGTGTCAAGCAGGAAAAATCTACCATCTGCGTGATAATTTTAATGTCATAATGTTACTACTCGAAATACTAATAATGCGCAGACGAAGTCGCAGGCACCAGCTAGTTAGATATATATGAAGAATTGACTACGATAATTGTGTATCTACACGGCGTATTTTACATAAAATCAAGGCGAGTATTTACTAAGATTAATAAATAAAAAAAAACAAGCGAATTGTTGTTAGGAGTTTGAAGGTTCATATACTAAAAACAATTTAAGTTATGTACTTAACTAATTGAATTCAAAAAGAAAGGCTACTGTGATTTATGAGAACATAACAATATCGATACTATATGCTTTAAAGCAATTTTCAGTTGAAGATTGTAGAAAAACGAAAAGTTCTTTACCCAGTCATGAATCTTCAACTTGTCAGGATCCATTTCCTTAACCATCTCCTCTTTCCTCATGGCGTTCATAGTTCTGGGTCCTGTCTCGCGCTTAGCAAACTCGTATCCTTGGCTACCCAAAAGATCGCCAAATACGTCCGTAGATTTTTTACCCTTTTCCTCTTGGCCGGCTGGCGTCTTCGCTGTTTCGAAGTGAGTTCGGCTGTGTGTAAAAATAAAACTATGGTTAGTCATTCAAGTCTGTGTTTTGCTTATATCAGTTATTAATTACCTAAAAACTTATATCTTTTGATATCTTTGTGTCCAAAATTCTTGAGTGCTCGAAATGTCTTCAAAGATTGCTAAATGCCAGTAACAACTCTATAAACATGATCGCTAACTGTGGGTCTGATAATAACACTACAGAGCCACACAGCGTGCGATGGAAAGAGCCTTGCTGGTAGAAGTTTAGAGATCCATAAATATCCCGAGTTACCGATATAGCTCGGATTGTTAACCACGCACCGAAAACCCACCCTCTAGAATGGTATCGATCATGTATCAAGGGAAGCCCCCCTCTAGAATGGTATCGATCTTGTATCAAGGGGGCCTAGACACAAAAAGTCACTGAACGTAAGCGATAAAAGTACGCACATGTCATGGGTTTAAAAAAAAAAACAATGCAAAAGACCTACATGACCAGCAGTAGACGACTTTCTCCTCGTTGGGTATTTGAAAGAAATATATAAACGTAGAAACTGATGCCTGAAACGTAGAAATCGGCACACAGTATTGTACATACCTATAGTCAGGCTGATGCGCCGGTGACCTGGCGGGTGTATGGGGCTGATGCGCAGGGGTGTGCGCGGGGGAGTCTCTAGGGGTCACGATGGGGGTCGCCATAGGCGTGACCAAAGGCGTCGCGACGGGTGTCGTCGCTGGCAACCCGGCGCCCAGCATGCCGAGGTCGGCAAACGGGTCTCGCTTGTTCTGGGCTGGCTCAGTTTGTATGGTTTGTGGGCGCACTAAAAAAGACGTACACATCAACCCGATACGCAGCGCAGGCGCCGTTATAATGCAACTGCTGGTGCTATAAACACGCTGAGTGTATCAGAATTTATGTTCGATTAACTTAAAACTATACAAAAAAAACCCGTATCATATATTTCTTATTGGAAAAACTGCGAGTGATTTGTTGCTTCCATACGGTTAAGTTTCATTCGTCTTCATTAAATCTTCATAAAATAGTACGTTATTAAATAAATGGAAAATAATATCGAAATTGGTTAAGATTTGCTTCCTGCAATATATATAAAAGCGAAAGGTCACTTACATACTTACATACTGATTAAACACGAGATCTCAAAAACTATTGTACGTATAAAGCTATAATTTAGCAAGTAGGCAGTTGATAGTTAAGAGATGTCAGCTAAGAAAGGATATTTGGAAATTCCACCCATAAACATGTACATCATTTTTTTTCAAAATATTACCTGTTTAGGGTGGTAAAATAGGGGATGATAGTTTTTGCTTATTTTTTTATTATGAAGTCTACAAGCTTGAAATTTTGAAAATAGGTTTCTTTTAGGGCGTAAGTATAAGGTTAGAATTTGTTGATTGATAATAGTAAGCTTACCATCTTCTTTGATCAGCGGAGCAAGTAATGGCTCTTGCTTGGGCAGCGGATCGTTTAAGCCGAATGGATCAAAGGTGAGAGGGTCGCTGGAATTCACATTGTTTGTCGTGGTGGTTGGCGGCACTGGAAGGTCACCGAAGATCGACTCGGAAGAAAACGGCTGCAAATTATATAGTATTGAAGTGAAACTTCCTTAGCCGCGGTGTTTTGAGTACGGTTATTTATAAATATGGTCATGTTTATCAATAAAATATGGTGGCGAAAGCGACCTAAATAACATAAGGAATGAGAAATTTCTGGACTATATAATAGAGGAATAAAAAATAGGTATACTAAAAATGTATTCAAGGCGCAGTTCAATTATAAAAGGTCTTAATATACGAATATAAGGGGCCCTATTTTATGAACGGAGCTACGATTAAAATAAAACAAATAAAACTAGGTGATTATATATCACTGCAATAAAAAACTTAAACAATGGTAAATGTTAAATTAGGCCTAGTTGCCATAATAAAGAAATGATATTATTATTATTATAGGCGTAAATTAATCGGAATATATATTCTTGAAGTAACTAGAAAACTTAATCATCATGATGATGATTAGGGGATATGTGTATGTCACAGACTGAGATTATATAGGTATCTTGTTCATCAAGTTTCACTTTTATTTTATCCCACTACCAAGTTATTTCTTGATTACTGTCTCACCTGTAGCCTTAGTATAAGTTTTGCACACTCGCAAACGAGGAGTATCTTTGGATTATCGTAACTTTATAAATAACAAAGTAAAATGGATCTTATGCTTTCTTAAATTAGAGCCGCAATTTCAGTACTACTTCTATTTATTTTTTAAATGTGCTGTTATGAAAATATGAGCGATTTGAGTTATAAAACTAGAATATGTTTCAAATTACTATGACGTTAGTGTGTCTCAGTATTCGAAAACGACTCTACGACTATCACCCAACAAATCCAAAACTAACGGTAGTAAGGAATCATACTATCCGACTAATAATCGGTTTCTAAGTGACATCGTACCGGAACACTACACGCTTTTGCGTACGCAAATGCGGATACGTGCAAATTATTTTAAATATTTTGTTTAAGTTCCTTGTCATATCTGCTACCTTATTTCTGCTCATATAATTTTATTATTCAATTATTAATGAGGGCGTATGATTGCAATAGCTCCCTGAAACTTGTAACCTAATAAATCAGTTTAATAAATAATAAACAAAATATCGTAAATCTAAATACTAGAACTGTAACTTCGACTAAGGTTAAGGGTAAGGTAATTGACATGAGTACAAAATTGTCATAAAAATGATGTTTAACTACGTATTTTTAAGTTACCTGCGGATCATCCGTGGCTTTGCTACTGAGGAAGTCGCCAAACGATTCGTCATTCGGTTTCTCCATCATGCCGAAAAAGTCGAACGAGTCTTGACCCTTTAATTTTTCACTTGCCGGCTTCTGTTGAGGTTGTTTCTCTGAGGCGATATTTAAAAAGTCCGCGGTATTCGCGGCGGGCGCGGCTTGGGTGTCCGTTTGCGGCGGCGGGGGGCGTTGCGGGGTGGGCGGCGCGGGACGCTGAGGACGCTTTTCGGGCTCCTTCGGGGGATAGTCCGCGGTAACTGTGGAACGATCAATGGTAAAACTAAAAACACAACAAACAACAACAAAATCAAAATATCGAATTACGTTTCAAACTCGTGTTTTTACGTTTCAAACTCGTGTTTACACGTTTCAAACTCGCGTTAACACGTTTCAAACGCGTGTTTACACGTTTCAAACTCGTGTTTACACGTTTCAAACATGTGTTTACACGTGTAACAACTTAAATGTCATAAAAGTATGCTTGTGAGTAGTTTATAGAAAATTAAGCTTTTATAAAAATAATATCATTATCCTAGCCTATAAATGTCCATGTCCTATAGCTGGGCAGACCTTTTTTCTCAAAAGATAAAGCATACACACACCACGCTGACCCAAAGAAGGGTTGCGGTCTTTGAAAAAAATATTAGTTATAACTGGGACATAATGCGAGGTACAGTAAGTTGCAACTAAAAGTTTCTAAAAAGCAAAAGAGAATAACAAACCATTTTGACACGACACATGGAATCGAACCCAGGACTTCGTGATTCGTAATCAAACACGCATACCACTAGACCAAATCGGCTATTTAAAACCTATGCATATTACAACAAAAGCTGATTCATGAAGACAAAATCGATTTAATTTAAAAAATGAATTTACAGTACAAAGTGCAATTTATTAGTTAATTTGGTGCAAAAACATTGATTCCGAACTATAAATCTCAGAGCTTAAAATGAGCATGTATTTAAACTATTAATTAAAAAGTAAACTCAGCGTTCAAATGAATGATGGTTTAAAAAAAAACCTAATGAATGATATGTTGGTTAGAAATAATTCACGCACTATATCTAGGTCTACACACAAACATCTAGATAACATACTTGTAGCGGGCATGGATGTTGGATTTCTTCGTAGACTAGCTGCATAAATACATAAACATACAATTTTTAAATAACAATAAAATACTTACAGTACATCTGAACGAGATTTAAATACTACAACACATCCTAGCAAATAGCACAGAAAATAAATATACTCGTTATATCTTAATATATATAAATCTCGTCTTAATATATATAAATCTCGTGTCACAATGTTTATCCTCAATGGACTCCTAAACCACTTAACCGATTATAATAAAATTCGCACACCATGTGCAGTTCGATCCAACATGAGAGATAGGATAGTTTAAATCTCAAATTATAGTAGCAATTTTAATTTATTGCTAATTATTTGTCTGTTATTATTTGACAGTCACAATTATCTGTTAACTCCAAATGATTCCAACAGATGTCGATACCTTTCGAATGGGTTGAGTAAGTAATCAATAGATGGCGCTGCTATGGTAAATCTACGAACGTGTCATATAAGCTACATTTTAACAGCATAATTACCACGTGTTGTTGACGCTATAAAATTAATTAAATTTATTTTGTAGTGAACGAAATACCGTATAATTCAATTATTTCCACTTTTTAAATTTTTGGTGTTAGCATAGCCGGCCACGTGTTACTTAGACTGAAGTGAAATTGAATTCATATTATAATGAAGATAATACAGTGAAATTAATCCTGTTTTTTACTTATTTGTGCTTCATTGATCAAAACTTAATAATTTAATTTGAATATATGTATGTAAGTATTATCACATAATTATAAAATTTAATTAAAATGT
Organism: Lasiommata megera; assembly: GCA_928268935.1. Lineage (NCBI taxonomy): Eukaryota > Metazoa > Arthropoda > Insecta > Lepidoptera > Nymphalidae > Lasiommata > Lasiommata megera. The sequence continues at coordinate 11,013,770 of OV743313.1, read as the reverse complement.
CAATGCAAAAATGATACACAATTTCCTACACTTTTTCAATAGTTGTACAAATATTTTTTTTTTATTGTTTTTATTTCACTTCGATTGACCATAAATATGCGAGTACAATTGCAAAATGATCCATCAGCACAAATATTTTCCGAACAACTACTAGATATTGGGAACGGTAAAATAGAACTGCAACCAAATACGCAATGCATTAAACTACCAGACAATTTTTGCACTGTTGTTCAGGATAAAAATGAATTGATTCAGAGTATTTTCCCGGATATACAGAATAATTATTTGAATCATGAATGGCTTAGTCAACGGGCGATTTTGGCAGCCAAAAACGTTGATGTTGACGAAATTAACTTCCAGATACAACAGTTGTTACCAGGCGATCTGATGTCTTTTAAATCAATCGATACTGTTGTTGATGAAAATGAAAGTGTAAATTTTCCGATTGAATTTTTAAATTCATTAGATATCCCTGGAATGCCACCACATAATCTTCGATTAGAGATTGGTTCCCCTATTATTCTCCTCCGTAATTTGAATCCACCTCAATTATGTAACGGTACGCGTTTGGTCATCAAAAAGATCACCGGAAACATTCTTGAAGGAACCATCTTGGCTGGGAAGTTTAAAGGAAAAGTGGTCCTGCTGCCACGTATTCCGATGATACCATCAGATTCTACCATACCCTTCAAAAGGCTACAGTTTCCAATTCGTTTAGCTTTCGCCATGTCTATAAATAAATCTCATGGTCAAACAATGTCCATTTGTGGTTTAGATTTGGAAAATCCATGTTTTTCTCATGGGCAACTATATGTTACGTGTTCACGTGTTGGAAAACCGTCGAATCTATTTGTGTTAGCTAAAGACAGGTTAACCAAAAACATTATGCACCGATTGGTGTTAAATTAAATTGAAATTGAAAGTATTTATAATTCAAAAAAATAAATATTAATGTTTAAAAGTTTAAGACTGTCTGCCTTGCCTACCTCATAAGAATATGAGGAATAAGTCCGAAAAAACACATTTGTAACGATTTCCGTGTGGAATCATTATAAGAAATGTTATGTTTGAGTTTGATTTCAAAAACTGTATGATTTGAACCGAAAATAGGTATAAATATATTTCCGTATATACAGCGTACATAACTTCGTTTTCGACAAGATTTCAAGAATTATATTTAACTTTAGGAAATTATAATTGAATTTTTGAATATATTTTATTTCGTTAACCTAGTAAGTTTTCTAAAACCCTCTCTGTTAACTAGCTCTCTCCTTATAACAAATAAATACATACCAAAGTTGTCTATGGTCTCGTCTCTCTCCAAAGAAGTGGAGAACAGAACGTCCGGCGTCCGTATAGGGAAGGAGTGATCTTCCTCCCAGATATCGCTGCGCGGTTTGCGACGCTCCCCGTTTTGAACCACGAGACTGATTACGACGGTCACATTGGAAGAGAAATGATCATTCACTGCCATCGATTCGTCTATACCATCGATTTCTGATCTGAAATGACATAATGAACTTATGTTTAAGACAATTTTTTTTTGTTTAGTTATGGACTTTAACTTAAAATTAAAAGATAAGCGTTCTTCAGTAAATTTTAGTATTCATGTTAGTTGTAATTTTGTTTCAGTTTGTTACCGAAATCAAAATAAACATATTCTAGTACATGCAGAACTAAACCACTTCCGGCGGGGTATGTGGGTCTCGCCGGCAGCCAGATTTATACCCACAGAAATCCAGCCATGCTCCTTCGCATCGCCTGACGGCTGGGTCAAGGGAATGCTCGCGCACTCGTCCCGAACATTAGTTATATGCATCATCGATTACGTCATCCATTGAATAGCTGATGGTGATTTAAACTGCTAACATTTTTCAAGGTTACAGTTTTTTTTTCGGACTGACTATTAGCTTTGCTAACCCTATTGGTTGCGACAGCGCAATCGGGCTGTTTGGCGAGCAACGGAAAGAAGCTCTGCCAGAAGAAATTTTGAGCCCTAGGGACACATCCACAACTAAGTAAGGCAAATCCACTTTCGACTAATTACGTGCATACCTAGTGAACTTGATAACATGTTGGTCGTAGCGCAGGAAGCCTGTGTGGAAGGCGACCGCAAGCATGGGCACGCGCTGCAACCGGCCCAACTGCTGTCTGGCGTGGTAGAGCACCACCGTCACGTCTCCCACCACCGTGCTGTCCAACTGTAGGGTTACCTGAAATAATAAGCATCGATAGAAGATACTTCTTTAAAAAGAATGGTGATGATATTTATAAATTTACTAAAAAAAATATATGTAAAACCTTATCACTAAATGCTACCGCGTTTTATACTCTCTGGCATGTTGCCATCCGGTCCTCTTTATATAAAACTTATAACTTTATTGCAGCGCTTATATGACTCGCGGTTGTATACTCAATGTAAAATTTGTATGACTAGGGATCGCTCAATTTCATATACCGGCTATACATAACAATTTTGTGTGTATCTAGAAAATATAAACTTACAGGTGGTATATTTTACATCGTGGTCATAAACAAAGATTCACTACAGACACATACTGTACCTTTCCTTCAGCCATATTGTATAGATGCATACTTTCGTAGCTCCTTAGCGGAGGTGAGATCAGTCTGTCTTCATTGAAAACTTCAAGAAACGGTCGGCAGCCGTCTCTAAAATTCAAAAATATACATTATAACAACACAAAGGCTATATAACGAACCGAATCGCGAGTTTGTAATACATACCTTGCTTTAGTAAACAGTGGCACGGGTTGTACAGTGAGAGAAACCAACGAAACGGGCCTAAAATGAGGCAGAATTGGCTCTGGTCTGAAACAAACAAAATTTGTTATCCGTATAACAACTTTCTATTCATATTTTGTGTGCTATTTAAAAACAATACGTCATAGTTTCTTTTAATAGGTATATTTTAAATGTATGTTTTAAAGGAAGTTTTTATTTTTTTATACACTACAAGTTAGCCCTTGACGGCTATCTCACCTGGTGGTAAGTGATGATCTATCAGTCTAGGATGGTAACGGGCTAACCTGTTAGGGGTATGGTAAACCCACACTCCTAATTGGTTTCTGCGCGACATCGTGCCGGAACGCTTAATAGCTTGGCAACACGTCTTTGTCGGTAAGGTGGTAACTAGCCACGGCCGAAGCCTCCCACCAGACCAGACCCGAGCCGGGAATCGAACCCACGCGCACCCGACAGCGCACGCTCTGCGCCACGGAGGTCGTAAAAAAAATACAAAAATAAAGGACGCCTAAGCTTTTGTTACTATTAATACCTAATAATGTTGCTAAGGTAGTACAAATAACGGAGTTGACTCGGTGGCATGTTGATCGGTGTCCTCTTCACGCCAAAGATCTGCAGCGCATCTTCAGGTACCGAAACCAGTTTCGCGTACATAAGGAGACCGCAAAGCAGCATACAGGATCTGGATTTACCGTCCTAGAAAAATACATAGTTTTCAACACAGTTGTTATTTTTTGGTAATCAAGTCAAGAACATATATTTTAACATGAAAGAAATAATAGTCAAGGCAAAAGGCGCACTCTTTATTAAAAGAGTCGAAGTTGGCTTGCAGGGACGTTCACGCATCTACCTTACCTATTAACCAATTTCACTACAAACTATTGTTTGTTTTTATACACTACCAGTTAGCCCTTGACGGCTATCTCACCTGATGGTAAGTGATGATGCAGTCTAGGATGGTAGCGGGCTAACCTGTTAGGGGCATGGTAAACCCACACTCCTAATTGGTTTCTACGCGACATCGTGCCGGAACGCTAAATCGCTTAGCGACACACACGTCTTTGTCGGTAGGGTGGTAACTAGCCACGGCCGAAGCCTCCCACTAGATCAGACTCGAACCGGGAATCGAACCCACGACCTCCAACTTTAAAATGCAACAGCGCACGCGCTACGCCACGGAGATCATCAGAACATATCTTTTAACTAATAAAAGAAAAGACTAAGAAATAAATAATAGTCAAGGCAAAGGGCGCACTCTTTATTAAAAGAGTCGAAGTTGGCTTGCCGGGACGTTCACGCATCTACCTTACCTATTAACCAATTCCACCACAAACTATTGTTAAAACTGTATCTGCACCGTCACTCATGAATATATAGCTTACTTCCGTTTAGTCATATCCAAACGAAAACGAATGGATCGAGAGCAACGTATAAGCTATCAACTAATACAACGTTTACCTGGCAGGCGATGACAAGTGCAGATTTATCGTCCTTCCCCAAATATTGATACATATGCTGTAAAAGTGCGTAGTAGGGTGCAAGTAACGGAGCTCGGTGCTCCTCCGTGGGCCACAGGGAGGTATCCGTGACGAGCTGGCGGCGGGGGAAGCGTGCGCGCGCGTCGTGCACCGTGTACACGCAGTATTTACCGCCTGGGTGATGACTTTCTAGATACATCTGTTTAAAAAGGACAATATTTATTTAATACACTTTATGGATAGCCCATTGAATCCATTTGGACCGACTTGCAGTGTCATTGCCAACTATAATGGTATTAGTTAGGACACCGTTCTAGCGTACCGTATTGGGAAATCGAATATATGAATAGTAGATTCAGCGCATAAGGAAGGACCGTAGCAAGCCAAAGTAAGGGCAAAACAATCTATTTTATTTGTTATATATATAAAAGCTATTTGCCAGCGTGGATATTAACATTTTGTTGAGTATAAAATGCTCCGCGGTTGTAGATAAATTTGGAAAGAAGGAAAAATTCTGCTTTTCTTATTTAAAATTCCTGAAAATCGGTTAATCACTTTTTAAATTAAATGGTTTGTTATATAAAACTACTAACCTAGCTGAAGACTTACTTGCCTACAAGAAAAGATATCGTAACAACTTTTACCTTTACATCTTCTATATGGTTTGTTTTATAAGCGCTCTCCAACAATTCCGAAGGATATGACATCACTATTACACGACTTGTTATGTAGCTAATATCCAAATCAGCGCGCGCTATGGACCTAAAAGAAAAAGCAATGTTATAAGTCACTTGTCATCAAGTGTTTGTATACAATGTAACAGAATAAACAAAAAAAACGATACTCACTGTTGGACTGTGTGCATTACTTTAGACGAGGTATCTTTTAAATTTTTCAAAAAACTTCCAGCGCCATCCTTTATTGAAGAGAACAGGCCACCTGACGTCGGCGGTGCCTGTGGCAAAGGCGCGTGGTAATGCGGTGCGGTGGGTGGCCGCGCTGGTGGTGGGGGACGCGCCGGCTCCGGGGGCCGAGGGTTGGCAGGCTCTTGGCTGTTTTGTGCCACTTCCCTGTTTGCTGAAATTATTGAAAGCTTTAAGTCATTTGCCACCACAATATCTAACCATCTCTAATGACGTCAGAGCTGAGAATATCACCTCGCCTTGTAAAACTTTAAGCGCCTTTACAAGGATACAGGTACCTCAAATTCCAACGGATTTAAATCAGAGTCGTGTAAAGTTTAATCATCAGTATCCTTATTTGGATTGAATAGATCTGGTCGGATGTGTGATACAAGACACCAATGTAAATCTGAGTTTAGAGGCTCAGTTGCTATTCAGTCAGCCATTGTACATTGTAGCACAAAACATAGACTTTTTTACAATGTAAACTAAAAATTTGATGCATTTCATCATTTTCAATATTTTCGTTGTAGACATATGATACAACTCTTATTTCATAAACGAATGCCGCTAGGTCAAGGAAGTGATTTATTGCAATATTGATTAAATATGTACAATTAATCAGTAAAGAAATTAATTGTAGGCTGAATCAGCCAAAACACGAATACACAGTTCAGCAAACAAAGGTTATGATTTAACAGATGCAATAATTTCACCATACTATAAGGTAAATTAGGGTACTGACAAATGAAAATTTTTCATCAGCAAATCAACAAAAAGAAACGACATGTTTTTAAATTCTATATTTATTTCTGAAATTAAACAGTATATTATAATATATTACACAATTTATTAGACTTATTCACTAGTAGTAACAAAAATATTGCTTGTCTATAATTTATACATTAACAAGTTATTAAATTAAGCCCTAAAATTTGTGATGAAGTATATAAATTTCAAATAACATTCAATGGCTATTGGCATCAATTGCTGTTATGAAAATAGCTTGTATAAATATAATTATATCACCTTGAACAATTCCTATTTAACTAATTATATCAGATTATATACCCTTCAGAAATCGCCCTTAAGATATTTTAATAAATGTAAGTATATTAAAGATACGAATACATACTCGACATATTATTAAGGTAAAATTAAAATGGAATGGAATATTAAGCTAACGTATTTTTGGAATTTATAATAACATATTTAAGTCTCTATTCTACTCGTGTTTATACAATAACAATTATTTATATGAATACTTAGAATTAAAATAATTAAATCGGTACTCTTTACTTTATAGAGGAATACTTTGAAGTATTAATATTATTTAAGCCATGTATTAACTTGGTAACACGTCATCATGTCGTGAGCGCGCGTCACTTGTATTTAGCAACATTGTATGCCATCGTTTAAAGTTAAATTTGTTTCACATTCTGCTTCCTTTAGTTTTTTATTGGATACAAGTCAATTGGATGAAGTACCAGGTGGTAGGGGACACTATTGGCATTTTCGACATATATAGCAACATTTAATACGCTACTAGTATAAAACATGAGCTGGCTCTTGTCTGCTGATGCCACGAGCTTATATGCACTACGTGTTACATTTAAAATAAGTGTAGTGAATACATGGCTTAATGGCAACATTTAATGTCAACGCACGTTAAAAATTCCTAAATCGCATTGCTTCGCTAGCCCATTTTGATTTATTAATTTAGATTAGCATCAAAGAAAGAATTTAAAAAAAAAAAAACACTTTATTTTCACAATATTACATTATAATATTCACAAATTGCATTCTAAAAACAATAGTGCAATAAAAATAAGTGATCCCCATCCAAAACAATTCGTATTATTCTAAATGCCGCTAAAATCAGTAAAATATAATTATATTATGTGTATTTCACTACTTTTATGAATCGATTGAATTCTTTGAATAAATCGTAAAATTATTCCAAAACCTGGGAGACCACATCGGCAAGAAATTTCTCAAAAAAAAAAATCTTACGGTAAAGGTATTTAATACACAATTGCAACGCCCTTTAGTGGCCTATAGTCGTAAAACATGTACGTAAGAACTCATCCAGAAGTATTACGCGCGTAACTCACTATATCAGCTCAGTAGTTTTTCATAAAATTGGTAATTATTATGTCAAGGCACAAACAAACACGCACGTTTTTTTTTCTCCGTAAGTTAAAAGATTCTTTAAATGGGTTTTTGCAAGCAGAGAATTCTATGCGTCAATCAAAAAAGAGATGGAAAAGGAGTGCACAAATAGCGACGCGTGCACTTCTTTCCCCTAGTGTGTGTTAAGGCTAGACGAAAGTCACCGATTCTAACACTCAAGCCGTATAATCCGAATAACGGCCAGATGTCTAGTTTGTTAGACGGGTTGTAATACATCGATATACCGATATGTAGGAAGGTATAGTTAGTTGGTGACAAATTCTTGCCTTGTTTTTGTATGACACACTCTATCTACGGCTAGTGGTAAATCAATGTATGTTGCACATTAATTGTACGAGGACACTATACAGCGTATAAATTGGTCATCTGTTTAAAAAGACACATGTGCCAAAATAATTAGAATGAACCCCTAAAACTGAACTAAAACTTATGAGGAATTATGAAAACGACTGCTAAATCAAATGTATAATGAAGCACGAAGTTAAAAGCGTTTTAATACTGCTGATTAAATTTACATGATTTGTCACGTAATCTGCCATTAACAGTCTTACTAGGATTCCATGGTAGTTTATTTATGGTACTTTCCGTCAAGCGGAAAACAAACAGAATTTTTAAAGTAAGAAAATTATTTTTAATGTATTGAATGATTTTGTCTCGTAACAATTTTGATGCTTAGTTCATTTGTTATTTCCTTCTTTTCATATATTTTTTAATAGAATTAACAGAAATAAAATACATTTTGATTGGAGTTATACGCAGAGATGTGCAATTGTATAGTGCTGCCCAAGAGCCCTAGTATAAGCATTGTACATTTATTTTACAAACTTGAGCTGGTATGGAACTGTGTACGAAAGTGAGTTTTAAAACGAGGCACATACGTTTCAATTTACTGTGAAGTTAGTGTTTTCGATATTAACTTATAAATCTTATATCAACAAAACGTACTGGTATATTTGGTTTAAAAATAATTAAGAGCCATTTATGCCTTTGAAGGAACCCCTACTGAACCAGGATGAATGTCTAGTGACTATATATATAATAGTAGTGAATGTAATTATTTTAGTGAATACTGATGGTTCCAATTAAGTTTACGTTTATTATTGCACTTTGTACTCTTTCTACGACATGTGCAAATTAAAATTACAAGCTTACGAGCAACTAGATTAAGTGTTTTAAAATTCGTACGGAATAAGCTTCCTCATTAATTGTTGTTGTCTCGTCCATGTTTCGACTCCTATTCCTACATATAAATCCAATTTAGGAAAAAGTTAACTATGGCAAACTATAGCTACAATTGTAGCTCATCGACGAAATATTCATTTGAATTGACTAATTTCGTGGGAACTGTTATTTTCGGCATACCAAATTGCTAAATGTTAATACAGGTAATAATTTATTTAATTTTCCATTCAAAATTTGAGCCAAATTGGTTCAGCACTTCCGGCGTGAAGGATTAACAAATATACGCATATACACGCTTACATACAAACTTTCGTATTTATAATATTAGTGCGATTACAAGAATTGGTAATAAAATTAAATAATTTATTTATTCTTATCGTGATTTCTATCTTAACTAGCAGCTGCGGGTAACATCGTTAGCATTATTTTTCAAAGTATCCCTTAGTTTAAGAAATACTTCCACGGTATCGCTACTGTGCACGCCTTCAGAATGCATGCTTATGTAAGTTTTAAATATGCCAAAGTTCCTCGAGATTTGTAAAGGTTTAAATGTTTTCAGGTTACAAATAGACAAGAATACAGAAGCTTAGATAGCTTGATTATAATCAAGATCAATAGAAATGGAAACATTAGGGCGCTAGGGCGCTGCCTAAAGGTAATATAAAAACATTAACAAGAATACTTCTCAGTTAGTCGTATAATAGTGGAGATTCTGTTTTACACAAATACTGAACTAAATTGGAAAGTATCAAGTTAATAAAGTCCTTTTGACATTGTGTCCGCTGCAAGAGGGTAGCTCTATTTTTAGACTTCAGTTTCGTTATGAAGTTTTGGTTCAACTAAATGGCACGATTGGAATATGTTACGAAGTTTCAAAATGTGCAAACATATTTTAAAATTATACCATCGCCACTAATTTCACACACATAAAATAAAAATGTTTAAAAAATATTATATTGAAATAATATATATAGATTATTTCTATAGAATTTTAAAAAACAACCATAACATTAATTCATTTGGATTACAGATTAACTTTTTCTATTTGCGGGTTGCTTTAAAAGAATTTTCAAGGCCTTTTTTATAAAAACACATGAATTTCTATACGACTTCCCAATCCCTAATTCATTCGATTCGCTATGTTCTGTCTTAGCTGCCTGAAAGGATAGCATGATAATCTTTTAAGTTATTAAGCTGAATAATAAAGATGCCTTTATAAATTTATATCCCCAGTTAGACCATTCTCAAGCAATTATTTTCATAAAAGGAAACTTATTAATTTTTTAATCAAAAATTTGATTTTACAGCTAATTTTAAAACAGATTTTTTTTTCTGACTTCAAAAGAATCGGTTTTTTTTTATATAACCTTTAAAACCCCAATTTTCCAAATCATGTCTTAGCTATAGAATATTTATTTATTTTAGTTTTAAGCATTACCACTATTCTTACAACCTTTTCACAACATCGTATCAAAACTCTAGGTTACGTACGACTTAGATGATAATCAATAATCAATATCCATCGACCATCGGGTGGTTATCAATAATCGTCGACCACAATATTTTTATAACAAAATTATATAAATTTTAGAATTCATTAAAATTAATGACAAAGCACTGTGGTAACTAAAAGATTTAAAAACATATTTACACGTGTATTCCAGAAAAAATAATTAAAATAAAATTGAACTGTATTACAAAAGATTGAACTGTATTAATAATATTGGTAAGCCAATGAAATTATTTCAGTTTAGACTGAAAATTTATCCAGTTAAATAATTGCAATCAACGAGTTGTTTTATTGTTTTTTTTATTTATTAATTTCAAAAAGCTTCAAGATATTTTATAACGTTAATTTATTAAAACTAAATAAATCTTTTTTTTAACACATTTGGTTTTTATTAATATATAACAAGAACTTAAGTAGAATTTTATATGAGAATACTTGTTTAATTCACAATTGTAGAAATTAAAATACCTAAATGAAATACATTTGTAATTTCATTATAATAATACTACTTTTTTTTGTCTTTTTATGGGAATGTAGTTTTTATTTCATTTTGTACGATTATTTAAGGCTTATACGATATTTTTTATTATTGTCTAGTAGCTTAACCTAATCTTTTAAATTTAGAAGGCATTATACTAACAAGTATAAGTGTTATACCTATTTGTAAATTAGAACTAACAAAAGGAAGTCAATAACCAAACAACAAAAATAATATAAGTATTTTTTTCTAAATAGTCATACTATTTAGACCGCCATGTTAAAATATCACAACACAATAAGCGATAATCTAATAAAATTTACACTTTCAATAGGACGTGGTCACGTTTTTCAGTGTTACCTAGCTAATAGATAGACATTTGCGTGACGTATTATAGAAGCTATTCCGAAAATAGAAACATAATAAATTGGTTTTGAACTCTTTTATCAAATGTCACGTCAATTAAAATTTATGAACTCACTGTATCTCGTGTTTAAGAGTGTGAGTTTGTGAAATAATAAATTAGTTGTCTAATATTTTATTCATGATTCAGCGGTAACAAGAGTTTTCGAGTTGCGTTATTAAAAATATTTATCAAAATTAGGTACTTCTTTAATTATCAACCTATGTATCTAACAAAATGTTGGAATGAAGTTTTATTTTTAAAAATAATTATTAAATGCTAATTCGCCCTGTACGCGATGCTCAAAGCTTAATTGAAACTATTTATAGATGCTATAATGGCATACTTTTCGCATTGATCATATAGAACAAGTTTTAGTAAAGGTTTGATGTCCTACATCGACATACAATCGAATTAACAAATTTACGTGGTAACATTATAATATCGCACATACAGTGGCGTGCACTTTATAGATGCATAAAAGCAGTGCCTCAGGAGCCTTAGAAAAAATGGAAACTTTTCTAATCAATATATGATGGTTTGGTGTTGGAAAACGTATTTTAGGACATCAACATGCATGCTAAAAAGAATTGTCTACTCTAGAACACTACAAGTAGGTATCCCACTGCACAACCCTGGTCAAAAACCGTGTGCACGCCACTGCACACATAATAATTAAGTTAAAGACAAACAGATTTAACATAGAGAAAATAGTTAAGTAAAAATTTAATCCCTCTGTGTCAACGCTTTATCGAAATGTATAGCAGCCCGTTTTTTTTGTTAGATAGTCTACTAGAACCTAATGGAAGAAAAATCATGCTCTGAAGAACATGTGTTACATGAAAATGTATAAACGATTAATGGTCTTTGGCACATATAGCGTGAAGACAGCACGGTAGAACAGCGTATAAATTCTAATAAATAAAAACAATACTCATCATTGCGAGCATATCCATTATCTCTAGCAAGCTTTCAAGATGCGAGTGGCGTCCAAGTATTCATGCGGCACGTGTCATTTAAACGAGAAAACAATCGGGCACCCAAAAAAGTTGAAAACACCTAAAATGAAAAGAAAACGTGATATGAAAACGAGTTAAGTCAGCGCGTCATTGTATGAGTCACATGCCTTTAGATTGAGTTGAAAATAATATTGTTTAATTTCTTTTCTTTTTAAAGTTGTGGTAAAGTTCGAACACTTTATTTCGGTAAGTTTTAAGAACCGGCTTTGTTACTGACACATCGTATTTAAAATTGATTGATATTTTATATGTATATAAGAAACTAAAGGCATGAGACTTTTCGCTTAAAAACACAAACATGCAATGATATAGCTCATTCTAACAGAACATAGAAAAGCTTCGACTAATATGATAATTACATGCAAATCATAAATAGAATTTTAGCTATACGGGATTTTAGCAGAGATGCGCCTGCCGTTTTTTTTTCTATTTATAACTGATACTTAATTAGTAACTCGACAACTTTTAAAACACTATTAATACCTACCTAATTCATAACTCTACTTTACGAAATGAAACGTACTCTCTTGTTTAAATAAATATATACGAAGTAGAAAGTGCAAGAAAACTATTAACGTAATTACTAGAATTATCGATTTACCTAGAAATATAACACATTCGTGCTTGATATACCACAGTGCCTGAATGTTAAATACCGTATAAAATCAATGCTATACATTACCATCGACCACCATCACCATTACAAGATTAGATGAGTGTATGAAATAATGTTTTACTATTTAATGGAAATTATATAGTTACTATTAGTGCTCTAAATATTAATTTCAAATGTAAAAAAAACCACCGCAGATTACCCACACCTACATGTAAATAAAAGTAATCTCAAATCATTTGACATAGATACAAATCTCAAAATTAAACGGTTGGAAGGTCATTAAATAATGAAATACTGTTTACAATTCGCACAGACTTTTGAATGTCGTTTAGTTTCGAGATCTGTGGACAACATGCGACCATTGCGAAGATTAAGAAAAATACCTATTTACTTGTGCTGTTGATTGCTTTCAGCGAAGAAAAAGTTCTGCATAAAAGCAGCTACAATATAGATAACATGAAAAAAAAATTGTATAGTTATGAATAGGTGGCTAATGAGGCGTTCATTATAGTCAGATTTTCAGAGGCAGGAACTTTATCTTGCAATGAAGTAAAGATTCAAAAAATTAACATAAAGTGACGCACAATAGAGACATTGCCACGAACGAATTAAAAAATCAGCAATCTAAAGATAAAGAGAATAGAGACTGCACTTTGCATGCAGAAATGAATACTTAACCCAGAGTTTTTATGAAGGTTAAAAATAATTAACATATAACTCATAAGCTCCTGCGAGTCTTTTAGAGCATAATTATAAACAAGATAATATAATAATAAACCTAATATTAATAACGAAGGTATTACTGTAGTTTTACTGACAGTATGATATACTTTAATAACCAATAGCATACCATAAGCTTATCCAAAAGGGAAAATCCATGTCTTTACAGTTGCTTAAAAATTTGTTCATTCAAATTATCCCATAGAATCTCCAATTGTTTTACGAAATTAAAAAAATATATATACATATATATATATATATATATATTCTTTGGTATTGGAAGCGGTTTAGATTTTTTTTTTTAATTAGTAAATATATTTATTTTTTGTCAAAGAAGTCTTTGGCACAATTGCATTTAATGTTTTGTATCTTCTGCACATAAAAATCTATTAATTTTTAATTTGCAAACCGAGTTGAATGCAAACTGAGTGTTATCCCAAGAGTATAGTGATATCCTATATACATGAACGAAAACAACACACAATTTGGTTCAGGAAAATTATTTACAAATTTTAATAATGAGAAGTTATTTGAGAAAATGATTTCTTTTACAGGAAAGTCTGGAATCCTATTTTAGACAGTCTTGTTGAAAAAAAAAATTCTATCTATTCTAAATCAGCAGACATTTGATAAAAACATACCATAGTTAGGTGAGTTCTGTTTCGTCGCCACTTTTTATGTCTATATAGGAATTCTGCACCTTTCCTATAAAATGTTTAGTGAACGAATAATATAATAATGTGAAATTAGTAAGCATTACTTCTTTACTACTTGAATTGTTAGTACAAAAATGCTAGCTTAAAATTCAAAGTTACCCTTGAGTCTTCCGTGAAATCCATTTAACAAAGTATTCCTCTTACATAGTTACTCGACGAACTGTCTCATAAATAAAAAAAAACCAATAATGGTGATGATATATCAGTTTATTTCCCTTTACCTTATAATGATATGAATAAACAAAAAATTAGTTTTGATTATATGATCCGGTAAATTAGTTACACATTGACAGATTTCCAATAACCGATAATCGCATAGGCGACTACAAGAGGACATCAGATTGTGTAAAGTACACAAATATGCTATCCATATACATCTCCGTTTCCTCAATGTATTAGTTCTAATTTTATATTGTCTGCATAAATCCATGATTTATGTTATAGTTTTGTACAATCAATAAGCTTATAATTATAATTATTATTTTACCCTCGACTAGTAATACACGAATAGAATGTGAGACACAGCAAATTTACAAACTCTTAATAGTGCCGATTATAAAGCCACCATAAAGTTAGTGCACTTTTAAGATATTTTTGGCTTCCCAGATGTTAGTAGCGTAAAATTAATGGAACGTGGAATGGTAGAGAAACCTATGTTTTTTAATTATTTTTATCAAAGATAATGACTTGATTTTTTTTTTTATTAAAAGCATAACAGTAAGTGGATTACCACTAAGATCTTCTATCTTTTCGGATCAATTTTACGAAAAGATAATTCTTTTTAACAATCATAATTATATATGCATATAAAATAAAGTATATTAATGTTTTTCGCTGGGGTTTAATATAACTGTTATGAAAAATTATACCTTAGATCTACGGGAATGTTTACAAGGCTTGATTAATAATATTATTAATAAAATAGTGCATTACCTAGCATGTATGTACCTATAACCTAAACCTAATAATTGTACACACTTTTCAAATGTGTACCATCTTTTTTGGTCATAGAAAACTTTCATATGCTAACATAATATTTAATAAAAAAAAAATAGAATGAAGACAACATCCTTTCGTTTAAAATCCAAGATGATTAAACAATTATTATCAATAAAATCACTGATGTTTACTGATTGTGATTCAACTTTGATTCTATAATTTACCGCAAATAGCAAGCGCCTTTCAAGCTAAGATATATTCCTATATAGAAATCGAAATCCACGTTGTAAATAGTAAGTAAAAAAATAATGGGAAAGTCAAATAAATGCTATACTACCTTCTCAATTGGCCAACATTTATCCAATACAGTATTTCTTACCTTTGCTGATGTTCATTTTGGTGGTATTCGATATTTAAATGTTAAGACACTGTACAATCAGATATGAAACTCAATCCAAAC
The DNA here is from genome assembly GCA_928268935.1 of Lasiommata megera. Lineage (NCBI taxonomy): Eukaryota > Metazoa > Arthropoda > Insecta > Lepidoptera > Nymphalidae > Lasiommata > Lasiommata megera. Next base: position 10,998,391 of record OV743313.1, on the reverse strand, counting down.
AAATCTCATGAGGAAAAACGAAAAAAAAAAATTTGAGTGTAAAAAGTCAAAAAATGCTTGACCATTTTTAGCTCGTAAACGCAACAGAACATAACAATGGACCGGTCGGGTGTGGAGCTGCAAATCATTTTGGACACTTAAGGCGCTTTTTTATCACAAGAATCGATGGGCCGCGACGCGTTACGATATGGTAGTGTAATATTTACTTGACTTCTTATTACCTGGCGAGCTAGTGGCCACAGATTGTTCAACTTTTTTACGCTCAAATTTGAGTGGTTGCTTGAGATTGATGTTGTTTGACTCCGCTATCGCCGCCAGCCGCTCCAGCACACTGCTTATCGTCAGCCGCACCTCGGGGTTTACCGTCAAGCAACCATCTGTGGACAAACACTTTTTTGTTACCTATTTATAATGATATCATATTGTGTAAAAAAAAGTACAGTTTAATTTGTCTCATTTAAAGTGTTGTCTTTGTATATTAGTAGGGATGGCGTCTATTCATATTCATTATTTTAATTTATGAAATTGATTTGAAAAGAAAATTTGTATGAAATTATTTTTGGTGAAATATAATAAGGTTCACTATTTTCTTTGTGGCACAATTAAACATCACTATTCATAGACCTGCCAATTTAATTAGATAACTGGTAACTTATATTTGTTATATTATTTGGTATATTTGTTGTTACAAATCCTTTTTTTTTAGGTATTAAGAAGATTTTTTATTTATTTTTATTTATTTGTAATCGATAGGTTCTGAAAGTATGCAAACGATTTCAAAAATTCTTTTTTAACCCTTCAGGTTTAACGCTGTTCTTATTTTCAGTGATAATAATATGAGAAACACCTGAAATAATGAAGTGGAGAGAGCCAGTAGAAAAGCTATACCTAACGTATAATAATCATTTACCTACTTTTAAAAGTAGAAATATTTAGTTATAATATCAATCTTTTCATAATATGCTTATTAAATATTATTTTATCATCAGCTCAATTTATGTCCGACTGCTCGGATAGGCCCCCAGGTTGCTCCATCGCGGACTGGCGGACTAAACGAATATTATCACAGAAATAATAACTGGTAATGACGGCTTAAAATTTTCTGAGTCACGTCATGTAGAATACGGCATATTTCGTAACTTTGGGCTGGTACTAAAAGTTTCTAGATAGAAACACTCGCACCATTTAGGATTCGAACCCAGGAGCTTGCGATCCTAGTCGATTATGCTAACTAGCAGAGCAACAAGGTAGTTATAGGTGGAAAAACAAACTCACTTATAATTTCATGGAAACATTTGTAGCGTTGATCATTGGGGTTTAAGTTATAGTTTCCATTCAGTATGGCCAACTTAGCTGAGTCCTCAAAAGGATGTTGCATATAGCACAATGTGTATAATATGCAACCAAGGGCCCAAATATCCACTTCATGGTCTATTTTACGATTATCCCATGTATCTAGCATCTCTGGGGCACGATACATTGGAGTTGTAAATTGAGCCAACTAGAAAAAAACATTACCATTAATCAGTTCTTACAAGTATTTTTATTTATATTAATCTATAAAATAATAATTAATAATTATTTTAGTAACCATGTAGTTAGTTATAATATTATAGTGGATTAACTTCTTACATTTTCCTCCAACATATTCCTTTGATTTGCACTCCATGAAGGATTAGGTGCAAAAACATCTGTCGTGGCAGATCCAAAATCACACAACTTAATTGTACCTGAAATTGTTTTAGACAAATAAAACTTTTCACTTTCAAACTAACATTATTGTATTTCAAACGATAGAAAGCATTGTGCAAACAGAAAGGGATATTTTACAAAAACAAATATTACACTATCCAATGATAAAATTGTACAATTAGAGTGGAACATGGAAACGTTCTAAGATAATAATTATCAATAAATTAGTTCTTTTACCTTCATTTGATATTAGGAAATTTTCTAATTTGAGATCACGATGTGCTATAGGAGGCACTTGTGCATGCATATGTTGTACAGCTTTACATGTCTGGTAGAATACCCTAAGGATTGTTGGAAGAGGAAATGCCTGCCCTCTATTTTGCAAAGCCTCCATTAAGCTTCCACCACTACATAAATCTGTTAACAGTAAATACTCCCCCATTCCATGGCTGGTTTTTGCTTTGTCAATAAATGAAGCAGCTATATATTTTATTATGTTAGGGTGCCCAGATAGCTTCTTTAATATACTAATTTCTTGTATAATATTTTTATTAGCTTGTTCATCCGCAGCCATTAGCCTTTTCAAGGCATATTCTGCTCCTGTTGATACATCTTGAGCAACAAACACAAATGCAAAGCCACCTGTAATAACAAAAAAATGAGCCACCAACTCATAAAAGACAATTTTGAAAGGTGAAAACCTTTCATAAAATGCTGGAATAATCATAATAGAAATAAATAGTAGTGCAATATTGTGTCATGACTGCAAATTTAAAGAAGAATGAATATTTAATACATTTAAATAATATATAACAGTGATAGTAATTTCAGGTATGTAATTGTAAATGTCAGATTTTAAGCTAAGCTATGAAATAAATAGAAAAACTAAAAGTTTGAACTGAACTAAATTGATAAGGTAATATTGAATTTAATGCATTCAGGTTAAAGCCCTTGAATTATATTGCTGAAGAGTTTCACACTATTTTTCTTTAATTAAACATATGTTCATTAAAATATTAAAAATTTAAGCAAAAAATGTACTGTAAAACTCATCATAAGAAGTTAAAAAGTTACTAGTGCTGTTTAGCAGGCTGCACAAAATAATAATCAATTCTCATTAACATAATTGTATATTATTATATAACAAACTACCAATACAAATCTTGGAGATATCCCTCAACAATTTTTTTATTTTATAAAACTACAATCCTTATAGAAAAATCCAATTATGATATAAAGGATCACATAGATACTTAAATAATAAAAAAGCTTTGGTGTGAATTTTTCTGACTTCATGGTCTTATAATTAAATATTGATAGCTATAAGATAAGAATAATGAGATGTGAATAGCAAAAAAAACTAAGCTAATTGTGTGCTTCTTCGTAGTGTGTGGCGAGAGGCCTCCTAGCTTTAGTTTTAAGTTGAAAAATGTATATTTTTTCATCATAACAAAACACCTCACAAGTTTATATAATGAAAAGTATATTTTATGAGTGCTTTATAGTGCCTGTACTAGGTTTACAAGAACAAAACTATTTTGATAGAATAGTATGAAAATTTAGTGTCTTCAAACTAACAAGCTTGAAGAATTGGCAAAAATGTCCTGAAATACATTTCTTTAAATGTTGTTCTTTGATTATTGGCAAAGAAAATAAATTGGCCATGTTCCAAGAAGGCTTTGTTAACCTTACCACATTATTCCACTCAAAAAAAATAATCACCCTTATTGTAATAATAATAAATTAGAATGTAATAATAATTGGCTCACATGTTTAGGATTATCAATCCTAAATATGTGAGCCAATAGGCAACAATCATATATGTAAGTCGTGATAGATCTTTCCCATAGACAATTTTATAATAAGCAAAATATTTTTGAATTAAATTCATTACAAATTTAATATCACCAAACATTCACAATAAACTTCGCTTCTGTAGGTCTGTCGGTCTCTCCTTATATTCTATTACGACCTTAGTAATTTTTTGTAGTTTTATTTAACTCTGGAATGTGTAAAATAATGATAAAATGTGGATTGCTTAATTTTATTGAAAAATGTTTGATCTTATTCGCTTTCGTTATGGTATTTAAGGGAAGCAGGAAGCCTATACAAGACAATGAATATTGACGCCCCCAATCAGAAAACGAGTGCAGTGACCGAATCTTAGAAATTTTGGATCCTAAATATTTGAATTTAAAAAATGTACATCAAATTAAACACTTTTACTTACCCTCAGCGATTACTTTTTTTACTCTTAATTTCATGTTCCCAATCTCAACAAATTGGCCAACAAAATCATTATCGCTACCACCGTTGGCACCTCCAGAGCTGAAGTATCCCATCGCAGACTTAAACACACTCATGATGACCACTGATTTACTTAATTTATTTTTAAATCACAGAATTAACCAAACATATTGTTAACAGCTTTTTAACCTAGGATCCATCTCCTAATTACTAAAAGACAGATGGAATACACGAAAAAGAAATTGCAGAATGGCAGAATAGATTGGTTTGATTCAATACAATGACAGATTAAAATATGTTGCCATTAAAAAACATAAACTACCACGTAAAATATACTTTAAACAAAATTAAGTCTCGTCTTGTTGTAGGACACCGGCATTTGACTTATGTGAAAATTTTGGTACAATTTTGTATATATTTTTCTACGTAAATATGATTTATTATAGGAAATGAATATGGCTCAATAAAATTTGTTACTAAGAAGCTATGTCAAGAATTTTATAACTTAGCTTACATATATACTATATATATACTGCACTAAATACATTTGCTTTAGAATTTTGAAAATTTTAAAATTTGTGTTGTTTTAATTTGATATTTCTAAGACTATAATTTTAGTCACGGAATTTTATGTAATGAATTTGAAGCGTGAAAAGGCCCGTTTATAAAATATGTATGATTCTAATTGTAGTAGTATTATTATATAATTTATCACTACACCTCAGATGAATATGTGAAGCAAATCTTAATACGCTCAATTCTCATGAGTGTACATTATAATAGGGGTTTCAAGCAATTGAGACATGATCATTAATGAGTTTGATAAAACATAGTAAAAAAAAATATAGAAGAATTTGATAGAGGAAAATTCGAATTTGAAAAAGATAAATGTTGAATTTGTCAAAACTGAGTCTTCTTTAAATATTTCATATTACATTTTACTTAATATAAGTACAGCACTAAGCTGATTTGTTAGCAAATAATAAGTCTGAGTAGTTCCATCTATTGTATTCTATGGTCCATGGACCATGGGCATTATTCCTTGGTGTGCATTGTGAGTTTGTTATTTTTCCTGGTCTGTGATTGCCAGCGAAATCCATTGTTTTTTGTTGTTATTATATTTTGATGTTACAAATTCACTTGGATTTGGATGACACAAATCTACGAACTGAATGTGATGCATTATTTTTTAGAGATAATTTGATTCTGTGATTCCTTTAAGTAACGATCATCTGATGAATGTCCAAAATCAAGAATGGGCTTTGAAATCAAAAGGTTTCAAGGTGACGTCGACGAAGAACTCATTTGCCCTATCTGCTCGGGAGTTTTAGAGGATCCTTTGCAGGTATGTGCTGTTATAGATTTAAGGGCAATATATTGTTTGTAAAAGAGACTCAATGTTATGGGATTGTTGTAGGCACCTGCTTGCGAACACGCTTTTTGTCGGGCCTGCATTAATGAATGGATAAGTCGTCAGCCCACTTGTCCAGTAGACCGGCAGGCAGTGACCGCTAGCCAACTTAGACCAGTTCCGAGAATACTGCGTAACCTACTTTCCAGGTATGACATTTCGTAACTGCCATATATACCTACTTAAATATCTAACATTTCACATTATTTTCAGGTTATAATGACTACATTAGTTCCAACTCAAATAAATTGTAACTCCGTTTAATTTAACTTTATACTAGCTATTCCGCCTGATTTGGTCTGCATCCTATTTCACTGCGGAAACTGCATTTTTCTTCGCATTGCAAATTTTTGTTAAGATTGGTTTAGCTGATAAACTGCATTAGTTTAAAAAATACTTTTAACTCTTTCAATAAACATCCCCAGTTGCTTACTTGGGACAAAAAAAGCATAGGGTGCAAGCTAACTGTGTGCCAAATTTTATAATGATTTGCTTGGTTGAACTAAATATAGGTATCAAAAAGCAGACTCTTAAATTTTTTTTAAGGATAGAATTTAGTTTAGATTTCAAACTGGAATTTTTAGAGTCAATCAATATTTACTTTTTCAGATTATGTACAAGCTGTGATAATGCACCTCATGGATGCAATGCTGTATTAAAACTAGATTCCCTGGCTTCACATTTAGTTGAATGTATGTTATATTAAATATTATATAGTTCATTATTATCAATAATAAAGTTATCTGCGGCAGTATTCTTCCTAAATATTAATATTTTGACCACAAATTATATCTATTAATATTATATAATTATATGGGTCTCTTGAAAGTCTACCTAATTGGTCTAATGGCATGTTCAGTTAAACAAAAACAAGGTCTTATACAAAGCATTGATTTTTCCTTTGTATAAGATCTTGTTTTTGTTGTGTACATTGCTGCTGTAAAAATTGTTTTTTGAGCACTATTTAACAGAGTTATTGATCAATAGAGAAAATATAAATGATTACCTTACCCCTATGCACAGATATATAAAATAATTAGAAGACTCCTGCGACATTGTCAGCATGAATAAATATCCTACTGGAGTTTTAGTATGTTTAGTGGGTATCTGCACAAAACAATAACACACTCATTGAGAAAAGTTTGCACTATGTTACTTATAAGCTTTATGAGCTTATAGGTAACATAGTGCAAATTTTTATTTGTGTGGAATACATTAAATATAGAAAACAGAATTTTACAGGGTTGTCATGAAGCAGTGTTTGGTGAATGGGGATGATATGATTTCTCAAATTAGCTAAAGAAAATATATAAAAAAATATATATTTATTTAGTGGATATCACATGAGAAGTATTTTAAACAATTAGAATTCTATATGCCAAAATCCCGTAGAGCATCAGGTTTCAGTTTATAAATTTAATTTTTTAAAGCTTATATATGTTAAGTTAACAAATCAATTAGTCAATCTAACCAGTTTCCAAAGTATAATTTTATGTGCATTCAGACCTTAATTTAGTTCTGGAGTAACAGTGGGAGGAAAATAAGCTAAAAAATTGTAAAATAGGCATATTAGATTCTCAGATACCTATCGGGATCCTGTCTTTTTGTACCAGTAAAAATGTTGTCTCTGAATACATTTGTCATATTTGTTGCTTAACTCACATTCCTCAATTTATACTGGTAGATTTTGCCTCGGAAACCTAATGATTTAGAAGATATTGTCTCTTATATATTACTTGTTTGTGTTAATGAAAGCTACTTCGTAAGGCACCCATTTTAGGAACTAATAAAAATGGCGGATGGTTAGTTGGTTAAAGTAAGAAATATATTCAAACAACAGTTTTTTGTATGTTCAGACTACTTGCTAACAAATTATTATTGATGCAACAGGTGAATTTAATCCGAAACGGCCGATGCCATGTGAAGCAGGCTGTGGATTGGTAATACCAAAAGATGAGCTGGCTGAACACAACTGTGTCCGTGAGCTGCGTGCTCTCATTGCTACTCAGCAGGACAAGCTCACAGACTACCAGCAAGAACTTGCAGAGCAACGTCTTATCATCAATGAACATAAACGGGAGCTTGCATTACTAAAAGTGAGTACATGTTAGCTAACTTTGGTGCTTACAAACATTTGGGGTATCAACATTTACATTTACAAATATGTATACTATGTGCTTAGGTAAGGAACAACTAATTCTACTTGAATAAATCTTGTAGTTTATTTCAAAATGGTTTAGGTTAAACTTAGTGATCAACAGCAACCTAGATGACAGGAAAGTTCAATGTCAGTAAAGTAGAAGAATTAATATAAGCAAGGTGTGGTTATAATCTTGTCTTCCCATGAATGAAACTGTTCCAAACTATTAGCTGTTCTTTTATTGTGAATTGTTTGGAGAGGTTCGGTGAGATAAATGAGGAGATAAGGCAAGGTCCAAGCTTAATTTTTTCTAATATCGTTGAGACCTGGTGCTTTTCTCTCGGGCTGAGATGCACGCTCTCCTAAAAGTGAGTCTAAGGCTATGGCAATACAGTCACAGGTAGAACGTACTTTGACTTCGGCCAGCAAAGGTTAAAGTCACGAGGTAAGGCTAAGTTCGCTTTATAGATCTCAATCACAGTGGCGCAATGCTAGTTTTATATTATTAGCAACCTTAGCAAACCTTTATCTAATATAATTATTTTGTTAGTACCCCTCTACATGACACCTGTTGGCAGATGACTGACTGATCAAGTATAATATGATTAAATTATTTTAAGTTATTGAACATTTTATCATTAAAAAGTATTATAATATTATCATTTGGTTATTATTGATGCAGTCTAATAAAGCCTTGCATCCTCTAAGGCATAGACTGCTAATATGTGAAGTAAGTGAATGCCGTAGTCTTAATAGTAACAGTATACGAATTCCAATGTTTAGTAAACTTCTTTGCATTTTTATAAAATTATCATGATCAACCCATAACCGGCTCACTACAGAGCAAGGGTCTCCTCTCAATATGACAAGGGTTTGGCCATAGTCCACCACACTGACCATGTGCGGATTTGCAGACTACACACACCTTTGAGAATATTATGGAGAACTCTCAGGTGTGCAGGTTTCCTCACGATGGTTTCCTAAAAAAATATAATATAGATATTTATATGGGTAATGTGTCACATACACAATGAGTTTGCCGAGTGCTGACTTATCTTCTTCTGGGATTTGTTGTCTGTATTCTCAGATCTATTGTTGTTATTATTTGTTTTTGTATTGTAAATGCAGCAGTCTTAATAGTAACAGTACACAGATTCCAATGTTTAATAAACCTCTAGGCATTTCCATAAAATATAATATAGAAATTTATATGGTTAATGTGTCACATACATAATGTGTGTGCTGACTGCTGACTTATCTTCTTCTGGGATTTGTTGTGTCTGTATTCTCAGATCTATTGTTGTTATTATTTGTTTTTGTATTGTAAATGCAGCAGACTTAATAGTAACAGTACACAGATTCCAATGTTTACTAAACCTCTAGGCATTTCCATAAAATATAATATAGAGATTTATATGGTTAATGTGTCACATACATAATGTGTGTGCTGTCTGCTGACTTATCTTCTTCTGGGATTTGTTCTGTCTGTATTCTCAGATCTATTGTTGTTATTATATGTTTTTGTATTGATAATTATTTTTTTAGGAATTTATGCGTGCAATGCGCGTATCGAACCCGACAATGCGTGCTCTCGCAGATCAGATGGAGCGGGAGGAGGTTATCCGCTGGGCCAATTCACTGACACGCGCGCGCGTCACGCGTTGGGGTGGCATGATATCCACACCCGATGACGTCCTGCAGGTGGTAATATAGCAGCAGCCTAGCTTGGCACATGACACACAGTCCTTGTGCAGAGCTATGCTCACAGGTTCCATACTGCAACCAAACCAATCCTATAAAACTCAAATGAGCCTCATAGGTTTTTTAATTTCAACAATGGTTAAAAGTACCTATGAAATTCTAATACATATGTATAATTCTGACAAAGAATTTGTTATGTTTAAATATCAAATTGAAAAACAATTACTAGCATGCTTTATATTTTGTCTATTGTGTTGTAGATACATTATATATTATTAAAATACAAAGGGCTATGATTATTTTGAATTCTGATAGATGCAGCTGCATGCAAAAATCTTGTATTAGCTGAGATCAATATGGCAATACATATATCTTTAATATAAACACAATTGAAATATCAAAAAACAGCACTATCTTTTTCTTATAGTATACAGTGTGAGAAAAACAGCACTGCTTTTATAATAGTTTAAGAAATTTATGCACTTAAATAATAAAAATGGCGAAGCGTATCTAATATTGAATATGTTTAAACTTTTCAATGAAAATATTAAGTCTATGGAACAGCTTGCTAGCAGTGGCATAGTCCTGAACAGTAACATTAAATTTCTAAATGCAAACAACTTTAATAAAGATAATGTATGTAATCAAAAAAATACAAGTGAACTTAATTTTGAAACAGATGATGATCAAGAGGAGCTTGTCAGAGTCTGGCTGCCCACCACACATCATTGACGACTTGATGGAGAACTGTCATGAACGGCGATGGCCGCCGGGCTTGTCATCCCTAGAAACAAGACAAAACAATCGAAGGTGAGAGCTAAGGTTTCAGTACTAGTCGCCAGTATTGTTTGTGAGAACACCTGTGTCCATCTAGTCTAGAGTTTCAAGTTTCCAAAGTATTGAAAGAATTTTTCAGTATTATGATGTACTATGGAAGGTGTTTGCGATCGGTGGCTCGCTTGGTGCACTGCTTGAATCGCTAGAACATAGGGGTGTTGGCATAGTAGGCTTATAACTAATCGCGAATCTTAAGCCTATAAAGGTGCCGATTCTCTTGAACGCAAATCAAAACTGATCTTAATTTCATAAAAACTTTTGCGTAGCCGACAGCAGAGATTATTTTAGAGGTGACAATTTAGTTACTTAAGATTTATAATAATATAATTTGTTTGTCATGGCACCTAGGCTTAATTTAACATTTACAAAATACGAAACACAAATATTTGAAAATAAATTAATAGTTAAACATTTCGTGAAATACGTATATGCAATTTAAAAAAGATTTGAGAGTTGTATCTTTAAGTTGTAACTTGTCCACGCTCTTCTTACCAGAGATGGTAGGCGGTTTTTTCTGAAAGCGAAAAAATCGTCAGTGTCAAACATTCCAGATGCATTACAATAGCGCGGCAACCCCAACATTCTGAACCGTTATTGTATTAAACTTGTAGTGATGCCTCTGTCGCAATAGGCTGCTCCATGCGGGTTAGCGGGCGTGGATAATTATCAGTAGTTAGTAATTAACGACAGAGATTGGCAGATATATGTGCTCTCCGAGGCACGTAAATTCGGGCATACATAGATAACAATCAAAAGTAATCTAGCAGGTCACTTGTAAAGTAACTTGCTAGGTGTACTTGTAAAGGGGTTGCTAAGGGATCAATGTTGGGACCTTTCTTGTTCCCTGTTTATATTACTGACTTTCCATATCTTGCTAGCACTAATGAGGTGTTGTAGTATAGATATAGAATCATAATTTGTTGTATCATTAAATACATTATTTGTTGTTGGGTGAACATCTCGCCCTATACTTGGTGTGATGCTGACAATTTGGCCGTTACTGTTAAAAGTGTTTTGTAATCATTTGACTTGTTTGTTTGAAATATTTGATTTGATTTGAAGATTAGAGCTTTATTTATTGCTTTCAATCTCGATTAGCTTAAATATTGTTTTTTCCATAGGTTATACGAGAAATATGTTTGTAAAAGGGTGCCTGGAAAGCAAGCTGTACTTGTGCTGCAATGTGACAATACTCATGTAGATGAACACATGATGGTGGAACCTGGTCTCGTCATGATATTTGCTCATGGTATTGAATAACAAGAATTACGAACTTGTGGTGTGCTAACATTTATATTTTTCAATTGTAAATGTGATCTATATAATTTATTGGCTTACTGAAAAAAATTTAAACACATGACTGCCATCATAGAAATGATTTGGCTTATTTAGATTAATATATGGTTTTACCAATATGATATGATATGGTACAACATGAATAAAAATAATTAGTGAGGAATTTGTTTAATTTTAATTACGTGTTTATGTAGTAAAGGTATGATTGTGTAATATTTGTGTTACAATAATATATAATTTATATTTTTACAAAAACCGAAAAACATTCCTGATTTATATATTTCATTCAATACTAATGAGTTAGATTTGTCAGGATTTTGTATTAATTTAGATTAGTGACCGAGTGCTGTGTTTTATATTAGATTTTTTTTGCAATTGTGCTGTAATATTGTATTGAATCATTTGCCTTTCAGTGAGTATCCCTGAGAATTTAATTTTAGTTTTACTTACATAGTTTTTTTTCTCCGAAATTGTGCATAATGTGATATTAATGAGAACTGTGTATTTACTCATTTAATTTTTGCAGTAACTGTTGGCTAAATTGAATATATTTTATATAATTTGAAGCAAAAAAGATTGTTTTTTTTCTGAGATTCTTGTTTGGTTTACATTTTGGCGATTATCATGGAATTCTCAGTAACATTTACAAGTTCCAGTTTTTTATCGACTGCGTAATCCTCTTACCATCAGGTGAGTTTTTAAATGTACATCGCTGGCAAACGATCTGGAAATGATTAAGAGATCACCGTCGTCGCCTAAAAACATCTACAGCACCAGAGGAACCACTCATGTGCTTGTGCTGTACCCATCCTCCTAATTGGTTTCTGCTCAACATCTTACCGGAACGCGAAATCGCTTGGCGGTATATATTTGCTAGTAGGGTTCTAACTAGCCGCGGCTTTAAACTCGACCTGGGATCGAACCCATGACCGACCACCACCATAAGCGAGCGTAGGTCATGAAAAATATGGGAAGGTATTATGACCAGATTCCTGTGGGAGGTCTTCCACCGTGTTAACAATAAAACCAGTCCAGTATAATTTATAGGTATATTAGTCACTATATTAAAATTCAAAATTCCGTCGCTCTGGAAGCCATACCGAAAAGTGCCGCGTGGGGCGATCACTGCACCGAGGCATTGCTGCCATTTCTCCGGTGATTTCCTGGCCAAAGGCATCGCCCAAGTAGCCGCCAGCGTCGCCCGTTGTGCACAAGAAAAACGGTGTTGCCAACAATTGGGAATATAGTATTAAAACTTATTTTTTGTTATGCAAACAACGACGCAAATATTAATTTGCTACTACTAAAACTTTTTAAATGGACTTCAAAACCAACAACCATATGCCTTAAAATTTGAAAAGGAAATGTGCCGATCCCACGTAGCGTGGGTGATAGGCATGAAGAATCAACGAGCTTTGGTTGTTTTACATTAAAATGGTACCATGCGTTGTACTTCAGACTGTGTCAGTGCCACGCTGTTAGTATTAGTAGTAAAAAAAATTTTACACCCTTATTTCGATATCTATTTGCTTCGAGACATCAATAGCAACGCATCAAAAATAATCGAACAAAATAAAAAACACGTTATGAAGAAAGACAAGATTTGATCATATAATATATTGTGTTCAGTCGTGTCCTGAAATAATTAGGAATAAGATGTAAAAACGTTACTACTATACCTACTTATCTAGAATTTAGCATCGGCGCATATATGAGAATGCGCGAGTACCCGCAAGTCTGCGCTGTTGGACAAGACAATACCAATATAGTTCGTGTGCACAAGTATGGGCATATTTTATATCACACCGTCCGTCGTCATACGTTCTACGATTTTACGAGAATACAAACATGTATTTGTGAATAAAATGATGGACTGGGACGTGTTGTTCATTACACAATGATTGATAATATTTTCAACTGAAATGGAAGTAGAACAAGGAAACAAGGTGATAGTTAAATTTTTTCTTATTATATGTACAATTTATTTATAACATCTGAAACTTATAACAAGCCTTAAATTGAACCTAAAACTAAAAATCTTTAAAAATTTAATATAATTACTAAAATTTATTTTAAAAAGGAGTCCCTTTAGGCAAGGTTCTGAAGATACTGGCTATAAGATAGTTAAATTATCATATTTATATTCTATATTACTTACTTCTGAATATTCTCTTTTTAAATGTACTACCAACTCATTAGGGTCATACGACAGACTAAAACAAACATTATAATTATATTAATATCATTATAATGACCTCTTTATAGGTACTAGGTATGTGTTTATATTGTATAATTCAATATATCAATGGCAAAACTTAACCATATCCGTCAACATCCGAGCTACACTCAGAATCGAGACAGTCTTGTTTATTTTGAATATCTCATTTTCAATATTAAAATCATGGTTAATCAACCATTATATACATAATATGCGCATAATTGTGTTAGTCGTGTAACTTGATCTTTTAGATGTAGCGCTTCGATGCTCTTCAGCAACAAATTGTTGTGTCATTTGATTTTAGATATTGCTTCAAAGTACAAAATTTCATAATAGTTAGCCAGAAAAAAAGCTCTGTGCTGTAATCGGCACTCAATAGTCTTAAGCGTTAATATCTTACTGTTAGATATTTTTCTAAACAGCTGGAACCCACAGCAGTTAAACCTTTAGTAAATTTATTGAAAAAATTGAATGCAACAAAACGTCAAAGTCAGGACTCGGAGCTATCTCAAACAATTTTGTCTGTCATTGTTTGAGGAATGACTGCAGAAATTAAATTCTGCTTCTTTCGAAGTGTATTTTTATGTCTCCTTTTTAAAGGGGATAAATAGCCTATAAAACACCGGTGTTTATATGATAAATAATGTCTAAAATGGAAGTTACAGAAAGTAGTAATGATTGCTCAAATGATTCGCGTAAGTAATAAAGGCGTAGTCTTTTCGCTTGGAACATGTCGGTGTTGATAATTTTAACCGTCTGTTGCAGTTTTATTAGATCGCGTATTCTTACGGCTTGGAAATGCTGATTCGGATGATCAACTGGAGAGCTGCCTTAACAGGTTTCTGCCACCCGTTATTCTTAAATTATCTTCTCCACATGAGCAGGTGGGTGTTGTTATGTTATGAATTATTTTATACAATTTTTACATTGATTCCTATTCGCTTGATTACTGACCACAATGATTTAAAGGTTTCCTAATTTTGTGGAAAAAGCGTCCCATACAATTTAAAAAAAAGTATTTTTAAAGTTTTTCCATGTTTATCCTGTGCCAAATGGCGCCAATATCTGAAAAAGCTGAGCCTTGCAATTATAGTAAATAACCAAACTCCAATGACATAATATTAAAGGATTTTTCTTTGTTGATCATTAAATATTAGGCCCAATTGTTCCTTGAGTAGATCTGAAACTAAAAAGTAATTAGTCTTAATAGTAATCAAAGTATAAGTATGGGCAAGTAATATGCACAGTACCTTTGTAATTCTGAGATTGAATTGTTATTATATTAATAATTTAAGTACTGCTAAAAAAAGTTATACATAGTTAAGCATGTTAATAGACTAGCAAGCCACATACAACTATTGTATTATTATGTTTTTGGGCCCCATAACCTTGATATACAGATACTTGCTGGTCACTTGCTAATATTACTCCAACATAATTATTTTGTTATAAATTAAGACAATTATTTTGTTTTAGATTCGTACCAAAGTGATGGAGCTCTTGGTCCATGTTAATAAAAGGGTTAAATGTCGTAATGAAGTGCAGCTCCCAGTTGAAGTACTGCTCCAGCATTATAAAGATCCAACAGCCAATAGTTTCATTATTGTAAGTCATAACTTTGTATTTTTTGAAATAAAAACTGATTGACTTAATTGTGTGCTGGTCAAATGGTTTTTTATTCTCTTGGAAAAACAGCTTTTTTACAAAGATATTTTATTTCAGAATTTTACCATTATCTATATTACTATGGGTTTTCCAAGAATGCCAAAGGATCAGCAATTGAATTTAGCTCCACTCTTACTTGAAGCTATAGAGAATAAACCACTGGCCCACCAGGATAGGTAAAAACCAATTTATGTCAGCTTGTATATGTCTTGCTCTGTCTTTGAGTAATAATTAACTATGTAATTAAGACTATGGCAAAACAGGATATAATGCTGCACTTGAAAGTGTTAAGTTTATTAGTTAGTTTTCCATGACAACAAATAGGTAAAGCTTGAACCTATTAGATCTAGTAACAAATTAGATATGTTCAGTTTAGACACATGGGTTAACAATTTTGTTTTATCCTCAGTAATTTGAGTGTTATTGGACTCTGTTAACAAAAATCTTGCATTTCAAGGCATGTGGCAATGAGACAATATTATGAAAATTATTACCACCTTTTCACTGGTGGTTCAAAAGACTGAGAATATTTTGCAGCAGCATTCTTTGATCTACAGAACTCTCGCTTTGTTAAATTTTAAGTTTAAGTTTAGAGGCTCATCTATCATGTACACTGAATTAATTGCAGTTTCAAAATGTTCGTTACATTGATATTATTACTATTATGTTTTGCAGTGCACTAACTCAAGATTTAGAGGAATATGCTTGGCCTTTGTTTTTATTGAATGTATATCTAAGCTCTTGGCTAGTAATAAGAACATAATAATTCAGTGGATACCCTCTCATATTAGCATATCAGATAATGAAAGAGTAGATTCATTAGCGAAGGAAACTGTTTTCGATAGCATCCCTTGTGTAGCATTTGACTTGGGACTATTGAATGTTGTTCAAGATAATTCTTATAAGTAACTTTGATGGAAGGACACTTTGATGAAAGATCAGTGGCAATGGGAATTTGTACAAAATAATACAGCCAATTTGTGTCAAGGACTGTGGTTCCTTGGTGCCAATTTTTGAAATATTACCAGCCTTTAGGCTTTCTTGCTTGCCTGGCATCTGAGGCAAGAATAATGTACAAACTACTTCCATTAGACCTAAGGTGTAGAATAAATTACTGCTAGTTGTCTTTTTTTATTTTATATCTTGCTCAAATATAGACAATTTTCTCACTGTTAAATGATTTAACTCAAAATGCCTTTCTCTGTATTAAAAGACTGTACAAACATCTTACTAGTTCTAAACTTATTTACTGTTGTAAATAGCATTTAATATGCATATATATATTTTCAATTTCAGTATTCTTATGTTAGTCATGCCACTGCTCGGAGAAATTAAAGAGCAAAATCTCAATTTAAAGATGAAGCCCAAATTAGCTGCGTTAATTTTAAAGTTTGCGACTGATGTTCTTCTGTTGCCATACAGGTAAGTTCTATCAATAAATATACTTGTCACCTTAACCATTCAAAGAAGTTAAACATAAATAGAGTGACGGAAGGCTTTATTGCAATGGTAGATTAAAAAAAATTACAGCCTTCTAACTATTTATATGGACTGAGCTGTGTGCTGAAACACATTTTGTGTTGAAGCAATGCATGTGAGCTTATGAATATAATGTAAGACATAGTGCCTTTTAAGTGTAAGACTGTGGCCAAGCCAAAGAAGATAGATTAAGAGATAGTAGCCAATGCTAGCAGTCCCAGAGTTATATTCTGTTTTTTAATTTTTAGAGCTCTGCCAACTGCAGGTGTGACTGATTTCCAGGTGCCACCTGGTATGAGTTTAAAGTCATACAAGAGAATTGTGGCAAAAAATCAGCTGAATCCTAATCAACTGGAAGAGGTATGTATACTATAAAGAATACAATTGTGATTTTTTATTATTTCCAAACTAACCTGAGTCCCTATAGGCTTTATGACTGAAACATAGTCAATAAGTAACACTATTTTTCCATAACCAATTATATCATTTGACATTAAACATAACAAAAGTTAAAGCTGCTTCTTTAATGTTTGAAATATGTTTCCGCTACGGCCTCAGATTAAGTAGATGAAACAGTAAGGAATGTGAAAGTGAGAAGCATAAATACAAATTATGAAAGAAAATTGAGATAGAGCATCTTGGCTCATACAGCAACTTCAAGTTTGCCAAACAAACTACTGACATTGTTACGAGTTTTACCACTGTTGTTCTTAGTACTTGACTTCTATCAATATTTCTGTTTTTTTTGTTTTTAGCGGTTTCATCATTTAGTTTTTTTTAGTCACATTTGGGGTATTAACAATTCATAATAGGAAAAATTAAGTGTGCAGGCACATGGTGGATTTATCTTTTAATCTGAGGCTGGAACTCATCTGTGGTTTACCACAGAACTCTTAATATTTAGTTAAATTATTTTTTTTATGCAATGTGTGCATATTTTAACCATCTGATAATACTTACCTCCATACTTATACTCGTATATTTTTTATATTTTAGATAAAACTGTCCATTGTGACTTTTATAAGTAAAGACATATTTAACCCAAACGACATACTCTTGCCGCTGATTATCGCCGCGGCTGATTCCAGATTCAGCATTGCTAATCATGCCAATAGTCCACTTATTAAAGTTATTAGGTATGTAAAGATTTCTTTTTAAATATAATCTTTAAAATGTATTTAACTAGACAAATAACAACTGGAAGAGATAAGTAATGTATCTGTGCTGCTTAAGTAATCTCGTTACGACTGAAAAGTACTAAATCAGTAAATTTAATGTTAACAAACTTTTACGTTATTTGCACGGGAAGAGAATAGGTTGCATCTGTAATTGCTGCATGCAAATAACGCCATAGTTTGTTTACATTAGTAAGTTTTATCTCTTCTCATTGATTGTTCTATAATTGGTTTGAATTTTTGTCATAATTTTATTGACTAATAATTTTTTTATATTTGTAGCGTTATAGATTGGGCACAGCCTGCAGTACTATTCCCACTTTACGTATTGTATTTGGGCACTTGGGCAGGTATGAAAGTTTCCGCAGAGGACCGGAAGGTAGTTATTCTTCTTTTTTACATTTTAGTTATCAATTTATACTAAAGTTTGTTCATTGAAATATTATTATATTTTAGGTACCGGCGTGTACAAGGCTTCGTTTAAAACTTATTCAATATCTTAACAAGGCAACTGGTCCAGCAATACTGTTCCCACCCTGTGTTCAAGTAAGCATAACAAGTAACCCTAACCAGGAGGCTAATGTGTGATAACAAGGGAAGATTAGGTCAAAGCTAGGTGTTAATGAGTGGAAATAAATAAAAAACATGTACCAGCCTATATCCCAGTACTTTAAATATGCATAACTTGGTTACAGTTTTAAATGTAGTTTTTTTATCATTACTCTTTTATTCAATTGCTCAGAACTTGGCTCTGAATCGCTAATCTTACCTATCTATTACCTATAAACAGAATATCATCATAATCAACCCATTGCCGTCTCACTACAGAGCACGGGTCTCCTCAATATGAGAAGAGTTTGGCCATAGTCCACCACGCTGGCCATGTGCGGATTGGCAGATTTCACACGCCTTTGAGAACACGCAGGCGTGCAGGTTTCCTCACGATGTTTTAAGTCACCGTCGAAGCAAGCGATATTTTAATTGCTTAAAAACGCACTTAACTCCGAAAAGTTAGAGGTGCGTGCCCGGGTTCGACCACCTGGCCTCTGATTTGGAGGCGGACGTCCTAACCATAAACAATATGTCATACTTTAATTAGTGCTAATTTATTAATAATTTAATAACAGTGCTTTACGAACGATTTATTATTACAGGTGGTTTTTACATCTTTATTTGATCCGAACACAAATTCGCGTCTTCGTAATTGTGCGCTTATGTTTCTACTGAATGTAATTAATAGGTATGTTAACAACTTTATTTTATTAAGTTGATCTGTTTACTTTTTTTGATAATATGACATAAATATTAATATTCTAGCGGAGATCAAACTCAGCTGGCAAAGGTGGCGGCTATATACTTAAAAGGACTATTAAAATTAATTAGATCTGAGGAACATGCGGAGCACCATCCCAAAGCTTACACGTGTTTAGGTCTGTTTTCCTTCCTACTCTGAGTGCTCAAGGTCAGCCTAATTATTTGTTACAATATTATCACCCATACTATAAAACTGTTAATCTTTACAGGACGACTGGCCTTGAAATGCCCGGAGTGTTTTAGCGACAAATTCGCATTACTCGAGGAGCTTGTCAAGAAAATACCTGAAGCTGTACCAGAAATGAGGACAGCGTTAAGAGACGCCTTATTAGAAATGGCCGCCGCATACAAGATTAATCCAGAAGGTGATATATTTTTCTATAGTTCCTTCCATTGGTTTTAGAATTTGAATAGTAATTCGTAATCCATTTTGTTATTAATAATTTACTTGGATTATTTAAGTTTATTTGTAAGAAAAATTCTATTGGGCTAAAAACATAAATCAACTGAAAGTTACGCTAAGGTTGGTTGATACATAGATTAGAGGCTTTTGATTGGCGGTTTTCTGACAAGATGAAGAAATTAGCTCCATCTGACTGTAGAGAGTAAGCATCGGAAGTTAGGTAGACTTGAAATAAACTTAAAGTGCGCTTGAGGCAGGTAGGTTAAAAAGCAAAATTACTATCTGAAATCACGACTTAGTTGTTAACATATAGACAAAAGTTATTCAATTCCCTAGACACAATGAAGGATACACAATACATGTATACAAACACTCAACTTTTGATTAGCACTTTATTCTAACCTTGTTGACTGTATGTTTATAAATTTGTGTTAGATAAAATCGAGTCAATGGACACGTCCGATGTTGCGAGCACTTCGAGCAACAAGATGGAAGCAGATGAAAGCTCAGAGAGTAAAAAATCTAAACCAAGTCCGTTTGATGAGCCGCAAGCACTCGCACTTTTTGCGTTGCTGGACCAGTGAGTAAAACATTTTAAACATAATAATGCGTCTATGACACTAATCGTGAAGTTATCAAATGGGTGCCAAAAAGGAATTTCTAGAGGTAGACAGTGCTATCTCGCTTTAAATTATGAGACTTGGATATTTGTTATCTTGTCAAACAAACTTAGTTTTGAAGTAGGTGAATGGGTTCTCGGGAAGTATGATAGTACCATGATGGTTACCTTTACCATATACTTCATCATACCATGATTAATCAAGAATACGATACACATTATAATATATTTACGTATTTTGCCATACACAGCTACATGCACAGCGAGGAACCTATGATCAGATACATAGCGATGCGGTACTCTGCTTCGGTATTTCCACAGGATTATGTTCCGGCAAAATATCTTCTGTTGCTAGCCAGCGGAGACAGGTATATATAAATGTAAATTAATATATAAAAACAACATAGCAAATCCTTATATTTTTAATCCGAATGACATTTGTGAATATACTTCATCAAGAGTTTCTATAATAAAAATATGAAAGAAGAAAATTTAATAAATAATTTTCTTCTTTAATAATGGTTGCGGTTAAGTTCCTGCGGCAATTCGAGTTTAGCCACTTTAAAAGTAATATGCGATCAATTATAATCGATATGATGATATGATCTTTCACCATCATATGTTTACAATGCCTACCATATAAAACAAAATTTTTACAATTTTAATTTATTGTGCTTTTGATATAATTTGATAGCCAATGAATGGTCCGTTGACAGAAAATTCGACAGTGCTCTGTCTTACTCCCAGAAATCAACTAAAACAATTACTATTGATGCTTCTTAATAGACTAAACTTTTTAAGCGGTTTTTAACGAGCTACGTAATACAAAAAGTATATAATTTTTAGTCAAGATGACGTTTCAACCGAAGCATTAAAATATCTGTATGGTACGTCACGACCAAACGAAATAGAGGATGTTGTAAACAACGTGACAATAAAAGACACAAATGTAGTCAATATAGATGAAGAGACATCCTCTAAAAATAAGGACGACTCGCCAGATACTCAAATCAAAGTACCAAAGTTCAAGGATGTGATTAATTACATATGGGATCAGATGCAGAAAAGGAAGAAGGGTTCAAATTCTAAACATAGGTTTGTGGTTGGCAATCATGTGTTGCAGTTTCATCCTCAGACTTATCAAGAAGTGAGTATACTTTATTCAATCACCAATATGTCACCAGTATACCTTATCCAACCAATCTAGTCTTTGAATGTCTTATGCTCTACATGGTACAAGAACTTGAATAAAACTGCATTCAATGTCCAATTTTTACATGCCAAACTTCTATAATAACAAAAAGTACACTTTCAGATTTTGAGATATTTAAGGATGTGCCTGAACCGCGACGCGAACCTTAAAGATTGCTCGAACCACCCCAACGCTACTTCACCAATACTAGCGAAATACTTCCAAGAAAATTTGTTGGAAACCGAGGTGCTTGATAGATATTTAACGATGATAACTTCACTCCTGAACGGTTCTCCAGGTGAATACTAAAGCATATAGCACACAGTAACTGGAGTGTAGGCGGATCAGGCTGGTTGCTTTGCTTGATTTTACTATTTTGTATACCACGGTCTGCCTACTTCCAAGCTAATGCGTCTTTCATGCTTTTAATAAATTTTACAATATCGAGTATCTAATTATTAAGGGTTTTCATTTATTCATATTTTTGCATTTCAAGGTCTCATGCCTTTAACATGCTTCTTGGATATTGTGGGTTGTGTGCCATCAAAAATGGCTGAGAAATACACTGGATTGTTAACCTTTATGAAGAATCTTTTCGCAACCAGCACAAAGGAAGACATCCGCGAAACATCCGCAGCTATTTACGCTATAATTTTTGTCCATACAAAGAATAAAACGGAAATAGAAAAGGAAATTAAAGAGTGTGTATCACAGTGTCGCGGTAACAAGAGCTTGGAGGCTCAGTGCGGGTATATAATGGCATTCACACATTTGTGTGAGAGATGTATTGTTCTGTCAAGGCGTGGCAAGTTTGGCGGTAAAGGCTTCAATCCAAGTAATTGGGAACCGTATAAAGAGGGTGTACTGTGTTTAGGTAAGTTACTCTATTAATAAGCACAAAATAAAACGAGCAAAACAATCAAAATTTCGGTGTTGCAAAGGAATGTACGTTAATTTTGTAACAGTTTACATGGTATATATTTTTCAGCCAACTTTTTGCAGCACTCTCAAACCCTTTTAGTTAGTACATCATGTACTGCAATATCCCTACTTGTCCGATGCTCCGCTTTACCTTTACCTAATTCATCTCCAAAGCAAGAATCCCTTATTGCAAGCGAGAATCCTTTCAAAATAAACCAAAACGACAACGCAAACTCCAAAGGCGAAGTTACGAAGTTCTCAGTGGCTGAAAGGTTATTCAGAATAGTAGGAAATGCTAAAATACCCTCAAAAGTAAAGGAAAGGTCGCTGTACACTTTAGGTTTAATGTGTTCCGGCGAAAGATTTGTGTTCTCAAAACAAATCGTTAGAGGATTTTTACGAATGGCTAAAGATGTAAGTGATACCATTGAATTCAATCATAATTGTACTGTTACTTTTTTACTATTACTATTATTTTCACATATTTTTTTTTAGAGTAAAGAATTCGAAATACATCTGCAAATAGGCGAATCCTTAGTTCTCTGCGTCGAAGGCATCAACACTAACGAGAATAGAGATTTATGGACAGAGCTACCTAAAGAGGTAAAAAGAAAATATGTTTTCTATATTATCTAATTGAAACAAACTGGTTATAATAATAAAGTAACGACAAATTATCTCTATTTTTACTTATACAGTATTTTTTATCGCAGGGCCAGGGGAAGATAAAAGATTTAAAAGCGCAAAAGGAGAATGACGAGTTATTAAAATGGTTGCTATTAGAGTTATTCAAAATAGGAAAACATCCTCATCCACACTCTAGACAGGTAAATTACAAATCAGATAGTAACAACTAGCAAACTTAAATATATTCTTTCTCTCAATTTTTTTTTAAGTTATTAAATATGTTATACATGTTACATTTTGGATTTAAGCATAGCTTTGATAAAATCTGATTTGAACGTTTGGCATTAACGCTGCCTTCCACAAACGCGATGGACTGACTTGATAATATTGTAATATTTATTGTTCAATACAAAAAAACAATTTTGTATATTAAATTTTACTTATGAATATTCTTTATATAGGCAACGAGTATTTGGTTGTTGGCATTACTGAAAAACTGCCCCGATCGAGATCCCATAAAGAGCTCCCTGCAACAATTACAGGATACATTCATGGATTATCTTTCAGAGAATAGTGGTTAGTATATTGATTTGTTTTTTATATTAATGCATTCATTTTAGTTGTCCATAATATTCTGTATTTTAATAGTTAATTTTTTGTAAAAATATGCAATATTTATTATTCGTTTATACAAGTATAAACGAGTTTATGCGGATTATTGATGATTTGAATCGCATACTACTTCAGTTCTTTATATTAGTAGATTTAGAGAACTAGCAACATATCAACTCATATTACTATTTATAATGTTATTGGGAATATTTTGTAGATATCGTTCAAGATGTGGCCAGTAAAGGACTTAGTCTAGTGTATCAAAACTCAGATGAAAATCAGAAAAAGGCGCTAGTAGCGCAAATTATAGAACAGCTTACAAGCGGCAAGAGGTCCGTGGCACAAGTGACTGAGGATACTAAGATATTTGAGGAAGGACAATTGGGAACTGCACCAACTGGGTATGGTCACCAGAATTATAGTATTGGTACCAATATAATATTATGATCATGCAGACTTTGCCAATACATGGTGGAATACAATGTCTTAATCACTTCAAACAGTCAGACTCTACGTTTCGATAGTTTGCTTCTTCTTCTTCTTCTTTAAGTGCCATCTCCTACCGGAGGTTGGCCATCATTAAGGCTAATTGGATCTTGTTCACTGCTGCCCTAAACAATGCTAATAGTTTGCTTAGCCAACTTAAAATAAATTATTTTGTTATAAATATAAAGTATTTTGGGGTAATGCAATCATATCTTGCGTTACGGGATTTTAAGATTAACCCAGCTTAGCGACTGTTAAAGGGTTTAGCGGCACAAAAAGGGAAGACAGCATTTGATGCTTCCGTGTTTTTGTGTTATTTTTAATTTTTCTTAATTCCATTGTAACTTGACTCTTGACCGCTATCTCACCTGATTTTAAGTGATGATGCCGTCTTGAAGGTTTGTATGATACTATCATAGTATCATACAAACCTTTTAGGAGTATGGCTGTTTTGAACTTCTTTGTTTTATTTCTGTTTTTTGGACTTTGTTTTATTTATGTTTTTTGGATTGAAGTTAGCCTTCACCATATAGTGTTGTCAGCTATCACTGCTTAATTTGAAAAAGTTTGTTTAGCGGTCAAATCCTGAATATTTATTTATTTATACAATTTATTGCATACATATTGAAAGGAGAACAACAAGAAATACAAAAAATAAAAGCAAATATATATATATATATATATGAATATGTGCAATCATTTGCGCATTTATAACGTTTATACGGATTTTTATTTGTTATTTAAATTAATATTGCATAATTATGTATTAATTGTTTTAGCGGGAATCTTTCCACATACAAAGAACTCTGTTCATTAGCTTCCGATTTAAATCAACCGGATCTTCTGTACAAGTTCATGCATTTGGCTCATCACAATTCTATGTGGAATTCCAAGAGAGGTTAGTATAATATAATTAATGGTTATTCATACGAGAACGAATTAAGAGGTCTATTACGGAGGTGCAATAAAAGGCGGCATAACGTTTGATGCAGACGTTAATAATTATTTAGATGTATTTTTGATAAGGCATCTCTATGCCTATAGTCTAAAATTATGCGCTGCCCCCTCCAAAGATGTATAAACTTATGTTCGGTGTCTTTTCAAGCCCTCTAACTCGAAATACAAGTGTGTTGTACGTTCTCCATAATGTTCTCAAAGGCGTGTGAAGTCTGCCAATCCGCACATGGCCAGCGTGATGTACTATGGCCAAACCCTTCTCATATTGAGAGGAGACCCGTGCTCTGTAGTGAGCCGGTAATGGGTTGATCATGATGATGATGATGATGTTGATGTTTAATACACTCTCCGCGAATGATTATAACGTTTTGTTTGTATTATGATGTCAATAAGTGCATTTGCGATATACGCACGCACGCACTGCGTCACGGAGGTCGTCAAATCTGCTCTGTATATTTCTGCTTTGTGTGAAGTTGGAAACAACGGAATAGACACATGCGTTAAACCCATTATTATTTATTTTGATCAGGTGCAGCGTTCGGTTTCCACTCCATAGCACTTCAAGCTGGTGCTCAACTGAGCGAACATCTGCCTCGTATCGTGCCGCGCTTGTACCGATATCGTTTCGACCCAACGCCGCGGATCCAAAACTCCATGGCCAGTATATGGCATGCCATCGTGCCCAACACCCAGCAAACTGTTAGTAAATGAATAAATCTTAGTGATATTAATATGATCTTATAATACTATTCATTTAAATTATATTGTTTGTATAGCTTTTGGCTGGATCGCTTAGCTAATCAAGTATTAACTGACTGGCGAATGATGCAAGCCATCCGGCCTTGCGGCTTTGGTATCTTGTCCTTTTAATGATGCGCTTTAAGATATTTTAAGCTTTATTACAAATGTAAATGTCTAAAAGCAAACTTATTGCTAAGCGAGTAATTACTTTTTCATATATTATTATAATAAAAATCTTGATTTGTATAACTCAGTACAGCACAATACTGTGGAATCCTGACCCCTAAATACCTAAACTAGGTAAACCCGTGCCTTCCCAAATATTGAATAATAAGAAGTACATATCTAGTGCACTTTAACAAATAAAAATATTTCAGTATGTGTTGAATTTATATTGTTATATATTTGCCAAATGCAATACATAAATGATGGAATGTACATTATACAGGTTCACAAATATCACACAGAGATACTAAACGACTTAGTAGCCAACATGACGTCTAATCAATGGCGCGTGAGAATGTCCTGCTGCAACGCTCTTACTGATTTATTAAGGTAAACTTATATTCAACTAATATTTTTTAAGTGCGAAAAAAATTCAAATAAAAGTTTTTTTTTTAATGTGATAATGGTATAGTCTCTAATAAAAGGAATACATTAGATAGAATCATGTAAAACTGTTTATGACGACTCTTCGTAATTACACTTATTTTTGTGTAGAGATGTTTTTTTATTGTTTGGTGGCCATATTGTTTTATTAAGGTCACTAAATGTTAAACATTTAAGCACTACATCTTAACTTATGACGTACCTTTAACATATTCCTGATATTTTTAATGTTGTATATTTTCTTGAAAGATTGTTATGTATATGCGAATTTATTGAAAACAGTTCAAGTGTTTCGGACTGCTCTTGAAATTTGGTTTTCCATTTTTTTAACATTTTTTGTATAGGCAGTACAACTCTATGACTTATAGTTTTTGGGAGCCTTAGAGGTGAGGTACGCCAATCAATATAAAAGAGTAAATGAGTTTTTATTCAAAGAAGAGTTTTCTTCTTAATTACTTTTTGTGTTAATGCCAGCGACTTTGTTATATCGGTCATAATGGGTGTATGACTTCCAAAATATATCTAAACTATGCTGAACAACGATAACGATATGTACTATAAATGTTCTTTATTGCACTTAACTTTGGTTAAACATACTTTATGCTTAAAAAAACTCCATTATAGTGAGATGCCATTCTGAAGTCTGGTTGGCACATAAATTATACATTATTTTTCTTTTTTAAATTAGAACCAAGTTACCAAATAGATGTAAGTCTATTGATAAAAAAATATATACAATTTATCATAATAGGTCCTTTGGTTTAGACACAACCCGCAATTCTGACACCAGGATGGCAGCTCTCATAAGTTTTACTATATCGTAGCAAATTTGTTTTAAGTAATTTTAATATTATGTTCCTACAATTCACTGAAAATATGAACATGCTAAAATTGATAGTTGCAAGCGTCCTATGTACTTGGTTGATGCGAGAGGCTTTAACAGATTCCTGTAACCTTCGTTTAGGGGGGCACAAAACCTGCGGCAGTCTCTGGACCAGCTGCCGACGATCTGGACTCAGCTTTTCCGCGTAATGGATGACGTGCACGAGGGTACACGGCAGGCTGCCACTAGCACAGCCAACGTACTATCAAAAGTTAGTATTTAATTTAATTTTAGGTTAAAAATATCATTAACACCAAATAATTGAATAACATATGACATAACGCTGTACAAGTGGTACAACCTTTTTCTTTTGTCATGGTGGAAAAGCTTCATTGCTACCTCGGTCCCTTGCGCAGAACGAGAGGTTATGGTGGGACTCCCCCTCTAGGGGGTATACCCAAACTGAAAACTACCACGGCGTGTCCCTCACGCTGAGTTTTCCAGACGCCCGGAAAAAACACCATTGCACTCTTCCCTGGCAAAGTAGTACAACCTAACCTAACTGACGTATCAATTTTATATAACGGTATACATTTCTATATGACACCCTTGAATGTAATACGAAGTAATTGCATCAATAGCCCATTTAATAAGTTAACTAATTGTTTTTAATTGTCCTACGTAAGGAATCACTTGCTTGTTTTTTTGATTCAACTAATAGATATACCTTTAAAATTTTAATAAATGACTTATTAGTATTATTTTGTCTATAGTTATGTATCCAGGCTTCGGACGTAAATCAGGGTAAAGACGGCAAAGAAATCGTGTCAGCGATTTTGCCCATTCTACTTGATACAGGAATCACAAATCTTGTTAAAGAAGTGAGAAGTGTTAGGTGAGTAAATTATCCCGTCAATATAAAAATTTTTCCGCTATTATATTTAATATCGTCTAATATAGAAGGATTGTGTAAAAAATCAACAATTAAATGAGCAAATGTTTTAATATGTGCGAATAATTATTATTTTAGTTTGAATAGTTTCGATATAGATGCGGGTAAAATTATATTATTTTTATTAATTAAACAGTAATTATTATTTATTAACGCTCGTATTATTCCAGTTTTCAAACAAAGTTAAATTGAATTTGGCGTAAAAATATCTTTACTATCCGAGATATCTGAAAACAAGGTTTGAATCATCGTCATCATCATCATCATCATGATTAACCCATTCTTCACTACAGAGCTCGGGTCTCCTCTTAATATGAGACGGTTTTGGCCATAGTCCACCACACTGGCCATGAGCGGATTGGCAGACTTCACACAGATTTACAGATTGGTTTGAATATGTGATTAGAATAACATTTTTTCCATTAGCAGTCTCTAAACCACTTTTGAATATGTGGGTTAACTATTTGTTGCCTGTTGGTAGTCTGCAAACGATGTTTTAACAAGTGCGTTAAGTTATCGTTTTTATTTTCAGTTTGCAGACAGTGGCAAAATTAGTGACAGCTGCGGGTAACAGCTTAGCGCCCTTCTTGCCTCGTTTAGTGCCTGCTTTGGTAGGCGCGGCCGGCGAGCTGGAATCTGCCAAACTGTCGTACTTGAGTACAGCACTGGCAGACAGTGGGACGCGCGAGTTGCTGGACGACATGCGCGCCAATGCGGCTCGACAACACTACACCACTGACACCGTTGTCAAGGTAACTAGCGACGTTCACGTAAAATGAAATTGAATTTGGATAACATGACTATGATAGATTCATCAATATATCCCTTTACCGGCTGACTAGTGTGCCCAGTGCACTCCTCTCGAAAAAAGAAGAGTTTGAGGCCGTAGTCCACTCGTTTTTGATGACCTCCGTGGCGCAGTACGTGCGCTGGCGTTTTATAAAGTAAGAGATCCTGGGTTCGATTCCCTGCTCGAGTCTGTTTGGTGGGAGGCTTCGACCGTGGCTAGGGATTTAGCGTTTCCTCACGATGATTTCCTTCACCGTTGAAGCAAGTGATATTTTAATTGCTTAAATACGCACAAAACTCCGAAAAGTTATAAGTGTGTGCCCGGGTTCGAACCCCCGGCCTCTGATTTGTAGGCTTACGTCCTAATCACTAGGCTATCACAGCTTATTACTAATAATTAAACTTTCCAGTGTATGCCATTCATCAACATCGATACATTTAAAGAAATGCTACCAAGTATACTTGAATTGACGAGATCGCCGCAACTGGGCACGAAAGCTGCGTGCGCGCATTTTTTGGTTCTCGCCACACATTATTTGAGAGGCGAACTGGAACCTGTTGCGGGAAAGATTATGTCTACTCTATTGAATGGGATTTTCGATAGAAACGCAACTGTTAGGAAAAACTATGCTGAAGCACTTGGTGAAATATCTGCGTATGCTAAGGTGAGAGAAGTATTTCGATATTGTGTTAATGCTGTGTTAAATAATCAGATTGTGTCCTTCAAAGATTATTATACGTATACTATCCTTCCAGCCTCAATCAATAGAGAAATTAATGAAGAAATTAATAAATTTGTATGAATCAAAAGAAGATGATGCGTCAAGATCGGCAATAGCTTTAACTCTAAAGTCCGTGGCTAAAGCCAAAATTGAACACATAAAAGATAGTGAAGACATCCTAGCACCTGTTGTATTTTTAGCCATGCATGCGCCAAAGGAAGATGGTAAGATGATTAACGATGGTTATTATTCAAATTTTCAAATTTTTAACAGTTGCAAACTGAATTTGTTTTAAACTGTCGTTTAAATCAGAACTGAATTTTATATCAATGGAATAACTATAGACGTCCCCAAATTTATTCTTAATAAAACAGAGCGCAAAGTAATAAAATTGGCTTACTCCATTGGCAGTTAAAAGTATTTTGTGGTGATAATTCTTTTATAATAAAATAGATTTACCTAATTTCTATGGGCGACAAATGGTTTAGGTATTGTAGGTATAAAACATTGCTTACCTAGCATGTTCATTAATTATAACAGATTCAACTACTGTGGAATCATTCGAGGAGATCTGGTCGGAAATGAGTCCATCTCGCGAGACTGGAATCCGACAACATTTGGCCGCTATACGTGAGTACATTGAGGAGGCGCTCGTGTCCGGCAGCTGGACTAAGAAAATTCAGGTCAGTACCAATTTTTTGTTAGAGATTGACTTTGTGATTGCTATCCTTCATAAATCTTTCAAGAAGTATTAATATGTTTTGCGTTTCTAATGATGTACGATATCTAAGTATATTAACATTCCAAAGTAGCAAACGATGAAACTATTTTTCTTTATGTATTCAAAAATTATAATATCTAGTTAATATTCAAGTGATATTTTATTTATTTATAACAACTGAAACTTAAAATAAATATTATATTGAAGCTGAAACTAAAAATTTTAAAAAACATAATATAATAACTAAAATATTCAAGTTACATTACGTTTTTAAGTGTAGAGTTTATTACATTGAAAATTTACCTAAATGCGGTCTCATGCAAAATTCTGACTTGAGAACATAGCAAAAACACCCTGTAGTCAATATTCAATTTTCAAGGACATAATAGCTAATTCTAGAGAATAACTGTGACTCTGAAAGAATACATTGAACATTTTGACTATGATAGTCAACCAGTAGAAAATGTGCAAAGAGTTTTTTTTCAGGCGGCAAATGCGATAAAAACAATTTGCAAGGAGATGGCGAGTGGGCTGGGTGAGGAGCGGGAACCTCTCATTCGCTCCTTGCTAGCGGCGGTGCAAGGGAAGACATTTGATGGCAAACAACACATTTTGGAAGCTCTGGCGGATCTGTGTGTGTGAGTTTTAAAAGTGAACATATTAAAATTTTATGTACCTATCTATCAATGAATGTCTAAATAAACCGTAAACGTAGTCGACCCCTAACGCGTTGAATAAGCCGCTGCAAACAAGTGACCCAAACAGTGGATTTGAAAACTCCAAAGACCATAGACCTATGTCTAGCAATGGATTGATTTATATGATGATTATTGTAGTTATGAAAAATAATCTGGTCGATTGTTTTCGAAGAAAGATTAAGACAACATGAATGTTGCCTGTAACATTTCTAGCCTGAAGGCTAGTTTTTTGTTTATTTATTAATATAAAATTTAAGTCAGGCATCAGATATCTACACTTATGCATTTGCGGTGACAACTTGTCTGTGGTATCACCTTAGTCTCGTCAGTAATGTTCTTTACAATGCAAGATTTATGTTTCGCGGTTCATATAATTATGAAAATTTGGAATTTTCAAAGCAAACAATGAAAATATTTTTCTATATTCAGTTATTAGAGTATTATTATTCAGTTATTAGAATATTATTAGGAAAATTATCTCTTGCCAATTGATGACTGCAGCACAGAACTGACGTAACGTGACTTTTTGACTGTGTGTTTTTCCTTATGCGGCAGCCCATGACACACGTCACAAAGTGATGCCTTTAAGTCTATTAACTTCAGAACATAACTACCTTCTTCAGTGAACTTAAAAATTGGAATGATTACTACTATCATTTGAAATTCGTGTGAAACATGCAATTCGCATTCGCAAGTTCATTAATATAAGATTTCCTTTGGCAGGGTAAAAGAAGGCTCGCCAGCCGTGTCTCAGGTGCTAGCGACGGAATGCGTGGACGCTCTTGTGGCGGAAAGTCGTAAACAGGAACCCGTATATAAACGACACGCGTTGAACGCACTTGCGCGTGCTTTCCCCGCCGCCTCGTGCGACCGCTTCCATCAACTGTACGAGATCGTTAAACAAATTTTATCCAAAGTAAGTTTTGCAGGCCCTTTTGATAAGCCTTATGCATTTCCACTACTTGTCAGTTTCTGCACTGTACATTAATTGGTTAGCAAGGTCTTCTTTACTAGCGACCTCTAGTGTATACCTTCAAATGAAGAGTGAATCACCAATTGATCACAAGACTTGCCAATACATGTGACCTTCATTTTTAACATTTACAACTTTGGTCATAGCTTAACACAATTCCCAGTACTGAAGTTTCATGTGCAATTGTTTTTGCATTGCTTATTTTGAATTATCATTATTTGAAGGGATTTAGCACAAACCACATTCTTTCTCTATTAATTTTTAATAAAGTCTTAACAAGTTGCATGTTTTAGTGGAGTCTACAATAACAACTTTCAACCTGTTCAGATTTGAAAATCTTGATGATATCGAGCAGACTCCCTCAGCAATTGATGTACGTCATCTGGGGTTTCGTTGGGTTATAGTTTGTAGAAGGCTTCCTACTAGGTTTTGGAGTTTGTTAATTTGTTAGCCAAAACGTGGAAGAATTATTTTTTTTTGGATCGAAATTTTAAAAAAACTACGTTGGTTTTTAGGACGAATTGTCTATGGACAAAGACTCTGACGAAGAAGATAACGAAGGAGTGCGACAAAGGCAGGAACAGTTGACTGCGCTGAAGGAAGCCGCTTACGATCTGTTGGGTAAAGCGTGGCCGAAGGACCCTCATACTCAAGGTCAATTCCTATTTATTGTCTCTGCATTTCTGATTTGTATAGCGACTACGCACTATTGCACTGTCGTAGTAAGAAAAGTTTCAAGGGGATATGACATTCTGAGCTGTGTTCTTGTTAGTGAGAAGTCTTCGATCTTCTGTCCTCATTTCTAAAATGCCTATGGTCTGGTCTGGTAAGAAGAAGGCTTACCGTTACGGTTTGCTACCGTTTTAAACAGCATCATCATTTACAACCGGGTGAGATCTTAGTTAAGGGTAAATTTGTACTGGATTATTATTATCAGCCCGTACTGTCCCAATGTTGGGCAAAGGCCTCCCTTTCTTCCTTCCATTTGTCTCTATCTAGGGATATTTGGGGCCAAGCCGACATATAGGCATCGAGTTCGTCACTTCAAGTTCGTGTACTGGATGAAAAAAATATTATAGAAATGCTTTTTTACCCACGACTTCGTATAGCAGACTTTTGTCTCTCTTTCGGTTTATATGTAATGCAAAAAAAACTCGCGTCTGTCTGTGAAATGACGAACGAACCGTCGCTATTATAATAAATATTTATCATAGCTTAATGTTGTGGGTACTTCAGTATCCACAACATTAAGCTGAGTCAGTACCTTTTTATTGGCGCGACACAATATTAAACTACTAATTTAATGTGTTAACAATAAGGCATTAGATAAGTTACTCTGTTTTGTTTTGTTATGTGTATATTTGTAATTATGTTGATCTAATAAATAAACGTATTTCTATTCTATTTTGATTCTACTTGCAGAAAAGTACCAAGATCTTTTCTTCGAACATTGCTCCAAAGCATATCCAACGAGTTCTCGATCAACGCAACTTGTTATATTGGCGTCCATTGCCAGTGTGTTGGAGAAGCTCGCGATACTGAGTAGTAGCGGGGAGCCGATGGAGACGGACAACGTAGCGCCCCCTAACGGAGACAAGGCCATCAGCGGTGTTACTAACCAAGTGGCTACTATAATCGAATATACACTCAGTGAGTATTCATCATGGTAAAAAAAATCTAGTTAAATAGTTGCTACTAGTTCAACAGAGACGACGAAGTCGCGACGGTGAGAGAATCTCAAGCTATGAAAAAGATAGGCAGTAAAAAGATAGCTAAGAAGTAGGTGATATACAAATTTAAATATCATCAATCCATTGCTGGCTCAATACAGAGCACGGGTCTCCTCTCAATATGAGAAGGATTTGGCCATAATCCACCACGCTGGCCATGTGCGGATTGGCAGACTTCACACGCCTTTGAGAACATTATGGAGAATTAACAGGCGTGCACGTTTCCTCACGGTATTACCTTTCATCGTTGATGCAAGTGATATTTTAAT
The DNA here is from genome assembly GCA_928268935.1 of Lasiommata megera. Classification (NCBI taxonomy): domain Eukaryota; kingdom Metazoa; phylum Arthropoda; class Insecta; order Lepidoptera; family Nymphalidae; genus Lasiommata; species Lasiommata megera. The sequence continues at coordinate 10,964,372 of OV743313.1, read as the reverse complement.
TGCTTAAAAATTGCACATAACTCAGAATAGTTAGGGGTGCGTGCCCGGGATCGAATCCCGACGTCTGATTAGAAGGCTGACGTCCTAGCCACTAGGCTATCACAGCTTTCAGTATTATCATACTATATTTTATCAGTACCATCTTATGATTATTGCAGCATAGCATCTTCAAGAAAAATGGAAATGATGATCTCATCATTTCCATGGATTTCCTTTCCATCATTCAGATGGAAAGGAAGAAAATGAGCTTGTTTTAATCTGCACCAGGAAGTTTATAATTGCTTTACTATTTATTAACCCAACCAAGCAGATCCATTTTTGTGAATCATAGACATTTGTTAAGTCAGTCAGTTACGACTACATTTAAGATTATATCTATCATATATTGGATAGCAGCTGATTCTATCAAAGGTGTTTGAGCACTTTAACCACCTAATAGATAATAATAAAATATCGTTCTTACCTCTAAATCAAACTGGAGATTTAAATAATATTCAGGAATTTATTAGTCAGAAGTTCCCCTTTTAGTAACTTGATACCTCAAGTAATACATGAATTAAATTTATCTTGATAGGTACCTCGAAGTTAACACACTTTATCGTTTACAGAGAACAGCAACCAGGTGAGGAACAGGAGAGATGCACTTAACTTAATGGAAATCATGATCAAACGTTTAAAAGGTAAATTTAATTTTTAGATTAAAATTTGTTTCTTTGGGATCCACGACACAAAACATTTCATAGAAAACAAAAATACAAAAAAAAACAAGAAATTGCTTGTGGTCCCAAATTAGCCTCCATTACTGTTTGTAATTATAAATATTAACTTATTACTTTCCATGTTTTTCAGTTCTACAAAAAACTGAAGAAATTAATAAACTACGGGATATTTACCAAATATACGCTCAAGACTTGTCCAAAGAATCTTCGCACGAATTGAGATCAAAAGTGGATACTATTAAGGTTTATTTTAATTAGTGGCTCTGTGTTACTTTTTTATTTAAACAAAAACTGACAAAATGTCATAACCTGTATACCATACATTAAATGAATTTCCATAGGCTTTTGTTTTATTTCTTTGATCTCAACACCTTAAGATGCAATCCTCTTAACTATGTCCTTTTTTAAAAAGAGCAGCAAATAGCAATAATTTAAACGTCATATTATTTTTAAAGCATCGGGTTTACAAAAAGATTCATCATGAATATAGCTAGACCACGACCCCCCAGGTATTACGTACATTCAAAAGACATGGTAATAATAAAGAAGAAAAGAACATCAAAATTGTTATCACATGAATTTAATCAACATTGCATTAACACAAATATATGAAATGGAATAAATAATATAACTTAATTATATCAATGGACAATAGTTCATATTATTCTTGATTAAAGAATATCGCACAACACGATCTTACAACACACCGTTTTCAAGTACAGTATAATTAACCAAATATAAAACAGTAATCACGTCTACGAACTTGCCTTGACTTGAGAAAAAGTTAAATCGAGACAGCGCTCTGTGTCTGACATAAGTATGTCTCATTTGAACACTGACCTTTGGCTGAGCAACATCAAAGCACGCTCAATTGAACTTGATGTAGGAGAGCACAAGGGCTTTAGTAAAAGCCTACCAGTTTGCACAGGGCATTTGCTAGAGTCCTACATATCCTTTAAATAATGTAGCTCGTGTTTTAAAGGCTATTCCAAGCGTTAGTAAACATTATATGAAATATTAAGGAGAAAGTTGTTTATTATTATGAATACTGCGCGCCCGTCGCTCATGATTACACTCGCTTGGATTTTACGCGCCGCGAGTAAACATTGGTCGAAAAGTCAGCCTCGCCTTGTAAGAACTTTATTGCTATAGACTTACAGTATATTTTTGTATGCACAAATCACGGTACTTACTGATCAGGCTCAAAACAATCATTTCCCCGTCCGTGTAGTGTCGTGATTTCACGTTTAAACCAACGGATTTAAATCCGCAATAAGCGCAGACTAATAATGAGGGGGAAAAAAGTAAGACGAGTTCTAAATTAAAAATATTTAAATGCACCATATGGACGTTAAGTTGTCATTTTCATAATATTATTGAACCATCATAATTATTGTATGAATTTAGGTTGAATAAAAATTTACACAAATATTCTGTGAAAGAAAAAAAAAATACTATTTCGTTTATAATTTACCATAATATACCATTAATCTCCATACATACTGTTAGAGTAAATTTCCCGATATAATTTCTTCTATATACATTACAAAAACGATATGAAGCGATTAGATTTCTTCTAAATAAATTATAGGGCTGTACATTTCATTATGCTTTGCTAATTAATTTAACTAAGTAACAAAAACAATGGTCGAAACTAAACAATATTTTGTACAAATAAATCACTATAGTCTCTTACACACGTAACATATTTATATCTTACTCTATTTATAGGTAATAACTAATGTATTAAACTACTATGGTTTTTTTAATATACAATTTATACTAATTCATGAAGGTATACGCAACCAACAAGATTTACTATCATAGTTATAAATGAACTTAGAATTTTATTACATCATTATTTTAACCTATCACATTTGACTATTATACAGGCGAATAAGATTAACATTGCAGTTATTGAAATCGGCCAAATACGACAGTGAAATAGTGAAATAACTTTTCAAACATCCTTGCCTGTTTATTCGTAATGAGGTGAAAACTACTAAACTACTTTGTGGTTACTTATAAGCTGCAATAACCATATAATATTATCATCCTTATGACTGGAGCTCCTATTAATTATGACATATTAATAAATGGCAGAACGCGATGTTTTATAACATTCGAATTTTACTACTCCCAAAACAATTTCTTTCGTCAAAATCAACAATACTTGTATAAGTTGGCAAAAATTACGTCATTAAATGCATTTAGTAGCTCAGATTCCAAAACCATAGCGCGCACGGAGGTTCGTGCCTCCTGAACTGGTTCAGGAGGCACGAACCTCCGTGCGCTACAGTATAATAAAGTGTGAGGTCCCGGGTTCGATTCCCGGCATGATTCTGGCTTGGTTGGACGCTTGAGCCGTGGGTAGTTACTAGTAGGTAGGCCATCGTGCTGGCAAAGACATATCGCCAAGCGTTGCAGTATTACGCAGAGTAGAATAAATAAAAATAAAAAATAGAATAAATAACCGATAAAGATAACATCAGGTGACTCGCTCGTTTACCCACGAATGTAAATATATTAAAAAAAGACCAATTAAAAAAGTTTCGCAAATAAGGCGCGTATAAAATATCAAATTTGTTACATTAACGTTGATCGCACATAATTAAGCGTTTCTTTTATCGAAACTATTGCTCGTATAGATATGCTTACACGTTTATTCTGTATATCTACTAGAGTATAAATTTTAACAATTTTGTGAATGCTTTATAAGGCCACTATACAGGCATCTGTAGGGTAACTTTTAACCCAATTTTTAAGTTGCATCATGGTAGGGAGGATTACAATGACCCTGCGACCGAGACCACTACACATTTTGTCGTTATATTATATCTAGTATTAAAATTATAGGTATTGATAACGATTTTTGTCCGATGGTTAATTTTCAAGAACATGCTATACAAAAGCCAACATAAATAGGTACTTAATGTAAAGAAGTGATCTATTCTGCTTTACGAAAATGACGGGTTTTTTTCATAATTAATCGCTTTTCTGTGGCCTAGGTTCCTTAACAAATACATTTTGACATTATATTATTAAGCAATATTTGGGAGAAAGGCGGGAGGGGAGACTTCGTATATGGCGGGCGCGGTTTTTCCACGCTTTTCTATAATTAATGTTTGTTGGCTAATTTTGAAAAGGACTGGTGTTGGTTGTGTCGTGGACAGTTTTGGTCTCGTTTGTGTAGTGGCTGGTTTTCTGAATGGTTAACAGCTATTGATTTGGGAAAGGTTTGAGGGAGCCGCGTCCGCAGAGTGCGAAGTTTCCCGCCATTTCTCCCTAACTTCTACATTGTTATAAACTTGACATTGGCTAATCTGTGCAAAACCTTAAAAAGAGAGAACTAATAAAATAATAAACTTGACATTGGCTAATCTGTGTAAAGCCATAAAACGAAAGAAAAAAAAGCAATATCTGTATACCTTCATAAAATTACATCAAGAGGTTATTGCGTACGCAACATTTTAATACGAGCCAAGTCACAATATTTATTAATATCGACTTCTGAAGTACTAGGTGACCATAAATACATTACAGCATAACTGGTAACACTTTGCGAAATCATTAAATACCCGACATCAGTAGCGCGAGTTTAAATGATGGTTAAAATTAAAAAAATATTATTGTTCAACGTCTGTTATAGACTAATTATTCGAATTACTTTAAAATAACCATTCACTGAACGGTGAATTAATAAAGTTTTATGATTTCGTCTGTTCATGGAAATAATACGTAACTATTTTTATTTTAATTTCAAGAATGAATTTTATGGTATGGAAACTTATTAAGTCTAGTCTCATTGAACCTTGATTTATACGTCATCGAAAAGGCCTCTCGGTGGCATAGTCATTTTGTCCTGTCTCCGACCATCAAACTCCGTCCTCACTGAAGGTAGGGTGCTATCCCCGAACCTCTGGTCGAGTTCGTCTTCTATGCTCAGCTCCGGTCGGGCGTATTGCTGGTCGGATTGCTTGTAGCCGGGCTGATCGGTGTTGGGAGTGACGTAGTAATCTGAGTCGACGTCGTTCAGGAGCCCGGTGCGGGCTGGAATGTGACCGACATGCACAATAACTGATAATAGAATTGTTTTATGTGCAGTGTAGTTGAGTGACGACAAAGTAGTGGCCTTGAAACCGTATCAATAATTCATATTCAAACCTATCTGTATTCAAGCTGGCCTTTTAAACGTACATACAAATTTCTTCGCAGGAATTCTACAAAGCTTGATTAGGTTTAGAAATATAGTATACAGGTTTACGTAATTCTTTATTTAGTAAATGAATAATTAAAAGTTCTCTTTAACCAACTCCAATACTAAAAATAATAATAACATTCAGTGTGGAATGGGCTGGAGTAATATATTAGAATAAATTACCAAATGAAATTTTTGGGATGTCTCCCAACAAGTTCAAAGTTTATATAAAACATAAGCTTGTAGAAAAGTCCTACTACAGTGTGAAAGATTATGTAAATGATGGACAAGCATGGGTATGAAATATTGCTCTAATAAAACAGACTTAATATAATTTTAAGTAACAAATAACAAAAAGCAAATTGACCTGGCTAAGTTAGTTGTGAGCTTCTTCTTAGACCAGGGCGCGTTTGGAACCCTCATTCATAGCTTTACTTTTAAGTTTACGAATGTAGTTATCACCATCAAATCACTACTATGTAAATTATTAATGCGTCAAAAGTGTCTTTTTAAGGACTATTTGAATAAAGATTATTTGAAATTGAACATGCATCTCTACTTGCATTAAATTTATGCGACTATATTAAAATAAACAAGAACACCTATATAATGGAATATTGAGTGAAAAAAACCATGGTGATTCGTTTTTAGAGACCAATTTGATAGTCATCATGAACGAAAACATCGTTTAATGTAAATTTATTTGGCAGTTTGTACTGACTACTTGGTATTGGTATAGTTATTTTCATCATCATCATGATCAACCTATTCTTAGCCCAATACAGAGCACGGGTCTCCTCTCAATATGTGAAGGGTTTGGCCATAGTCCACCACGCTGGCCATATGCGGATTAGCAGATTTCACATGCCTTTGAGAACGTTATGGAGAATTCTCAGGCGTGCAGGTTTCCTCACTATGTTTTCCTTTACGGTTGAAGTAAGTGATAGTTTAATTAATTAAAAACGCACATAACTCCGTAAGTTATAGGTGCGTGCCGGGGTTCGAACCCGCCGACCTCTGATTAGGAGGCTGACGTTCTAACCACTAGGCTATCACAGCTCTCAAGTTAGTATAATTATTTTACTACTCATTAAAGAAAAGTGCGAGATGTGTTGAAATGAACAAATAAGTCGAATTACCTCCATCCTGATTGTCTCTATCAGCCCTGTAGTTGGAGAAGCGCTCGTTGTAATCGCGTCTACGAGCCAAAGATTCCTCAGCACGTTGCCGTTTGCGTTTTTCTGGACGTAGGAATGAAATTATTTTGGCTGCCTAGTATGTTGTACGATACTTCTATATCTAACTAAAGTAATTAAAAAAATAATAGAAAACATTCACACATACATATACACACATACATAAACATGTACCCTGAAAATCATACACACTAATAAATGTTTAATTTAACTTTTTTTTTCTTTGTTTAATTTTGGTTGTGTAAATTTGTTATTTTTGTCAATCGCATATTGTTGTGCCATAGATATAGGGAAGTCACTGTCTCCTGTAATACAGTTTATATAGCAGGAGACAGGGCTTCATACTTATGAAATGTAATTATGCCTTTGATAAATAAAGAAATTATTATTATTATTACTTAACAAATCGATTTAGCAAAAAATTCTAAGAGTGGATAATTGTTAACTAAGAAAGATTACGCCTTGTTTAGGTTTGCTATCAAAATCTATATATCTATAAGTTGGGACTGACATGCGCGCCACGGGATACATATGCCATATACGTAGGACGAGAAAATGGTATATATAATTCTCTTGATTTCTGGCTCCACTAATCCTGCATAGTTGGGGTCGGCTCTTCTTCTAGGGTCAACTTGTCTATTTGGGCATTGAGATTCCTGTTCATGACCGTCATTCAGGTTTGTATGCGTCTGTTTCGAATTCTTGGGTCGGTGTTGACGTTGAACAACGTTTTACTCGTGTGAACGATTCATTTTATATCACCCTTAGATCGGATAAACACCATAACAGCAAAAATATTTATAATTTACGTCTCGACTTGTGTAAGATATGAATATATTCAGGGTCAACGCGAATCACTTCGCAAACTTTTTACCGGGAAAGGCTAAGCTATTCATGACATGCAGTGACCTTGGAAACTATAACACCAGACTATTTGTTTCCATACTTTGATATCTGATCGCTATGAACAGTACAAAACACAGTATTATTACTCGTGTGAACGATTCATTTTATATCACCTTAGATTGGATAAACACGATCACAGCAAAAATAAATAGAATCCAATGTGTTTTGTTTCAATGTTGTATAATCTGTACTAAGGATTTGTATTTCGCCAGAAGACTGACTGATTTTGCTTTGCTTAAGAGTTAGGTTTATGACTCCAAAGAAGTATTTAAAAAAAACGTTAGATGCGATAACCTAGAATATACAAACCTCTCTTCATTATTTCCCTTCCCTCGTCCACTAGGTCAGTAGTAAGTTCGTCGTCCCCAACGAACTGCTGGAACCCACATAGCGACAGTAACCGGCTCCCCAAAGAGAGGTATGTGGCCAGACATAATATAACCACTAGCATAGGGAAGTAAATGTTGAATCCCTCCGCAATTATACCGAGGACGTCCATGTGACCCATTATCTACAAAATAATATATCTTATGTTATTATTATTCATTTAATATAGTTTAAAATGTAAATAATAACACATTTTCATGATTATTATCATATACAGCTAATGATAAGTCATACAGGTTTCTTAGTGCGTCAAAATAATACGAGATATGTGACTTTCTAGAAATGGTAACTTTTCAGGTGCCTTCTAGCCTAGTTTATCTGTTAGATTTTGAGACATTTTGAGATCCTTTTAGTACATGCAATTCGTTAATTCTTAATTTTTAGATTATATTATAAAACTGGTGTTTTATAATTAAAATAAAAAATGTTTGAAAAAACTCTTTAAATAAGTCAAGAAAAAATTCTCATCTACTATCTGTTACATTGTTCGCGTGGAAGTTATGATGTGTATTTATAAGGACTGACGACCTTATGAAATAATCTATTCCAATCCGGTAACCTATTCCAGACTATTATTACCTGTCCTCCAAATTTCATCCAGTTCCGTTCAGTCGTTTTGTCGTGATTGAGTAACTAAAATCCATCCAACCAAACTTTCACATTTAAAACAGTGATTTGAAGATCATCAGATCATTTACCTGAGTGTAAAAGGTCTCTCTGATCCTTTCCTTAATGACGTGAGAGTCCATATGCACCAGGCTGAGGAAGTTGAGACACATGGCAGGCGTGAGGCGGCAGACCATCATTCCGGAAAATATAAGACTGTACTCGTTGGTTTGGTGGTGCGGCGCGAGGTAGTACAGGTTGAGCAGACGGATCTTGAGCACGGTAGAATACGCGCAGTAGAACATGTACCCGATTACCAAGGTCGATACAGACTGCAATAAAGAATAAGAAGGTCAACTCCACAGAACGAAAATATTAATATTATTAAGAAGAAAAAATGGACGGTAACTCACTGAAACTTACAAGCAAAAGTAAACGTTTGACGACCTCCGTGGCGCAGCTCGCGCGCTGTCAGATTATAAAGTTGGAGGTCCTGGGTTCGATTCCCGGCTCGAGTCTGGTCTGGTGGGAGGCTTCGGCCGTGACTAGTTACCACCCTACCGACAAAGACGTGTCGCCAAGAGATTTAGCGTTCCGGCACGATGTCGCGTAGAAACCGATAGGACTATGGGTTTACCATACCCTTTACAGGTTAGCCCGCTACCATCTTAGACTGCATCATCACTTACCATCAGGTGAGATTGCCGTCAACTTACCGCTAACAACCGCTAACTTGTAGTGGATAAAAAAAAAACTTGTAGTACCGTTTTGTAGGCTGCACAAATTAGTAATTCTTTCAAAGCAAATTGTATTTTATTTTCTAATAAATTACCTATTGATATCTTGGAGATGTCTATCAATAAGTTCAAAGTTTTTATGAAACCAAAGCTTATAGAAAAATCTTATTACGATATTAACGATTCTACCTATCTCTATAGGTACCATAATTTATTATTACTTATATGAGATCGTAATTAAAAAAAACCCGGCTCAGTTTGTTGTGGGTTTCTTCTTAGACCTGGGCGCGATTTGAACCCCCTTAGCTTTAGTTTTACGTTGACGAGTGATGTTATCACCGTCACTAATAGAAATAATGAAAAATGTGATATATTATATGAACGATTCATAAATGCCTGTAATAGGTTTATATGAATAAAGCTATTTTTGATTAGATTTGATTACGGGGTACAATTAACTCGGCAAATTTTACAGTTCCCTAGAGGTGGCTTTCTTTTTAGCACCCAGCGTTGGAACAACGTAATTCGAACGTTTACACTATGGCCAAGAACTAGTATTCGCATTTACGTCTCGACTTGTGTAAGATATGAATATATTCAGGGTCAACGCGAATCACTGCAAACTTTTTACCGGGAAAGACTAGCTATTCATGACATGCAGTGACCTTGGAGAAAGTATAACACCAGACTATTTGTTTCCATACTTTGATATCTGATCGCTATGAACAGTACAAAACACAGTATTTTTATCACTGAATAACTTACGACAATGGCAGCATAGTTGTAGCTATACTTCGCAGCATTGTTGATGTTAGCGAAGATTGACAGCACGGGCTTCTTGCAGAAGAACGTGAGCTCTGACCACACAACCGCCACCGACAGTATGCACGTCACTACCGCCATCGCCTTCAGGAAGTACTGCTTTAGGAAGCATTCCCAGTACCATTCTAAACAAGCAAAATTGAATATATAACTAAAACCAAATACAAACTAGAACAAACGTCTTTTAAAATGAAAACAACACGTTTTGGTATACCGACACCCATCATTGATAAATTTAGGCCGAGATCTTTATAGATCTCAGACTTAAGTCGGACACAAATATGTCCCGTTTTAACAAGAGACAAGGCTAAGCTTGCTTTATGTATATTATTATGTCGGACTAAATGTAAGGTGCGCTCTTAACGTGACTTAGTTGACTATTACACAAACGCTTTGTAAATACTTACACAACTAAAGCTTATACGCTCCCTTTATTTCCCACTAATAAAGATATCCAGGCATGCAGCGTTCTGAATCTTTCAGAATCCCTGAAAAGATAGTCCAAACACTTTCGTGTTCGTCTTCTTTTTTTGGGTCTTCAGATATTCTAACTCTACTTGAAGACATGTTGTGTTTGTTGCGGAGGCGAGGCATATAATATATTGGGAACGGTAACACGTAATAAGGTTATAAAAACCTCTTTTGGACACAGTAAGTATTCCTGGATATCTGCGTAATATGATACCGGATCCTTTATAGGAGTTTGTCTGAGCGCTCATATTAGTGTGAAAATGAGGAGTATCTCACCAACTATTGGTGGGTAGAGTATCCGCTGAAGCCTCGGGCGCGGCGTGTGGAAGGTGTGCTGGAAGCGCCTGTCGGGAGAGCGCGCGTTGGACGCCGCGTCTTCCAGATGGAAAATGCGTTCCAACATCAAACCCCACTGGGTTTCCGTACGTTGCAGCACGTGCAACGCTTTGATCGTCTAAAAATATTATTCCTTGGCAGTCATTTGATGTAGTTTAAGATGGTAGCGGGCTTATCTGACGGCCTATTCAGACAAATGTTTTCAACAATTTGTTGTTTTTTTATCCACTACAAGTTAGCCCTTGACGGCAACCTCACCTGATGGTAAGTGATGATGCAGTCTAAGATGGTTGCGGGTTAACCTGTTAGGTAAGGTAAACCCATACACCTAATTGGTTTCAACGCGACATCGTGCCGAAACGCTAAATCGCTTGGTGACACGTCTTTGTCGGTAACTAGCCACGGAGCCTCCACCCAGACCAGACTCGAGCCGGGAATCGAACCCAGGACCTCCAACTTTATAATACGACAGCGCTTTGCGCCACGGAGGTCGTTTTTGACAAATTGCTCGCCTGCAAACGCATATAACAAGCGGCTGTTGGATACTAATCGTAACTATTGTATGGAGATGACAGCTGATCACTAGTAGTTATCATCACGAGTTTAGAGTTAAGAAAGGCGCGTTAAGAACTCTCGTAGCTTTAGTTTCAAGTTAACAAATAATCATCAATATATATATATATATATATATATAAATTAATTAAGACAGATAAAACTTACAAAAAACTTGGGACATATCCCAAGTTTTTTGTAAGTTTTAAAATCTTATTAATCTGTATACGTACAAGAGAGTATAAAACTTGACTAGAATACTATTATGAATGTATTAAGATGGCTGTCATCACGTCGTGCCGCCACGATATCGGTTCCCGGCAAAACGGTGGCAAGTGATTGGACCACGCCAAATAGCAACAATGGACGCCACGAGCACAGTGCTATACGTTTAGTGATATTTTTGGAGAAAAGATTTTCAGTTTAACGGTGTATTTATTTAAGTTTTTACAACCATCATAGATATACTAGGTGAATATGAATGAATATGATATGAATGAAACAATTGAATTGGATATGAAGATATTAAGACTTAGACATATTTAATGTACTATCTAGTTGTACTTACTTTCTTGTGCAAGTTTACAAGACTTTTGAAAGACGGCGCCGTCGGTCGCTCCGGTGGCGCTCGCGAGTTCAACTTGTCTCGCAACTGTATCGGAAGCTTTTGCACTATTGTTTCCACGTGTCTATGCAGTGGGTGGCCGGGACCCACGGCTGCAGTGACCGAGTTTAACGTCTACAAAAAAATGCTTGTATTATAATTATATACATAACATTACCAACTCGTAATCTGAAGCTGATAAGCTGTGATAGCCTAGTGGTTAGGACGTCCGCCTCCTAATCAGAGTTCGGGGGTCCGAACCTCTAAATTAGTTCCTTAACCTCTAGTTACGTGCGTTTTTAGGTAATTAAAATATCACTTGCTTCAACGGTGAAAGAAAACATCGTGAGGAAACCTGCACGCCTGAGAGTTCTCCGTAATGTTATCAAAGGCGTGTGTAGTCTGCCAATCCGCAAATGGCCAGCGTGGTGGACTTTGGCCAAACCCTTCTTATATTGAGAGGAGATCCGTGCTCTGTAGTGAGCTGGCGATGGGTTGATCATGATGATCCGAAACTTGTACGTAAAAGTCACCTTTGATGCCCCCTGCATTAGTAATGCGAAAAGGCGCTGTAGAATAAATTCAAGCAAAGTATTATTCACAATATCGTTTCGGGTATTGAATTACAACCAAAAAATAAGTGTAGGCACTAAATTATACCTATAGCGGCGGCATATAACTTCGACTATATTTATGATATAATTTTGTTTACGATGTGAGGAAAACGCGTGCATTTTTGCTTCGTCAGAAGTGGTAAAAACAGCGCGAAATGTTTAGTTTGTTTACTAATGAGCATGTCTTCAGTAACTATAAATGGCATGGCAAGAACTTTGCTTTTCCCTTGTTAGCTGAATATTTTTTAATATCTTAATATAAACCTTTTTGTCAAAAGCATTGTAATTTCTTCATATTGAATAATGTACATAAGTGTATTTGTTACATGAATTGATGAAACAAAACATGTGAATATGTTACAAATTAATTTAATTATAATACAACTATGATAAAATTATTATCGTAATCTATAGCCCTTATTCTTTCGATGTACATGAGATTAACATACAAAGACATAGTTTTAGAGATAAGATATTATAAAAAAATGATTAACTTAATAAAGACATTTTTTTTATTAAAATTTCTCAGGCTCTTACCTCAATTATTTCATCTACAGTTTCTTCAGCCTCACATTTGTCTGTACTTAATTTGGCTACTTTGAAATAACTGTATGTTAAAGTATAATTTTTCTTGGAGTTATTCCACAAGTTTCTTGGTACTTCGACTAAAGAATACCCAAGAAGAAGGATTAAAAGGAATAAACCCCATGTGTTACTTGCTGATGATGCAATGGCCTTTATCTTAGGTCCATCCAGGTATACACCTGGTTTCAGTGCTATGTATATTAGGAGTATACCACAAATGAATAAATATGAGCCATAGTAAATTGCATTGTCCACTAGAGCTGACTTAAGCTTCCCTTTGACAGTGAAATCACCTGCTTTACTGTATGATTGCATCATTGGCATGATGAGCCTGAAAGAGGGAATTTAAAAAGCTTAAAAGTACTTCATACTGTATATGCTTGCAGCTTCGCCTGCATAAGGAGCAAAAATTCTATGTGAAACAACAAACCAACACACTCACTTGTCCATTTATAATGTGCTTAAATTAATGTATATTCTGTTATATTGATATACATATGTATTTTGATGCTATTTTAATAGAAATAACAAATATTGCTTAGTATGCCCTTAATTGATGCAAAAAACACAATTCAATCCCCAGCACTGTTATGGTAGAAAAAAAAGAATGAAATAATACAAGAATATAGAAATTATAATTGCTTGCCCCAGTTTGTAAATTTATCCAGACTTTATCAGAGATAACAATATTGACCCAGATTATCCATTATAAAACATTTTAAATGAAATAAGAATAATAAGATTAAAGACAATTTTATCTGAATTCATTCAGAATTCTGTTTATTCTATGAGTGTGATTGTTTTGTGTTAATTTCAGGTTGTTCAAAATTTTGTATGCATGTAATATAATATGTAGTATGTTGTGGTTAAATAATTCAGGGTTGTCCCAACCTTTATTTACAAAAAGAATAGAAAGAATTTTTTTATACATCTGGGGAAAAAAAGAAACGATCTAGTATTTTAAGAGATGACAATATTCAACTATTGGCATTATTATGTAAACCTTACTCTAAATATTTGATGACTATTATGCCTGTCAGTGAAAAAATAGATGTTGCCTAGGTTTTACCATGTTAAACATTGTGAGGTCCAGTACACCACCCTCCATAGGTTTGGAAATACTGCATCTGGTACAAAGCTCCATGGTTTTTGGCATTGATTTTCAGGTGGAGCTGCTGTGCTTGTTATGTTGCTTACATTACTCTGTAGAGATGTTGTGGTCAGTGAAGCTTGTGCACTGTCTAGGCACTGACGATATACTGTCTACAAAAGATTAATAAATGTTATTTCTAGGCCCAAGTTGTTTCTGTCATAGCGGAGCATTATAAGGCTTATTGATGCTTAAAAGTAGCCTTCATTAAGACTCAGGCTTAGCGTAGTGTTACCAAGTAACAGATTATTCTTATAATATGTTACAGTAAAATTAGTTAGTGATTAGACAGTATTATATATACTTTTAAATGCATTGTAACAATAAGTAACAGGTGCAAAAAGTATAAAGTAGCATTTGTTCTCTTTAATTAACCTACCTATTTAGAATGATACATGTTCTCTGGCTAAATGCGTTTTTCCACAAATAATTACAGTACCATCCGAAATCTACATAAGGTATAATTAGAAAGATGGATTGATATGTTATATGAGAAGGGATGTTTTAGAAGAAGATTACTTACTGAAGATATGTCCAGGGGCAGTATAAACATAATAACAAAGGAGAAGTACCATGCTGTAAGCACAGACATAGTAACCAGTATGTGATTTCTATAACAGTCCCCATAGCGGTACAAGAGTGTAGCTGCTAGGACAAACGCTGATATTATTTCTATAACGAACAACGTGTAAGCCATTTTAGATACTAATTATCACACTTCATATATAACACTGCCTTAAGTTTCGCTTTTTGCTGTTTTTTGTTTTTCTTTCCACACTTGCACTGCCTCTTGTTGTAGCTGCTCAAAGCGAGTTTGTGTAGCAGATTTCAATGGCAACAATATAGGCCTTTCAATTTCATACTCGGAAGGACATTCTTCGTAAAACAAAAACCCTGAATCAGGTAAAATTGAATCAAATTCGATGCTTTTGTCTACATCAGGTATCGCCTCAGTCATTTTACATACACGTAGCCTGTTGTAACATTTTCACATTTTTTATATTACTACTATGTTTTAGAACTTGCTACTACGTTTATTAAAACATAAAAGTATAACCAGCTCACAAGCGAAATAGTATTTTTCTGAAATTCTTAGATCATCAGTCATCACATTTCACGTCTCCAAACAAATCAATGTGCGCAGATAAAAAAATAATGTTGTCATTTGACACTTGACAGCTCGAGTAAAATCACAGAGTAAAAAAACCAAGACCATATTGTAAATAACTACTCGTGAAGCAAAAAAGTTACAGAATTAAAGAAGTTGGTTTGCTTCCGCTAATCGTTCTTATTCTGGTTATCCCACAAATTTCACGAAAAATTTTAGCTTACTCTTAATGGCAAAATATTCGGCGCCTACGACTACTTGCAACTTGTCGACCGTCGCAATCAAGAATTTTTTCCGTTTGGAGATCTCAACATTCATCAAATCAAAGGTTGTGTGAGAAAATTGGGTATATTTGAATATAACTTCCAATTTATATCATTAGTTATTAGCTTGTTCAACTTCCGATTAAATATTACGTGATAAGTTTAATGGAATTATCGTCAATTAGGTACGATTATTATCACCAGTACCTTATATGCGACTTGCGACTATAATCTTTATAGCCCACCGACTCTCATTGTCTCATTGAGCAGTGTCTTTCCAAGAAAACCAATATATTGTGTTTATGTTCAATGTCTGAAATGACGGAGTATGTAAGAAAGAAACAATTAAGAATATACTCATTATGTAAATATTCAATAATGCTAAATGTTCAATAGATAATCTACGATAAGTTTGATAAGTTAATAACGAATCGTAAAGTTCTGATTGTGCAGGTAAAAGTTAGCAAAAATTTTGTACTATCAAATGATAGTACCAAACCACAAGGTACATGATAAATCGAAGTTCTTCAAAAGAAACAAAATAAAATTCAGTAATGTATAAAGGGAGCATATTTAATTTTTATTTGATTGATTAAATCACTAACTATGTATATACCAGCTAGCAGGTAGATTCCATGTAATCCATAAATCTAAAGCAAGTAAGCAGTCTATTTAAATTTAGACCGCTTTTTGTAAACTTCCCAGACGGCTGTTCGTATCCAATTGTTTTTTTTCAACAGTCTGGAAACTTGCTGCAGTCTAGCAACCTTGATGTTAAAGTGAATGGTAGCAATTAAAAAAATACTTAAAAGCTATTCGCGCACAGCAAGAAGAGCAATGCAACACAAAGCGCGTCCGATCCATCCTTCCGATACCTACTACTACTACGCATTTTCAGTAAGCTGGAAAATACGTTACGTGCAGCTCTTGCACTTTTTCTTTTGATAAGGTTAATCCTTACAAAAAAAAAAATTAATAATAGATAAGACAATCTTATGTAGAGAAAATTAAGTTTAGGAGATAACGAATAATTTAAATTACTAGGAAGGGGAGTTTACCTACTTTAACAGCTTTTGCTATGCTACCCAACGAACTCGAAATTTCTTTATAATAAAATAAACTTAGTACACTTAATAATGCGGGTTAAGCCGAGCAAAGCTTGTTATTATCATTTAGGTACATACCCAGAAAGGTTTGTCTATATTCATCTAAATATGTCTTTTAAAAAATCTATAACTCAACAAAGTTGTCTTTCAAATCAACTTTGATTTTGTACACAGACACAAATACGATTAATCTGTCTATATATTTATCATATAGTAGGCAGATAATAAAGACAATCATTGATAATAGATTAGCGATCAGAATCACTAGAAATCCATATTATGTCACATCTGACTATGAAAGTCTAGTATGTATAAATCATATCATGTAACGTTAAATCGCCTGCGGCATTATCAACTGCACTGGTGGGGATTTTGAATATGGAATATGGGTAATTTATAGTCACAGTTAAATGAACCTAACCAGCCGTATTAAACAGAGCGTTATGTACGTACCACTGATTTTCAGTTACAGTACGTCGTTATATTTTGTTATAATAATGTTACATTCTTTTCGTACTACTGATTTATGTACTTCATTTACAAAAGTTTCACCGGGACCGCTAATGTTCAACATAAGTTTTAAAACTACCATCCATTTTTAGTCAGACGTGAAAAGTTTCAGTCCATGGTACCCCCACGATTGCGAGCTTGCAAAACTCATGCTAAAGCCAACTAATATTGATTGAAATTTCACGGGTATCAACATTTTCATTTGCGGTCAGTGCGTATGTGGATATTGTAAAGCCGATGTTACATAATATGTTTATTCGATAAGTAGATTGATAAAAACTAAATATTAAACGAATTCTATGTCATACAACTTACTTATCAATGTAGGTATATGTCGTTTTCGTCGAGTGCGAGTTGAGAAATCTCAAATCTGATAACTCTTTTTTTGTTAGTCTTTCTATGTTTTGCCGTACCTAAATTGCTGGTTCTATTGATTTAGTGACTAAGAATAAGGAATTGTCCGAAGATTTCAAAAGAAAGTCTGCATAATACCTAAGCTTTTGAAGCAGCGACTTCGTTTGTTTAGGTTAAGGTTTTTTTATACACACAATAAATCAAATACAGGCAATCTCACCTGATGGTAAGTGAATGTGCAGTTTATGAAGTTACGGGTATCGCGTCAGCACGCTAAATCGCTTGGCGATATGTCTTTGCCGGTAACTAGCTATGGCCGAAGCCTCCCACCAGACCAGAATCGAGCCGGGAATCGAACCCAAGATCTCCAACATTATAATGGTTTAAAAAATCTGTGTCATTTTTCAGTACCTATGCATTCTATTCATCCAACCTAATTTTGTGATATCTGTTAACCGTGAAAAATTATTTGCAATTTAAATTTTATTTTAAATTAATTATTAGCAATTAAACAACTCACTTTGGAATTTATGATAATAATGTGGATCTAAACTCTTAGACCCGTTGCACCAAGTGTATAAGGCAATATTTAGGTAAATATAGGTATTGGGTAGTTCCTTGTTATAAGGAATCTCTCTGTCTGCGCCACGGAGGTCGTCAAAAGTAAAGTTTACGCTTTAGAGCCCTCTCTTTTAAGGGTACTATCGAAGATTAGAATGCTATGGATAATGATTATAATGAAACACAATTTGGGCCGTAGTTTTATCCAATCAGACAATAAAATCAATCGCAATAATCGCAATGCTCAATTAGATTTATGCAATCGACTCACTTACGTATTTTCCGTAACATATGTTGCTAAAACGAATGTAAACAAAGCCACAGCCTGTCGCTGTCGGGATATGCATTGCGGTTCTCCGCAGACACGTAGCTTCGCGTTGGGCCATTTTAAATACAACACCACTGTACTCACAAAATAGCTAGTCCAATCTGGAGTACAACTTCACAACATGCGGGTTACGTGGGTGCAGACTTCTCCCGCGTTCCCGCTTTGAACGATATTGTATTTAATTCGTCTCACGTCTCTAGGACTGCTCCATATGCGACCATTTTGTGTACATAAATTTTCTTCCTCATCAATCACGATTCATTAGCTTTATTAATACCATGCCTCTACTTACATATGAATGCTGGTAGATAATATTAACACTCTCAATTTCGTAAGTTGCGCTTCGTTTAGCACGTCGCGTTTTGACTCCGGCTATAAAACCTACACCTAACGCGTCGCATCGAGGATACCTAAGACGGGCGGAAGAAGCCGACTAAAAGCGGTACATTACTTTGTTTTATGACCTCAGAACACGCGTCGCGCTTTCTGTTTCCTACTCGTAGTTCCTAGGTAACGGGCCTGTGATATTGAATGAATTACAACTGCTGGACCGGATGGACAATTTAAGTTTGTGTAGTTTAAGTTTCTATAGTTGAGCTTATTATGTACACGTACCTACGACCTACAAAACTACGAACGCATGTTACGAAACTTTTTTTTGTCGTGGTGGTAAAGCTTTATCCGACGAAAAATAGACGCACTGGAAATGTGGTGCTGGAGACGTCTATTGCGAATAAGCTGGACAGCGCATCGAACAAACGCCTCCATACTTAAAGAGCTGAAAATAAAACAAAGGCTTTCTTCGCTTGTACAACTGCGAATGCTTAAGTTCTTTGGCCATATAACAAGGAAGATCATCCATCGAATATCTCGTAGTACAAGGTCGAGTCGAGGTCACACGTCCACGTGGTCGCTCCCCTACTAGGTGGACGGACTCAATCCGTTCCGCTACAGATTTATCGATCTCCGAGTGCTCCCGTGGTGCCACCAACAGAAATCGCTGGAGGGAGATCGTAAGAGTTGCTGTGAAGGCCAAATCATAACCACGACCACTCTGCCAAGAGTGAACGAATAAGAAGAAGAAGATAAAGCTTTATGGCTACCTCCGTCCTTTGGGCAGAACGAGGTTATGTGGGATTCCCACCTCCGTAGAGGGGTATAACCCAAACTAAAAACCATCACGGCATGCCCCTCTCGCTGGTTTTATTGGACGCCCGTGGGACCCGGTGTATACTTCCCAGACACATGTCACATATTATTTCTTGTAATAACATCATATTATATTATTTTCTAATGTGATAAGGAACATTAGGTAACTAATGATTATACTGTTTCATTTTAAGAAATTTGTGACCTTGTTTACTTCACACTATGTGGAAGCACAGACTGAAATAATTTTTCATAAAAAACGCTATTATCCATATTCTAAATAAAAACTGTTGGGGTAGTAACCTGCGCCTATCCTTAATCAGCTTCTACGCGACATCATACTGGAATACTAAGCGGTATATAACGGTAAGTCTACTTCATTGCCAGATCAGAAAAAAAAAGAATTATATACTACAAGTTAGCTCTTGACGGCTATATCACCTGGTGGTAAGTGATGATGCTGTCTAGGATGGTAGCGGGCTAACCTGTTAGAAGTATCGTAAACCCACGCTCCTGATTGGTTTCTACGCGACATCGAGCTGGAACGCTATATCACTTGGCGACACGTCTTTGTCGGCAGGGTGGTAACTAGCCACGGCCGTAGCCTCCCACCAGACCAGACTCGAGCCGGGAATCGAACCCAGAACCTCCAAGTTTATAATGCGACAGCGCACGCACTGCGCCACGGAGGTCGTTTTCTCAGTATATCACACCTATCTACCGATTTACTTTTTATCGATCCATCGCGATCATCTCAAGTATCTCCCGGCTCTCGTACGTGTGTGATCGCATTGACAGATAGACGTTATCCATCTCCTCAAGTAGAATAGGTGCCTCCCTTAAATATTTACTCATAGTAGGTATAGTAGGAATAGTAGGTTTCGATAACAGCTTTACTCGTACGTTTGGCAAGAAGCCATTTGTAATCGGTGTTATCTTGCTGTCGATATTATGAGATAAATGGAAGATTTTATCTAACAAGGCGTGGTAGCTTCTCGTAGACGTAAGGTTATTTTGTGTAGAGTCAAAATAAGTTTTAGAAAATTCTATAAAAAAGGAACAAGGTTCTATTTTCGATGGTGGGTGGAATTGTTTAAAAAAATGTACCTATTCAATTGATAGTTTAAAACGTAAGGTAAGTTTTTAATATCGAGTTATATATTTTCTATAGATTATTAGTGTCTATGGTCAATTTAATAAACAAGTTCAAATAATTGAATTATTTTTATTTTTAATCCACTGGTAACTGTAAGAGTTATTATAAATACGAAGTAGCTGTGTTATATAACTTCTCTTGTGTTATAAATATTAATGATACAAATATGAAACATGATAATTGTACTAATGAAGATCTTAACATAATTACCATATCGAATTACATTACTTACACCAATACTTACAATGTGACGTAGTTAAAGTTTACACGGAAAAGCGACGCTTTGCTGCGGCTTGGTTCGTGATATAAATATGGTATACTCAGGTATACAACTAACGCACAATGAATATAAGTAGTTAATACAATATTTTCTGATTCCTTGAAATATTTACTTGTATCATATCGATTAGAGTTTGTCATGAAACTTTCTCATCAAGATTATTTCTGTTCTTTTAAACATGCAATTTGAAAATTGTAGTAAATAAAAGTATTTTATTAAAAGAAATAAAAGTATTTTATAAGAAGAAGCTGTGATAGCCTAGTGATTAGGACGCCAGCCTCGTAATAAGAGGTCAGAGATTCGAACCCGCACCTATAACTTTTCGGAGTAATGTGCGTTTTTAAGCAATTAAAATATGACCGTTGAGGTGAAGGAAAACATCGTGAGGAAACCTGCATGCCTGAGAGTTCTCCATAATGTTATCAAGGCGTAATGGCTTTCATAGCCAAGTATTTCTTTGCGGAGAATCATAAGTATCATCAATTTAGAAAAAAATCCTTGGTTGGCTTCAAAACTTATCGGACGACCTAAAGAAAAAACATATTTTAAAAATAGGTTTCATTTCATTATATTTTATCCTTTACGACTTCGGACACATACTGCAACTAACATATGAAATAATAGAACTAGAGAATAAAGACAGATCCTGTCTACCGCAATTTGTGCCCTATTCTTTTGTATCGAAACTTTAAATCGATGTTTTCTTACAAAAGGCAATAACGATTCCATTTGTGTTCAGTTACTTTACAGAACTGCTTTTCAGATAAGACTAACAGAATAACACTAAGTCTAAGAAACCCAACTATACATGGATTTGATATTAAAAAATAGGTAATACCTCCCTTTTTCAATCACGTCTATATTGCTCTCGTGGTTGAAAAAGATTTTTCTTTTCGTACATGACGCGAAGGTTTCATTGAAAGTGATAGTAACGAGAGATTTTCGGATTTTATCGCTCAATTAGGGTGTAGGCCTCAGATTGAATTAAATCGATAAAGCCTCCGTGTGGATTCATTTGATAAAGCAATATACAACTTACCCACCTCCGCAAATTTCCCCAAATGTGACTACAAAACAAAATATTGATGGAATGCTGAATCTGGTTGTAACCAGAAAAGCAGAAATTCTGATAGAAGTCAAGTACTTCTTGTCATGGTAATAGTGCCAGTACTTTGCTAGGCGAACTTTAGAAGTTTGCCTAGCGGAAACCTGGTTGGTTAAATATCATGGACTGTCTCATGACATAGATTAGATTATATTTACAAATCTCACTTCCACACTCTTCACTGTTTTATGGCGTCATCGATTTAATTTATATTTTTATTATTTAATTTTTATATATATATACTTTTATATTAGGCTACTCTAGCAAATTAGGTTTTTATCCTGTTAAGCTAGATTAAGAGGAGATAAATAAATAAATAAATAAATTTGAGGATCAGAGCCTTTTTTTTATATATTTAGAGGTTATTATAACCTTATTAATATGACATTTGATTATTGTGTAATGAATAACGAGTGAAAAATGGATTCTTCAACATAAAAAAATACCTTTATAACTATGGTCAAACATACATAGAAGCTTTTACTCTTCGTCGGCATTTGGCAAATACCCCTTGCAAAGTTGATTTAGGACGTAGCTACAAAACATATTGCATACGTAGGTTGAATGATAAATTGGATTAAAGCGTTACATATTTATCTTCACAACTCAACGCATGTTGATGGTTAGCAAACGCAAAACGTACCTAAGTACCTACATATTAAGTTCAACGAAATCAAAAAGATAAATTTAATTTATTACTCGCTTAACTATTTCTATCCACAGACGTAAAGTTCTATCTTAGATACTTAAATAGTTTTGAAGGCGGTTAGAAAAACGATTAAGGTTTATAATTTTTATTACTGGTACCGATTTTGTGATTTAAAACTTCTTAAATACTTTGTGCAGCAATCCGAGAAAATAATATATTACCTACTTTAACCATTTGTTTTGAATTCGGTTGCAAGGAGATGCTGCTGTCAGTTGCAGTCAATTAACAAGTTCGAGGTAGTTAGCGTAATTTTGTCTTTATCTGCTGTGTACAGGCCCCTCTTATAGGAGTAATGGTTTTTAGGAATACAATTTTTAATTGTCCATACACAATTGTATGCCTAAGCACTTTTTGCAATTGTATGCGTAGCACGTTTAAATCTTTAAAATTAAAGTATAGTTTACTATAGTTACACATGTTGTATTTATTTCTTTTCCGTGGATGTACTGCAAACTATTTGAGCGGAGAAACTATAGTTTTTCTGCGCGATCGTTTCAAGTTTAGCGTAGTTCTAGTCGTAACAAAAAAGTTTTTCTTTCTTCAAATATCGAATTTTTGTGTTAGTTTGAACAACCTCTTGCGTTGCGTTGCGTTGCTTACATTCTTTGCACTATCTCGCTCGCTCCTCTGTAGCCATTTAGTTATATTCCCATACGTCATAAAAGTGTGGCATTATGAAGTTTTGTTAAAAAAATTCGAGTCTTATAAACTAGTTGGTGCAAAAGTTGGTAATTGTCAGAAGCGAAATTGCCAACACTTCGTCTTTAGTTTCGATTAAGTGAATTATTCATGCCGGAGCTTCTGTTGCCCAAGTCTATTATCAGCGTCGAGTTGAATGGAGTGCCAATTTAAACCTAGTGTGGATTAAAAGTATCTTACTGCAGATTTAATTCAGTGCAACAATGAAGGGGTTGGGTTCTTCCGACTGCTAAGTAAGATTCTATTGTTTTAAGAAGTCGAACTTAATGACAAGGGCATTTGCAGAAACCAACTCAATGGTGTCTGGAAATTGTGAATAGTTTGTGAGCGTGGCTTTTAGTCTCAATATCTGCATCACATTTTGTGATTTGGCAATAACTGCCTCTTCTGATAAAGTTCACCTTATTAAGACTTAGATAATCATTGTAAAGACAGCGTAACCCGAATACTCGTTTTTATTACGTCTGCCAAATTTGACTATCGGTTTAGATCTATCTTAGTAGCGGCTGACTTTGACAGTTAGATAGAAGAATATACACAAACAAATATGGGCTACTTTTTATTACGAAATTAGCTCCCATGAACGTCTCCCGCATTTGTCTAACAAAGTCCAACTTCTCGGACAGTTCCGATCTCATTAGAGACAGGGGTTAGGAGCACAGACCAACCATGTTGCGTTGCGAGCAGCATGCAATAATGCGATCAACTTTATAGGGTACATTTCGCAGTACGCGGGCGGACACTGGCAATTTTCTAAAGGAGAATTTTTAGCACAAAAATCCAATTTCTCATAATTCTTGGCCTGACAGTCATGTGGTCCGGATGGCTTTAGAAATGGGGGATCTCGTCTTTGGGAGTCTCAGTAGTTGCTTATTTACAAGTAAGTAACAATGGCCTGCTTTCATTAATAGTTCAATTACTTTAAAAATTTAATAAGAGACGAGGGTGAAAGTAGACGCGAGCAAATATATCAACAGAATACAAATTAAAGATGGTTTTGTAACGTGATGTCAACCAATGCATAAAAGATTAAATAGCTATTTCCCACGGTTACATTAGAATCATACCGTAATGCTAGCTGTATAATTAAGCATATTTTAGGCAGGCCACATTGACGCAATATCCCCTTCTGTACGTGGTTAAATTTTTCACCATCTCATATCATCATATTTTTAGGTAAATATATTTATACCCATGTCCAAATAACAAAATTTAAAAGTTCATTTACAATGAACCTTGATGCCCTAAAATGTTGATTGAAGGAGTTGTGGAAAAAATATATAATCCGCTTGTATTGTATTAGGAGTTTATACCTATATATTCAGTATTCTTATGTTCAATGTGTACTAAATTGTGTGGGTTAATTTTCAACTACTAAATTAAACCCAAACAAAACGCGAATAGGAAAAGCTATATGAAACCGTTTAAAAAATAATAATTGAATTTAGTTTTTATAAGGACTAAAGACGCGATGGCAGGAAATACGCGAACAACGGAGTTTCTGAAAAGAAAATTTTCTAATTTATGTTCACTTTCTCCTATTGTACCCATATATTCCCAGATTTTCCATTATATCACAGCGGATATTGAATTCATTCTCGAAGAATTTCTGGAGACGAAGAAATGTTTCAGTGAGTAAATTAAATAAAAACTAAACCTACCTTCCTTATTTCGTCCTATAACATCTGGACAATGATTTTGTGAGGCTTTCGTAAATAGGCAATTTACAGAAGTAATGAAAATCTACCTTATAGCATGGAAGTCGGAAGGTCAATTGCTCTCCTATAAGATTGTAACCTCTCCTGTGTCCAGCAATAGGATATAAATAGATTAAGTGATGGTGGTGATAACGCCGCACTCACCGAAGTACAAGGTTGTCTTCCAACCTGTAACAGCAACTATTTTAAGGAATTAAAATATCACTGTGCACTGCTTCAACGGTGAAGGAAAACATCGTGAGGAAACCTGCATGCCTAAGAGTTCTCCATAATGTTCTTAAAGGCGTCTGAAGTCTGCCAATTCGTACATGGCCAGCGTGGTGGACTATGGCCAAACCCTTCTCATATTGAGAGGAGACCCGTGTTCTGTAGTGAGCCGAGAATGGGTTGATCATGATGATTCTAACAGCGTGCAAATATGAATGATTAAGGTTCAATCTTATTCTAATAAAATATGGCCACATAAACATTAAAACTTTTTAACTACAATAATTTTTTTTTTCAAATTAAGACTAGAAGAAATAGTGACTTGATGCAGTCTTAATACGGATGATATATGTGATTGTATATGTGTATTTGTGTGTACAAGTAGATGGGTTTGAGAATCGAATGAAGTGTGTGTGATTTGAACAGTAAAAATCTCGATCTATCTAATAAATGCGATAAACGAGGGATTTAGAAAAAATCCTGCATAAGAAAGCGATATTTTAAGAAAATTGGGCATGCTTTGCGTAATTTAGCCTAGTGAACCCAATCTTTCAGAGCTACGCTAAGCTACTATCAAAAGAGCGATGAGTTTTAATGCTCACGTCCGGTTGTGTTGAACCCGGCACCCTAACAGCTGTATTCTTACAGCTACGAGTATTTATATTAGCCTGGGAGTTGGTTGGGACTGCAACGTGCTAATGTTATCACGTTTTAGTAGCAGTAAACTGAAAGAATTTACGTTGTTCGCATGCATTTCTCCCCTCTATGCGCTGCAGCTGCAATATACATATTCGTCGGTTCATTTCTGTTCGCGTTAACTGAACCATACCTACCGCAAATGTGGTAAACAGAGATAATATTAAATTACTCCTTTGACAACCTTTGAAGCGCAGTGGAGCATATAGGTTCTGATATGGAGTAGGTTCTATACGACGTTTCACACGACCGGCAGTTGGCAGCGGCTAGATTGCCGACAGAATCTGTGTCGCGTTGTTCAGTTTTTGAATGCAGTTTGTCGACAGAAGTCGTTATCAAGATTACATTGTGATCTAGAAAAAATCTGTTGTAAAAGAAAATGAGGAAGTATCTACCTCCGTATCATAGTATATAAAAGCCTGCCTCATCAGTTCAAGAGTCCCTTGGTTTGTCTCAAGGGTCGGTCCAAAAGTGTTACGCATTAGGTTTTTTTTTGTTAAAAATTCACAATATAACTATGATTTGCCTCTGACGAGCACAGTAAGTGCATGTGATGATGATTGGTTAAGCCCACCAACCCGCATTGGAACATATCTTACACCTTTCTGTCCAAAAAGGCTGATGATGATGATGCATTGACAACGACTCTCAACCAGCAAGCGATTTTGCACACTTGCCTTACGGTGAATATTCCCTTTAGATTTGAATTGGTGCTTGGAAACAAAGAAGCTGGAAAAGCATTCTAGATCTTCTTAATGCAACCGAGAAAAGTAAAGAGATATCAATTATATATGAAACGCTGCATACCTATCTTTTCATTGTTGTCATGAAATCAAATTGAAAAAGCTTAAAATAATAAATTCATTGCGGAAGTACGTGGTCGAGTGGTTCCGATCCATCCTATTTTTTCATTAAACTCAAACGTGCGATAGTCCGATTGAACAAGAATTTTAATAAAACGCACCAGTTACGCGATTTAACACAAAGTTTTTAAACGTTAAAATTTGGCGTGGTGAACTTTTACAAAAGTAAGTTTATAGTATCAAAACATGTTAGAGACTGAATTTTGGATTTTCTTGAACAATCGTGAAAGGAGATTTGTAATTACTATATCAAAAGCACGGCATGGTCCATACCTATGTTATAATAACTACAGAAAAAAAATTCCTTACTAACATAGTAGTACTTGATATAGTGAATACAATCTTTATGAAGTGATAAAAAAAAGTTGCAATTGCAGTAGCTACGCATTTATAATATAGCTACGAATAACTATGATAAAAAAGTATTTTCAAAAGAATGTACGTTTACATTTTAAAACGTCTGGCGTCTTCTTATTATGCAGTGTAATTATGTAAATGTATTCTTGCATACGTGCTTTAACTTACATTCTTATTATAAAACTACTGAAAATGCTGAAAAAGATATGTTAGAATAAATACAGTTAAGTTCTAGAGTATAAACAATTAAACGTGAAGATAATTATAATTATGAGTCCACGATGCCTATTGTCTATATGTATACTATATATAGTATGGATACCTTTTGTATTGTTATAAAAGGTATCATCAAATATGAATGAAATAAGAAAAATAATCATAGTTTATTAAAATCTGAAAATATTTTTTCAAATTTAAACTCTAAATCCAAAAATAATAATTAACCTTCCATTGTTCGAAAAAAGGAGCACAGATTGTATTTTCATTAGACTTCTAAAATGTGACAGGCTATAAAGGATCAAACGTCATAATTATATTTTTGTTACAGCCCTGTTTTAAATTGTCTCCTTTGAAATTTGTGCTCTGAAGAAAGATGACAAGTTTTTAATGTTTGTATTAATTTTTAATACTTTTTTGCACTTAAAAAATATATATATAGTATACAATACTAGCTTGACCTCAAGGTACACCTATAGGTATGGATTTAAATCATCGTAAATGGATAACTTATTTATACATGAGTAATATAAGCTCGCAAAAATTTTAGCAGCGTGGATGGTTCAGTTGTATTTTTTATCTCACGTGATAGAAAAATTACACCTTCGAAGCCTGTGTAGTGAAGTGAGATATTAAACTGTTTTGACGAGCTTTAATCTCAAATTACAAACGCAAGCTTTAAATTTGAAATCTTAACAGCTTTTCCAAATTGATAATGTGATTAACCTTTAACATTTATAACGCCAGCCATTGGCTCCAGCAATTCTGAATAAATAATTGGATCATTAGCTTTTGGTACGCGGGCCCTTTGTTTAGTTAAAATGCCTATTTTCTTTCACCTTCGGATTTCGGAATCAGGCCATTTAGCAAATAAAGAATTATTTGATGCTTTTTACCTTTTTTATTGAGAAATAATAGGTTAAAATTAAGATCTTCGTCAATGTACATAAAATACGAAGCGACAAAAATAGCTAAATTATAGTCTGCTACGGTGTCACTTAATGCATCGATATGATAATTTTTTTTTTTTAATTCACTACAAGTTAGTGCTTGACGGCTATATCCTGGTGGTAAGTGGTGATACAGTCTAGGATGGTAGCGGGCTAACCTGTTAGGGGTATGGTACACCCACACTCCTAATTGGTTTCTACGCGACATCGTGCCGGAACGCTAAATCTCTTTGCGACACGTCTTTGGTAACTAGCCACGGCTCGGCTGAAGCCTCCCACCAGAGCACCACCAGACTCGAGTCGGGAATCGAACCCAGGACCTCTAACTTTAAAACGCAACAGCACACGCACTGCGCCATGGAGGTCGTCAAAATTACCCATTTTTTTCTTGCAGTATTTGTGTGTACGTATAAATAAAGCTTTGAATCTTTTGTTATGGTCTAAATATAGCTGTCTGAGATGTAAGAAGGAAAAAAGACTGTGTTAAGCAATTACAAAATGCTGCGTACACGGCATAAAGACGAGAGAGAATTATATACCTACTATTATAAACAAAGAGAAATTCATCCAAAGTAATTTGGAGCTATGCAGTAATTACCTTGTTATATCGATAATTTGAAAGAGAATACATTATATTCTCTATAAGAAAATAAAAAATAATTAAGAGTATATCTTCGTGCTTTCATTGTCAGTTGAGTTAAACAAGGTATAATAATTTTTTAATAGGAATATACCATGATTATTAGCATTTACCTCCAATGCTCTTCCTAATGGATCCATTTTGAAATTAGAGAGCAGAACTCTGCTGTGAATTGAAGAGAATTTCTATTCGCACAGTCATTAATTTAAGTGCGGTTTTAGAGCCAAATTGTTTTAGTCCTACTCGCGAAGAGTTTCTGCTTCGGAATTTTTTGTCGAGTCATTAAGAGCATCAACGAAACCAAGAAATTATTTGAATTTACGTGGCAACCGTGAAGTATACTTTGCCAGCCGGTGAAATGTTTTTAAAATGTTATCAGCTTTTCGTTTAGAACAAATCGAAATTCTGACGACCAGTCAGACTGTGTCTGAAATTTTGAAGACCTCGGTGGCGCAGTGCGTGCGCTGTCGTATTATAAAGTTGGAGGTCCTGGGTTCGATTCCCGGCTCGAGTCTGGTCTGGCTAGTTACCACCTTACCGACAAAGACGTGTCGCTAAGCGTTTTAGAATTCCGGCGCGATGTCGCGTAAAAATCAATTAGGAGTTTGGGTTTACCATACCCCTAACAGGTTAGCCCACTACCATCCTAGACTGCATCATCACTTACCACCAGGTGAGATAGCTATCAAGGGTTAACTTGTAGCGTATAAAAAACACATATCTGTATATAATGTTATTTTGTATATATGCTGGTATCAAATTCAAATAATTTTTATTCAAATAGTCCTTTAAAAGGCACTTTTGAGTGATTTAATGGTGATAACTACATTCGTAAACTTAAAATCCGTTATCCGTTTTTTTTGGCTGGCTAAGTCAGCCCTTGATTGCAATCCCACATGCTTAAGAAAGTGGCAATGCAGTCTAAGATGGCAGCATTCTAAAATGTTTGGTATATGGTAGCTAGATCTAATTCATGCTCTCAATAAGTCTCTACGCAGCATATAGCAGCATCATATCAGAATGCTACGTAACTTGACACGTCTTTATTTAGGTTGACGGTGGTTAACGTAGCACGAGATAATTCAGAACGTATGAGACTCAAATTGACTCGAGACACCGATACGGTGGTAAATACTGTTCATAGGTAGGAGTAGAGGCCACAGCGGTGCCCTCAGAGCCAGGGAGGTCGTTAAAAGGAGGTGTTAAAATTTTAACGAACGTAAGCTTGGCTTACACTGAATAATTTGCGTGCTACCAATTATTTATCCCTAGGAATTTTCCTACGTATCAACGTATCAACTGAGAATCTGACATTAAGCAATTTTATGTCTATACTAGAGCTTGACTGCATCTTAACTCACGTTTATCTTGGGTTTTTAAAAATCCAGTGGGAACTACTCATTTTTTTGTGCTAAATTGTGTACATCGTCCATCTAAGATGCTAATAATCTCAATGCAAAAAGTTGTAAAGATTTTTCTGTAAAGTCAAAAACCAACCTTTGTTATTTATTACCTATAAATAAAAGAGGTTGTTTTTTACACTGCGGATGTGCCAAATATTGTAATTTCACAGCGTTTTTCATACAGTGCTAAAATATCTGGATATGGGCGCAAAAATTAAATATTATCTGATTTTAAAGGTGCACTAAAAACTGCTGCATGCGGTATTATTTTACTATGAAGAGATGTTTCGAGGCCTTCACAGCTATCTCACCGGGCGGTAAGTGATGATGCAGTCTAGGATGGTAGCAGGCTAACCTGTTAGGGGTATAGCAAACCCACGCTTCTAATTGGTTTCTACGCGACATCGTGCCGGAACGGTTAACGTCTTTGTCGGTAGACTGGTGACTAGCCAAAGCTGGAGCCTTCCACCAGACCAGACTCGAGCCAGGAATCGAACCCAGGACCTCCAACTATACAATGCGACATCGCGCGCACTGCGCCACGGAGGTCGTCACGTGGAAGTTACGTATAATGTGAGCTCACATCTGGTATTAAATAAAATTGATATAAATCTCGCTTTCCTTAGAAACAATGATAAAATTAATCACGACATAAAAACAGATCAGACAGAGAGAAGAATGAGCATGCGTCACATAAGAACATCTTGTATTTAATGACTAGCCATTGTTATGGAGAGTCTAATGTGTCTAGAATTTTAGATGTCAGACAAATGCTCTCGTTCACCTATCCGTCTTTTATGTTTCACAGTTTTTGCGTTCAGCTTTTTATAAAGGGTAGGTTTTATTGAATCTTCTTGTTAGACCGGGACGTGGAACCCTCATAGCTTTAGTTTTAAGTTTACGAATGTAGTTATCACCATTAAATCACTACTATGTAAATTATTGACGCGTCAAAAGTGCCTTTTAAAGGACGATTTGAATAAAGATTATTTGAATTTCAATTTGTAGTGACAGCCTAATATTTAGTTATTTTACGATACGTTTAACAAAAAGGCAACGCAAGTCGACTATCGATAAAGCTTAATATCAAATATCCATTGTGACTCGGGCTGCTAAATGTGGTCTCCACATCAATGAAGGACGAAATTCAGATTTCCACATTTGATCAACCAGCTACCTATCTTATAAATCCGCCACCATTCAAGATCATCATCATCATCATCATGATCAACCCATTAACGGCTCACTACAGAGCACGGGTCTCCTCTCAATATGAGAAGGGTTTGGCCATAGTCTACCACGCTGGCCATGTGCGGATTTGCAGACTTCACACGCCTTTGAGAACATTATAGAAAACTCTCAAGCGTGCAGGTTTCCTCACGATGTTTTCCTTCACCGTTGAAGCAAGGTGCGTGCCCGGATTCGAACCGCCGACCTCTGATTAGTAGGCTGACGCCCTAACCACTAGGCTATCATCGCATTCAAAATCATTCAATATTATTTTATGAATATTACTTTGTTGAAAATATATTATTATGAGTAAATATGTCATGTAAGTACTGAATACGTTGAATTCATGATAGGATTGCGAATTTATTATATCGAATAAATTCTAAATAAATTGCTAAGATAGTGTTACCTAATATGTTTTGAAGTCTTCGCAATAATAGAATTCTGTCTATAAAGAAAATTATTACTGACGACTCTTACCAAATTTGGCCAATTGCCACAGAAGTTTGGGAAATATTATTGTTGTTTTTGTTAGCAGATTTATTATATAAGAGTTTCAGGTCTTGTGTGATGGCGGTGGACGGAAAACCGCGCAAAGATCAAAATCTGCATTCATTTCGTAAACTATTGATTGAATTTGATATGGTAAAGCTAACGACTTTCAGTCACTTAAACTAGAATTGGTGTTTCGATTCGGTTTCCGGATAACCTATCTTTACAACCACAACTGACATGCAGACATAGTAAATTGACTTCGTCTGGTTCTAAAACTATCCCGTGTAGTCGAAAAATCAATATAGGCTTACCTGCATACTTTGGTAACATTCTGCTATGAGATAAGAAAGTTCAGAGTTACTACGTAATCCCGTTATGTATGATGTTAAATATTTATTTATTTTTTAAGATTTTTAGTTTTAGGTTAATCTAAGTTTTATTTTAATTTTATATATTATAATTTTATATATATATATATTATAATTTTATCTTTATATAAAATGTTTGATGTATAATACTTTACCAATTAATCATAATAAATAAATGAAACATTAGAATCCCGTTATATGGATACATCTGAAATTGTATACTAATAAATAAAACCAGTAAATAAAATGCTTCGTGACTTTATCTTGTAATTTCCTCTTAATTGAAAATCAAATCACTTTTATAATTATAAAAATTAATTAATTAACATGGCTACAAAGGAAGCAGCTTTAGATGATGTTCTTTTTAGTATTAAACTACTAAATTGAAAAATTGAGAAACATTAAACCACTTGTAATTAATATACAGTTTTTATATTAAACTGTTTGGCAAGTAAATAATTTAGTAAGGAAATACTAAATTAGTAAATTAAAAATAAAATTCCGTAGGTACCTACCGATAAAAGTTGCATTATTTGCACACGTTTTTAAGTTTTATTATGTGAAATATCTATTATATTACCTTAGAAGTAAACGGCTTTAATCCACCGTCTATCGACTTGTATTCGGTCACATAAGATGGAGTAAAAATCAAATTAGTTTTACATGATACGTCAAGTACCACGGAATCATTATTTCATAATTATCAACTCGTAACCGGCCTTCATTACAGGGCTCGGGTCTCCTTTCAGCATGAAAAGGGTTATGGCTGAAGTCCTCCACGCTGGCTAACTGCGTAGTAGAATAATTTTTACGCCTCTGAGATTATGCAGGTTTCCTCACAATGTTTTCCTTCATATTTACACCGCAGAATAATAATTCAGTTTTTTCGCCTTTTTTTTCATATAAATTCTATGTACTGCTATGTATTTTATGCTATGTCCTACAGTATGTATGTACTACAGTACGATCTACCCGTAGTTCATAAATTACGTTAATACTGGTGATTAATCTATTTCAAACTCGTAAATTAATTTTCTAATTAGGGTAGGTAGTTTAGTTCAGGGCATGGAAATCTTTATAAATAGACCTCTATTCTAGTACTTTTCCTTTGTGAATAACATGATTAATTAGGGTGTACTAATTACTTATATCATGTAGTTTATTAGTTATGGATAATTCCCTTGATGTATTCTTTCACGCAGTCTTTCGTATTTAAGCTGTTATTCATAAAACTTTTTTTAAAACTGGGAATGCTTTTTCGCAACCCCTACGGAAGCAGTGCAGTTCTGCCTGCGTAGCTGGAGGCAGTATGTGGGACTCCCTGGCGGCCAGAGTAGCGACCAGAATACCCACCAAAACCCAGCGAAGCTCCTTCTCGTCGTCTGATGGCTGAGTAGCGGGAACGCTCGCGCACTTGTCCTCAAGTGATCCATTACACTGCTCTAGTAATATTAGTTATCAATCAATCATAAACTTAATTCAATCCTTAAACTTAATCCTTAAAAGGCACATTTTTATGCGACAACTACAGTCTTGAGTTGATGGCGATAACTACAGCCGTAAACTTAAAACTAAAGCTATGAGGGTTCCAAACACCGTAATAGGACTTTTCTACAAACTTACGTTACATATAAACGTTGAACTTAGTGAGAGACATCCCATTTGGCAATTTGTTATAAAATTGTTTACAATTGCTTTTTAGTCTAGTAGCATGCGACACAAGTTTATTCTAATTTTAAAAAGTAAATAATTTTAATAAATTAAAAACCTTTGGTCAGTGCCGGATATTTTAGAAGATCAATTTAAACTATTTATAATTGAAGAAGAAAATCGGGCTTGTTTTATAAAATCACGTAGTAGGTAGTTTAAAAAATCATAACATGTGTTAATGCTAAATAATTGGATAGTACCTTAAAAATATTAAAAAACATATTTAGTATACTGACTGCTTTATTTTAACGAAGTATCTTGTTAAAACTTTTTAGTCCACCGTTGTTCAGCTTAGAGGGTCTAAGTTCTAAGTCTCACTCTACTATGAGAAACGAGTTCTTCACCTAGCATGTATGGGACATTAAATTGTGGCTAAGAATGACGATTTTGTATGTCGGCGCGAAGAAGTTATTAACTTTATTAAGCGGCGCCAAAAACCTCAAGAATTCAATAATTACCCACATTTTAACTACTGATGATTTTGCTAACACAATTTAGCCAGTAACAATCAATTTTGTACAAGCATGCTTTGTGCTATAAATACGGGCGGTCGATGCCTTTCGCGGATTCTCTCGCTCGAGACGTCGGACTGTTCGGACCTCTTAGTTATTATCGCAATAAAAGTGTAAACCGGCAAGTTGTGGTTTTAATTACTATGAGCGAAAGTAGACAAAATCGTGACGTCAGCAATGCTGATGTCACCCTTACAAAAAACAACTCGGACGTCCTTGACTCGACATGTATATTTTTTTATACACAACAAGTTAGCCCTTGATCTGTCTCAGCTAGTGATGGTGCAGTCTAAGATAGTAGCGGGATAACCTGTTAGGGATATGGTAAACCGACACTCCTTATTGGTTTCTACGCGACATCGTGCCGGAACGCATAAATTGTTTGGTGACACATCTTTGTCGGTAGGGTGATAACTAGCCACGGCCGGAGCCTCCACCCGACCAGACTCTGCCATACCGATCGTTGTTTGGAGTGTTTCGTTACAATCATGTCGTAGTTGATTGATGAAGGTTCATTAATAAAACGTCTAGCAAAGTTATGGTTGTTAAAATTTTTCGCACAATGTATTACAAGAAGTTTTCTTACGTCACTTTGATAAGATTGAAGACGTCATCGTGAATAACACCTCAAAATTAAGTACCTTAATGTAACAGTATTTATGAGCTTCAGGTGTTATTTTGAAAATAAAACGATTTATTTTTGTATAATGTCAGAAATATAAGATTTATGAAGAAAAATAACGTTTTGTAACGTACCGACCCGTTTAGAGTAACATAGTCAATATCTAACAATCTATATATAATGAACTTGCAAAAATACTGATAACAATTTTTTATACGGTTTTTATAAGAGTAGTGAATAAGCAGTGTTGAGAAAAAAACTCTTTAAAATAATATTTTTGTAGTTTTTGTAGGACAAATTTACCTGAACTGTATCTCTCTCATTATAATCAAAACTTATCTCGTGAAGATTACCTCACGAAATAAAAATAAAAAATGGAAGCTGATTAATGGAATTCTAACGTCATTTATTTACTCTTTTATAACTGTTCCCTCTCTTTTAACCTAGTAGTAGTAGAAGCACCTAAGAACCTAGATTTATGTTCTTAATATCAACATAAATATGCAATATTTTCTTATTACATTGCTCTAAATACTAATTTCCGCAAAAGTAATAATATAAAGTTCGCTAAAGCTTTCTTTCTTGGAGCGAGAAAAGTTTTTAACAAGGGTTTATTGCGCAAGAACGCTACTGTGCTTATTTTGTATTGTGTTGAGTTTTTAACTTTAAAACAACATCGATAAACTTTAAAGTTTATATAAGTACTTTAATCTTTTGTAAACGAGAGAATCACAGCCAGATCGCAGCCGGCAGAAGTAAAAACTCAATTAAGTAGTTTAACGCAAAGGTGGTACAAGTAAGTGCTCATCACTAGTGATGTCGGGACTGCAAAAAAGTATCGACACGTATTTTACTTGGTATTTTATTTGAAAAAAAAAAATACTATTTCAATACCACTAACGTCCGATGTTAATTATCATTGTTATCCAAAAACTGCTGATAGCAGATTCATTAATTAAGTAGTGCTGTCTTTTGCCTTCTCTTTCCTATCGATCAAGATGGCGCTTTCATTTTAACGACTTTAGATGACCTCCGCGGCGCAGTGCGTGCGCTGTCACATTATAAAGTTTGAAGTCCTGGGTTCGATTCCCGGCTCGAGTATGGTCTGGTGAGAGGCTTCGGTCGTTGCTAGTTACTACCGTACCGACAAAGAAGTGTCGCTAAGCGATTTAGCGTTCCGGCACGATGTCGCGTACAAAACAATTAGGAGTGTGGGTTAAACGTACCCCTAACAGGTACCATCCTAGACTGCATCATCACTTACCACCAGGTGAGATAGCCGTCAAGGGCTAACTTGTACTGAAAATAAAAAAACTTGATATACCGAATTAGACTTGTATTCAAATCAATTTTTATTGTTGGTAAAGACGGAAATCCATCTTCGTATTCATGATAACGCCATAATGGCACTAGAGGAGCATGCGGAAAAGTTGGCATTACAAATAAAGCAAAATAGAGCGTATGTAATCAGAAAACGCCACCGACAGACATTTTCGTGTTTACTTCGTGTGTTTATGTAATTGCAAAAATAAAGTATTAAAGATTATTAAAATATTTGTTGTTTTAACTTGTCTTAATAAATTAGTGGGAAACGAATTATATTAAGCTTAACGAAGTATAACTGAAACATGATTTTTGTATATTTCCGTTTCCTAATTTATCTAAACTTTAGGACATATCGATTTTGGCGGAATTTCCTCAAGTTGGTAAAGGATTATGTAATAGTTAATTTTTAAGAGCCAGTTTGGAGACTTGTAAATCATACTACGTATCTACACAAGATTGATATTGTGACGTCAACGGTTCTATTACTATATTGGCTGCCATAGTGCTTAGCACGAATAAGAAAGTTTAACCGTTCAACATATTTCACTAAAATTTGGCATCTGATAATTTTATAAAAAATTTGAAAGGTGTCAAGGGACACCCGGATGGAACGAAGTTCCTTTCGATTAATTAGTGAAGGAATTGTAATAAAATTTTATTTTCTTTAAGTTATAATAATATTTTTTTTATTATTAACAAATATAATGTTATATAAACTTAATCAGTAGGCTCAATTTTGTACTCCATCAGCAATATCCGGAACTTGTGCAGAAACACTGTCAGGATTCATTATTATTTATTTTTTATTATTTATTATTTACAAAAAACCTGTATACACTCAACAAAAATAATCGTCGCGACACCACACTGTTCAATGCGAAATAGAAATGAAAATATCTGGCTTGCTTTCTATAAGAGAGAGAGAGAGACAGACAGAGAAACATGAGATGCCGCACAGCTTACAATAACAAAAAGTGTCGTGACAACTTTTCGTAAGAATTTTTCCGTCTAGCCCCCTTTCACAACGCGCGATAAGGAACTTCGTTCCAATAGTTAAAGGTATTTTTAAAAACCACAATCCACGTCTACCTATATCAGTTATGTATATATTACTAACAGCTGTTGTAAGCGAGCGGCCACAGCAATGAGATATTCTGCTTGAAATTTGGCATTATTTTTACTTTATGTGCCACAACATTTCTGTTAAAAAAATTAAACAAAAATGTTTTTTCCATAGGAGATAGTACCTTTACGAGTTTTTATGGTGTAATTTTGTCCGACAGCAACATCACTACTCGCATAAACACATTTCATGTATGTGTCACATTGCATATTTAGTTGACACTCCGAAAAGAAGTAAGTATATATATATAGTTTATAATACACATAATATAAATATAAAAACAATACAATGTACCAGTTGTACAATTTGGAGCCTTATCGCTTAGAAGCGATATCATATAATCAACGCTATCGTTTTGTTACTTAGTAATCGATGTAAATGGATATTCCTTTCGAATGCTTTGCAATTATTCCTTGCAAAGACAATATTGACGACCTCTGTGGCGCATTGCGCGCGCTGTAGCATTATAAACTTGGAGGTCCTGGGTTCGATTCTCGGCTTGAGTCTGGTCTGGTTAGTTAGTTAGTTAGTTGGCTTCGGCCGCCGTTAGTTACCAACCTACCAAAAAAGGTCGTGTCGCCAAGCGATATAGCGTTCCGGCACGATGTCGTGTAGAAACCAATTAAGAGTATGGAATTACCATACCACTAACAGGTTACCCCGCTACCATCTTAGACCGCATTATCATCATCAAGGGCTAACTTGAGGTGTATAAAAAGATATCGTACTCTTATTTCGAAGATTTATATGGCACTGCTACATGCTTATTTGTTAAGCTTTCACGCCTAAACTTATTTAAAAAAAAATTTCACTAATGGAAAGCTACGATATCAGTCAGTATGTAGGCTATATTATATTCCCATATTTTCATGGGAAAGGGAACTATGCGGGTTAAACCGCGGCCGCAGCTAGAACATTTTGTTAGAATGTCTATATATTAATTCAAAGATAAATGTATATATATATATCTACTGTCCTACAATTGGTTTATTAGGTTTATACATTAAGTTCAGATATATTGAAGATTTGCCGGATCCGATCTTGCAATAAAGTGCTCTCTGAAGCGTGAAATTTCTAATTTCGCTTTCTTGGAAAACTTTAAGAGGCTTCTTTATTTTTAAAATTATTCGATTTCCTCTAATCGAATTTTACCTTGCGTTTGTTTTTATGTTCATATAACAGAGATTCGCAAAAAGGAGCGAAACTAAACGATGCCTACAGGTATTATATTTTTAGTTACATTCTGATAATTCTAATAAAACAATATTAAACGAGGTGGTAAACAAAAAACATGGCGCTTTATCAATATTTCAATGTTACTCATAAGTTTTTTAACCCAAGCTATTACATTTAAAAAAAAAATTAAAAATATCACTTGCTTCAACGGTGAAGGAAAACATCGTTAGGAAACCTGCACGCCTGAGAGTTCACCATAAAGTTCTCAAAAAAGGCGTGTGAAATCTGCCAATCCGCACATTGCCAGCGTGGTGGACTATGGCCAAACCCTTCTCATATTGAGAGGAGACCCGTGCTCAGTAGTGAGCCGGTAATGGGTTGATCATGATTACATTTAATGAATTTAACCTACTTGTATGAAGAAATGTTTAAAATTGACGGCTTCCCACAGTTCATTTATCTCTACAGAGAGCTATGAAAGAAAATTTAGTACATAGTTTAATTAAGATAGTTGCTGACAGTCCTATAATTAACTTTGTCGAGACTGGAAATAATTCATGAGCAGAGAGCCCCTTAATTTATTCATGGCGATATAATACCAAGGGTAGATATTGTGAACTTACATTATATATACCGGTATGTAGGTACGTATAAGATTAATTAAATTGTGTACTCTATGGTAGTTAAGTATTCTTAATTATTTGTATGAATGAATGAATACACTTTTATTATACACCGCGAAGAAAAATTACAGAAATAGAACCAGTTACAATATGGCTAGTAAAATAAATTATTACGATAGTGTCATAAAATTATTCCAGTAAATTCTGGAGTTATGAGTTATGATATGGAATGTATTTAGTTATGGTATGCCCTACCCTAGTGGTAACCCGTTTTTTTTTAAGCACTCCAAAAATAAGACTCACTCACTTGGTGGTAAGTGATGATGCTGTCTAGGATGGTAACCGACTAACCTGTTAGGAGTATGGTAAACCCACGCTCCTAATTGGTTTCTACGTGACATCGTGCCGGAACGCTATATCGCTTGGCGATACGTCTTTGTGTCGGTAAATGGCTACGGTCGAAGTTTCTCACCAGACCAGACTCGACCCGGAATCGAACCCAGGACCTCCAACTTTATAATGCGACAGCGCCCGACAGCGACCCAGGGAGGTCTGTAGACGTAAAGATGCTAGTGAATGTGTGTGTTATGTCCTACGCGTAGGTTATGTTATAAAAAAATCCTGTGGGTAAAAGTGACGTTGCCTCAAGCAAGTAAATGGATAGATGACAAACATTGGAGCTCTGAAGGAGCATTAGCCAGATTAGTAAATTGTTTTACACTTAATGTCCTTATACTGTATAAAATTACTGCATATGTACTTACAATTCACAAAAAACGTTTAACCCCCCATCTCGAAGAAACCCTACGCTATTCAAAATAGAAAATATCCTAAAGTCTGACCTAGGGTATTGACTATTTTAGTAGTGTATGCGTGATGCGATCACACAGATCGATAAAAATGATATAAAAATCTGTTTTGGTTTCCATATCAATAGTCCCCGATCAAAATTTTCAAAATATATTCAATGAAGTATAGATAGAAAAAACTCAACGAAGAACATTTCATACTATTTTTAAAGTCCATTTCTAATGAGGTCGACGGAGCTTCAGAATAATTATGAACTAATTAAAGCTCCAACGTTCTGAGGTCTCATAAAATTATTACGAAATTAAAAAGCGCCAGAATATAAAAGGAATACACTAACTGAAATATATTTTAACTTCCGCCTCATATAATATTTATGACTTTATTTTTTTATCGTATTTATATAGCTCTCACACGCACATGTACATATAGATTGTTGACAGATACTTATCAGTATTATATTGTAGTATAAGCAATTGTTATCAATATTGTGGTCAACGACTTTGATGAAATTTTGATGTCCACAAAGAAACAGTTTAAAAACTTCTGTTTGGGTTATCCTAGGACTTAATGCGTGCCGAAAATGGTGAATATGTAAATTAAAAATATTGAAAAGATCAGATCTGGATGGTTGGATTACTTAAAAACCGATTGATCATGGAATTTTCAATTAGTTAATATCTAGCTGTTGCTCGCGAAATCGTCCACATTTATGTTGGTAATTAAATATAATCATGCGTTAGTAGTTTTTTGAGGTTTAAAAATATCCTTTGACCGTCATCATGAACTATCAGTCTTTTACTATTGAGCCGTACAAAGATAACAAAGTTTTTTTTTTAATCTCGCGAAGTGGTTTCCAGGTGCACGCAATCAATAAAAAATAACTTATGCCAGTCTCGGGTAGCCTTAATATAACGCGAACGATTTGAACTCTCGCAAAAGAATCAATTATCGTAACACTATACTTCAAAACATAGTGGATCTTATAAAATTAGGAGACAGTTGCAATTTCCGTACTACTAATTTTTATTTTACCAACTGATCTGGTATGGAAGTGTGGACGAATTTGAATTTTAAAACTAGCTGTATACGATTCTATTTACTACGTCGCTAGTGTGTTTCAAGAATCGAAAACGACTCTACGACTGTGATCTATCAAATCTTATATTAACGGTATAGAAGATGAAAGCTATCTCGCTATAAGCGAAATTTCTCAGGTCCTGTGTTTAGCCGAAAAACCATAGAGGTTAAAACCATAGAGGACTTGTATGCAGGACCGAAATAAAATAAAAATAATATTACAAAGGAATAGAAACATATCGCTTTAAGAATGCGAAAATGTACTAAATGTTGGTCACATCTTCGCGCTAATTTTATTTTTTATATTTTTATATCATCATCATCATGATCAACCCATTCACGGCTCACTACACAGTACGGGTCTCCCCTTAATATGAGAAGGGTTTGGCCATAGTCCACCACGCTGGCCATGTGCGGATTGGCAGACTTCACACGCCTTTAAGAACATTATGGAGAACTCTCAGGCGTGCAGGTTTCCTCACGATGTTTTCGTTCAGCGTTGAAGCAAGTGATATTTTAATTGCTTAAAAACGCACATAACTCCGAAAAGTTATGGGTGCGTGCCCGGATTCAAACCCCCGACCTCTGATTAGGAGGCTGACGTCCTGACCACTAGGCTATCACAGCTTCTTTAATTTCTTCTTTAATTTTTATATATTATGCTCTAAATAGTATCCTGTTTGTCTCTGGGTTCAAGATATCTCTGCGCCATAAGATATGTGTCTCGATAAGTTGAATAAGTGGGTTAGCAGGCCATACGTAACACGTGAAAATACAAATACACGGAAATATAATGATTTAAAATAGAATTGAGAAGTGAATTGTTTTGTTAACTGAATACATATTAAGCTTTGTAGATGCTATAATAATTATAGGTCGTTCTATGATTCGACTACAGACGAGGTTTGAGTGGTAGGTTTAAGATATTTCTGGCAAGAAATTTCCAGAATAGGCTAGTATCGGAGTTAGGAAGTTGACGTGGTTTTATCACAGTGCTTTGTAGAGCAGTTTAAACGCCTTTGGTGACAGTTATCATAAAAGGCTTATACCGTTAATATTTTAACCGGATAAGCTAATCCGCGTCAAACGAACGTGGAAAACTCTAGCTGTAATTTATTATGAGAAGACGCCTGTACCACCTTAGTAGACACGAGCTTTTCTAAAAATCGAGACCTTTTTAACTGTTGTACCATGTTTTTGGTGTGACCAAGGCATCCATGCAATCATAACATCATCATTATCATGATCAACCCATTGCCGGCTCACTACAGAGCACGGGGTCTCCTCTCTATATGAAAAGGCCCGTCCACCATGTGCGGATTGGCAGACTTCACATGCCTTTGAGAACAATATGATCTCTCAGGCGTGCAGGTTTCCTCACGATATTTTCCTTCACCGTTGAAGCAAGTGACATTTTAATTGCTTAAAAACGCACATAACTCCGAAAAGTTATAGGTGCCCGGGTTCGAACGCCCGACCTCTGATTAGGAGGAGGACGCCCTAGCCACTAGGCTATCACAGCTTCAACCATCACAAATAAGGGAATTCACTTGATACCTAAGCGTTTAATCTAACTTGACAAGAACAATTAATGTTATATCCAATTTGAATTAACAAAAAGATATCTCTAACTGCCTGCAGGTTTACCAATTTAATCGTTATCGGAAAACGATTACCGATATCTAGGCTTACAGGCGTAGTGGGTATTTATGAGATTTTTGGTAACCTATAACTTGAATACAACATTAGAAATGTGAAATGAAACGACTTTAGAAACTATTCACATTTTGACTACCTCCGTGGCGCAGTCCCATTATAAAGTTGGAGGTCCTGGGTTCGATTCCCGGCTCGAGTCTGGTCTGGTGGGAGGCTTCGGCCGTGGCTAGTTACCACCCTACCGACAAAAACGTGTCGCCAAGCGATTTTAGCGTTCCGGCGTCGCGTAGAAGCCAATTAGGAGCGTGGGATAACCATACTCTTAACAGGTTAGCCCGCTACCATCCTAGACTGCATCAACACTTACCACCAGGTGAGATAGACGTCAAGGGCTAACTTGTAGTGTATAAAAAAAAAAACTTTTAAAATGACACCGAAAATATCTTCATTGTATTTTTCATAATATTGTATTAATAATTTAAATGGCAATGATATGAGGCCTATAGTTACAACGAAATGTACAAACGAAACAAAAAACCCGGCCAAGTTTGTTGTGGGTTTCTTCTTAGACCCGGGCGCGATTTGAACCCTCTTAGCTTTAGTTTTAAGTTGTCGAGTTTAGTTATCACGATCACTTCACGTATAGAAATAATCAAATGAACGTTTCATAGATGCCTGTAATTAGGTTTATGTGAATATAGCTATTTTTGATAGATTGAACATATTTTGGAGCCAATGTCCAATGGATGGATAAATTTTAAAGCTTTGAGAAAATAAGTAGACTTTTGTAAAAAAATAACAACTGGGTATAATAAACGCAAACTTAAGATTATGGGGTACGATAACATACAAATATGTTGGTATTTTTTACACCAGCTGAACCCGACCACGTGTCGTTAAATGGCAGTCTAATTTTAAAAACGATATAGGAGTACCTACTTTTTTAAAGCATTGCAACTTTGTCTAAAAATGACAAGTTCATTCACAGGAAAATCTTTAATGGTTTTCAATTAAAATACCTAATATTCTACGTATTTACTGAAAATGAAAGGTCCCTTTTGTTACGCCAAAATAATATTACTCTCCATTGTCGCTCATAACAGTAATAACACAAAACATAGGTAGGTTTCATAACCAATTTGGGATTAGGTAATTTCATACACGCAAGCTTATCGCCGAAATACGGCAAATTATGTGAATTTCGTATATTTACGCTATTCGATTCCTCGCGATACAGCAATCATATTAAAGTTTATAAGTCGCTTTGTTATGTTTAATAGATATAAAAATATAAGGGCATGGGAACTACTACGCCGGCTAAGTTTGTTGTGGGCTTCTTCTTAGACCGGGGCG
The DNA here is from genome assembly GCA_928268935.1 of Lasiommata megera. NCBI lineage: Eukaryota > Metazoa > Arthropoda > Insecta > Lepidoptera > Nymphalidae > Lasiommata > Lasiommata megera. The sequence goes on along the minus strand of OV743313.1, from coordinate 10,920,030 downwards.
CGTTTGGAACCCTCATAGCTTTAGTTTTAAGTTTACGAATGTAGTTATCACCATCGAATCACTACTATGTAAATTATTGACGCGTCAAAAGTGCCTTGTGAAGGACTATTTGAATAAAGATTATTTGAATTTGAAATGCTGCACGCCTGAGAGTTCTCCATAATGTTCTCAAAGGCGTGTGAAGTCTGCCAATCTGCACATGGCCAGCGTAGTTTTACCTCTGACTTAAGATACAGTTGAAACGAGACAAAGTTATTTGTCTGGCAGAAATCCGTCTTTTTAACAAGAACTTTGGCTAAGCGAAGTACGCTCTATAGATTTCCGAAGCTCTCTAAACAGCCCGGTTACGCAACCAAGAGGGTAAGCACAGCTAATAGTCCGTCCGAAAACAAATATATTTAGTAACAAAATATATATACACGACATCGTGCCGGAACGCTTAATCGCTTGGCGACACGTCTTTGTCGGTAGGGTAACTAGCCACGGCTGAAGCCTATGCCTAAGTATAATTTAAAATAAAACGTGAAGCAGATAAATGAAGCAGCACGTAATGCTATGGAAGCCACCCATTGATACTTTGATGTTCTAGTACTATAAGTGGCGACGATTTAATTATATTATTTAGGAGGTATTCGAACTTTTTTAATGCACCTTACTAATTTTATCCAGGTGGTATCCACGAGAAGTTCTATGGCCAAAATTTAATGGAATGAGTGACCTGAACTTACAAACAAACAAATAAACAACCACACACACATTCGCTTTTATAATATTAGAATAACTAGCTTACTGCTAGCTTAGGATAAAAACAGATCTATATAATTCTGTAATATCTCGTTGATAGTTTTAGAAATCTGTTCAAACTCCACTCTAGTGTTGTTGGCGTCAAAAAGGTAAAAGTCAAATAGAGATGCTTTTAAAGTCAAAACATTATACTGTTATTTCATATTATTGCATACTATAATAATTACTAGAAATTGTAAAATAGAAATCATTTTCCAAGGAAATAAAGTATCCTTTTGTGAGCGTACTTCAACGTGAGTGGATAGCGGAGGCATTTGCATGCCAATGCGGGCGATTGAATGGAACATTTTTAAAAAAGGAAGATTGTTTCTACAAGATTCACCCTCGTTTTTAAGAGATGAAAATTATATCTGTTTATTTCAGCGTACTTATTTCCGTACGTGGTAGGAATATTTTAAAAGAAAATTGTTAACCTCCGTGGCGTAGCGGGCGCTGTTGCATTATAAAGTTGGAGGTCCTGAGTTCGACTCCCGGCTCGAGTCTGGTCTTGAGGGAAGCTTCGTTTGTCAAGCGATGTAGAACGCTAAATCACTGTCGAATTCGCGTAGAAACCAATTGTGAGTGGTTTACTCCTAACAGGTCAGCCCGTTACTATCTTAGACTGCATCATAATTTATCTAAGGTGAGATTGCCGTCAAGGGCTTACTTGTCGTAGAAGACCTCGTAGTTTAGTTATGTTTGGAGTTTTGGTCCAAAATCCCTTTTGAATGCGGGACACTAATATATCGGGACCATTTTTTCGATCCTTATATACGTCACATGTTGTGTATATTTTTCAAGAATCAATTAAACGTAGCTAACCGTATAGTTATGTTACAATTAAAATGATGCGAGTAAGATACATGGGCTTGCAATAAATTTATTGAAATTTATGGTGTTATAATTTTACCAGACCTTTTGTTTAGCGAGTAATTATAAGTTTTTATTTTTGTATTTTGTTTCTTCTTGTACGGAGAGCAAGAATATAAGGAAAAATACAAAGGAACCGCCAAAGAATAAATCTAAATTGGTGCTTAAGGTTCCGCGAGTTTGCTCGCGTTGGTTAAGGGTCTCATAATTCCTGTGGCGGCGTTTGTATAATTCCTTTCTCAATATTTAAATCTAATATCGTGGAAGTTTTCTGTGGCAATCTATAGCTTTAATTATATTTAATCGAATTAAAATTCAGATTTTCTCAAATCCCGCAAGATGTAGATGTAGCGAGAGGGTATAATATATCTGCAATTATAATTGCAGCCAAATTGTAGTTCCGCCGTGAAACCTTCCTTTAAAATATTAGTGTGATTTCTTTTAATTTTTTAATGTTATTTCTGTGCATAAATGTGTTTCCATTTATTCTTCCATGGCCTGTTCCATTTATTCATTCATCTTTAGACTGGTCCATTCATTCATTCAATTTATCTGTCATTAGCCTGATATATTCCTGCACATCGTCGCTCCGCTTTATTTAATTATCGCTTCCGTTACACAACCCGGTCCTCAGCCCGATTGTCTGACAGATAATTAAGCGCCTCTGCTCTCATAATGATCAATTATTTATTATTAGGTGTTATAAGAATCTCTTCTAATTAAGTAGGTAACGAAGTACCTAACGTTTTCTTATGTTCTAGGAAATATTAATCACATAAAAAAATTAATAATACGCTGAACTATCCTTTGATATTATTGATTCGAAAGTAACACATGTTACATTTTCATATAGCGTCAAATTTTTGTTTGTGTGGAACACCTTTCAATGCAGGAGTGACTTAGCAAATAAAGGAATTATGAAAATAAAAAGGAAAAATCGTAAAAAAAAAAGAAATTGTTTCCTTAGCTTCCCCGGGTTATTTAGTATTTAATATATATCGCACTACATAACTTGCAAAAGCAATTTTATCTTATATTGTATAATCTCCCTATTTAATCTCCCTTTAATCCCCTTATTTACGCCACTGCATCCGCGAAGAGTAAAGACATTTCTACGCTTCCTTTTGCAACATAAAAATGTAATTTCTTCATAGAAAGTTTACTAAACTAAGTTTGCAATGGCAAACTATAAGCTCATCGGTATGAAATTCTCAAATCTAATTCAGATTTTCACATATCGAAATTTAAATACACAGATTTTTACAAAATTAAGCTAGGATAATCCTGGATCGTTCAGCAAATCCAGCGAGTGGAACATGCTGTGGTGGTTTTTAGTTCGGGTGTACCCTAAAGATAAGGGGGGGGGGGGAGTCCCATATAACCTGCCCAACGGACGGAAGTAGCCATTAAGCTTTTCCATCACGACAAAAAAAAAGGATAATCCTGGGGAAGAAAAAAAATATGAATACCCATATTACTTACTTTACTTTTACAATGCTGCGAAGAAAAGAAAAATATTAATAATCTTCTATCGTTTCGATTTTATTCGAGAAATTGAAATCACCTGATCGAACCTGCAGGAATAAGGTAAAATATTATTCGCCTGATGAAAAAATGCCTTTTCTTATAACGGGGAAATTGAAATATTGCATGATTCATAAGTTATCACGAGAATATGTAAGGTGAAATCCCAATGGAAGCTGCGGATAGAAAATATTGAGGAACAATCAGTAAAATGGTTTGTTCAATTCATTTTTGTACATAACAGCAGTGGAAATGAGTAGTGAATATGTATTATAAATAGTTTATTAGCATATAGTTGAGAAAATATTTATGTTTTCATTATTAAATTAAGACTGGAAAGGAGATTGCTTAGCGAGGGTGTAATATTTGCATAGTAGACTTAGTTTTCTTTAAGAAACCATAGAGGGAATGTAGATTTTAGTCTATGGATTAGATTAACTGTACCTAAATTCTAGAGATGAGCTAGTAGGGCAACAATTCTCAAAAAAAATCAAACGATTTAAAAACTACAATAAAAGCGAAAACTTACTTACATACCCACGTCTCCTCAAAAACAGTTAATTAGCTTTTATAGTCATAATACAGTATAGTCTTTGTCTGATAGGAGGCTTCGGCCGTGGCTAGTTACCACCCTACCGACAAAGCCGTGTCGCCAAGCGATTTAGCGTTCCAGCACGATATACGATAAGAGTATTGGTTTACCATACCCCTAACAGGTTAGCCCGCTACCATCTTAGACTGCATCATCACTTATTATACCATCCGCTAAGATTGCCGTCAAGGGCTGACTTATAGTGGATAAAAAAAAATTAGGTAATAGTACGATATAGTCAAAAAGTAGTGCTGTCCTTCTCACTTTGCAGCTCCAAGACAAAGACAGACTTAGAATTATTAATAAGTCTACTTTAGACATTTATCTACGTCACAATGCACCATTATCTCTCAGCTCTTGTGGCGTCTATTGTCAGCTTAGCAGTATGAAGGGATGACTCTGAGACGCAAACATCAGACTCATTAATAGTTACGTAGTCATGTACATAAGCACTGTATCTGTACATACGAGGCTATAAGATCCCTTAAATTCTTTGGGATCCCCTGATCAAATCCTGAAGCGATGATAGCCTAGTGGTTAGGGCGTCAGCCTTCTAATCAGAGGTCAGCGGTTCGAATCCGGGCACGCACCACTAACGGAGTTATGTGCGTTTTTTAAAAATTAAAATATCATTTGCTTCAACGGTGACGAAAAACATCGCGCGGAAACCTGCACGCCTGAGAGTTCTCCATAATGTTCTCAAAGGCGTGTGAAGTCTGCCAATCCGCACATTGCCAGCGTGGTGGACTATGCCAAACCTTTCTAATATTGAGAAGAGACCCGTGCTCTGTAGTGAGTCGGTAATGGGTTGATCATGATGATCAGATCCTTGATCCCCTGATTTGATTTTAGAGGTAAATAAGATTATTGCACTTTCGTGACTATAATATTGGGACTACCTCGAAAGAATCTTTACTTTAATTTTTACAGTTATAAGAGAAATCGGTCAAAAAATACGTAGAAACTGGGTTTTAGAATGCGGTTTCATAAATATTGTCGAGCTCCAAGTTGTGAAAAAATATCTCTTGTTCCTAAAGCTCGCCTCTCATTAATCTTACATTCAGATTATTTTCCATGAACGGTGAATCGAGGACACAGTCGCTAAAATGCTCTGCCTACTTTAGATACGTTCTTATATTTGTAAGAAATAATGATCGCCTTGTTTGCGAATATACCGAAAGATGAAAATTTAAGGTTTCGAGATTGTGTTTCTCAAACTAATTACAATGCTTCAATATGTACTTATACTATAAATAGAAAGAAATGATCGACTTGTTATGAAAAATTACAGCTAACACGTTAACTTGTTTTTAAAAATAAACATTCATATTTGGTAACTGTCTCGCGTAGTTCTTCTGTTATGTAAATACAACATAAAAACTTTCGTTCGCCATTTTGCACAAAATATCCCGATTCACAACGTAGCTTCGCTCATCCGCTATATTACTTGGCTCTTGGCGGTAAGCGTGGGAGCTTCATGTTAAATAGCCTTTAACCTTCCGCAAGAATTGGAAGATTTTTCAAATCCAACTGGTCTTTTCGGATTAGCGAGTTCAAGCTTTATTAAATTCAAATTCAAAATAATCATTATTCAAATAGTCTTTAAAAAGGCACTTTTGACGCGTCAATAATTTACATAGTAGTTATTTCATGGTGATAACTATATTTGTAAACTTAAAACTAAAGCTATGAGGGTCCCAAACGCGCCCCGGTCTAAGATGAAGCCCACAACAAACTTAGCCGGGGGGTTTAGCCGGTAGTACCTATGGAGATAGAACAATTAACACCGAAACTTTTTTATCGTTTATATAATCCTTAATATTGTAATATGATTTTTCTACAAGCTTTATTATCAGATCATATTATTCATTAGTATGGATGCTACAGATAATAATAATTTGACTCATGTCTATTACGTTTCTACTCTCGGTAACTATCGTTGCTATACATGTTCGATATATATTGTTAACTAGCTGTCGCCCGTGACTTCGAACGCGTACTGAATAAGAAGATGGTTTGAAAGTGAGAATGTTACTTGTTTAAGAATGTTATGCAATATTAAAATGACCGATAAACCAAATTTGTTATTGGGGATAAAATCAAAATGATTAAAATGTGCTGAGTTAAATAATTTCTTTATTATAGACCACAAGTTAGCCCTTGAAGGCATCTCACCTGATGGTAAGTGATGGTCTAAGGTGGTAGCGGGCTAACCTGTTAGGGGTATGGTAAACCCATACTCCTAGTTGGTTTCTACACGACATCGTGCCGGAACGCTAAATCGCTTGGTCTTTGTCGATAGGATGGTAACTAGCCACGGCCGTAGCCTCCCACCAGACCAGACTCGAGCCGGGAATCGAACCCAGGACCTCCAACGTTTAAAATGCAATGTAATTTATGTTTATTTATTAATTAATAAAGTATCTTGGTGAGGCATTGCATTGACACAAATGATAACTTGGTTAATATTACTACATTAAATAAAATCAATGAAAAATTTTACTAACAACCAAGTGCTTTATGTTATTCTATGTAAACATTTTAATTGATAGTGACTAGCAAAACTGTTAGTTTTTTTCGTGCTTTTGTTTCTTAATCCTTTGGGGACCCTTTGTCTTGCCGAGATAAAAAGTATTCTTATCTGCGTGCCTAGGTTGCAAACTATCTCCATACCAAATTTCGCCCAGATTTCGACTCAGCTGTGCTGCCGTGAATAGACAACGGAGACTTTTTTTTTAATCCCTTGCGAACGCTTCCGTGCTTGCATTTCAAGGAAAAAGATATCTGTCCAGTAAGACAAGTAAAACACCTTGTAGATTTTATTTGTTATATAATAATTTGTTCTCCCGTAACATTTGCCGGTGTCTATAATAATATAAAAATAGGCTTCCGTAAAGATTTTAACAAAGTTGCTTATCGCTTTTATCATTTTGTAATAGTTTTTTTATTCCACTACATGTGACTGCAATTTCGCGCTGTGGTAAGTGATTATATGCAGTTAGTTTGTGTCTTTTAGTTAGTAAGTGTTACGCAAACCAATTGTTACAATTCTAATTAAACATCTCTGTGATAGAGTAAGTAAGATAGTGGTAAGGACGTCCACCTCCTAAACAGAATAGTTCGAAGTTATGTGCGTTTTTAAGCAATTAAAATATCGCAAGTGATATTTTAATTGCTTAAAAACGCACACTTCGAGTTTGAAGGATAACATCGCGAGGAAACCTGCATGCCTGAGTGAAGTCTACCTATCCGTACATGGCCAGCATGGTGGACTATCGCCAAACCCTTCTCAAATGCAAGGCAATGGGTTGTTGATGAAATTAGACTTCTCAGAAAGCCTTGAAAAAAAATATACTTTTGGCACTGACAAACAAGCAGTTGAAAAATTCGCGATGAATGGAGTTTACTATAAAATGTTTGAGTTGAGATTGATTTACGTTAAGCCACCTTGATTCAGTTTGATCGTAACTAAGCGGAGTTTAGTCGTGGAATAGGTTCAATAGTTCAATCATATTATTTACGGACGAAGTAGTAACGTTTGCGCATAATCAATCTGTTCGTGAGATCGAACACTACAGGCATAGCAAAAACATTTTCGCACAGCTCCGCTCGTCTTCGCTTCAGTGGACCTGTGAACAGCAACCTCAGCCGAGAGAAACTCTTAGCAAAGTTACACAATGGCAGCATTTTAGGGTCGGCGGCATATAAAGTAAACGTTACAAATAATACCCCCGCCTAACCTAAATAGCGGTTTTCATTTCACCGAATTCATTCGAGAGACCGTTGGGCTGCCTTTATGACAAAGTAAGATTTTATGCGAAACGTTATCATAATAATAATTCCGTTTCGTCATGCCATTGTAACATTAATTTAAGTTTTTTTTAATTAAAAGATTGTCTAGTTGACTTCAACGATATGATGAATCAATAAAACCGTGATCAAGTCTAGTAGTAAAGCAGTGGATTTACCTATCTATATTACGAATTGAAGCAGTGATAGCTTAGTGGTTAGGGCGTCAACCTCCTAATCAGTTTCGGTCGGCTGGTCGAATCCGGGCACGCACCTCTAACTTTTCGGAGTTATATGCGTTTTTTAAAAATTAAAATATCACTTACTTCAACGGTGATGGAAAACATCGTGAGGAAACCTGCACGGCTGAGAGTTCTCCATTATGTTCTCAAAGACGTGTGAAGTCTGCCAATGCGCACATGGCCAGCGTGGTGGACAATGGCCAAACCCCTTTCATATTGAGAGGGGACCCGTGCTCTGTAGTGAGCCGGTAATGGGTTGATCATGATGATGATGAATCAAAAGATTGTCTAGTTGACTTGAACGATATCACGAATCAATAAAACCCTGATCTAGTCGAGTAGATGAAGCAGTGGATTTACCTATCTATATTACCATTTATTTTGCAGAAAGATCACGTATCAAAATGTTACTTTACCGTGTTAATTTAAGTCGGCAAAGATTTTTCTGTATTAGGTACCTTTGGTATTAGACTTCCGCACATTGCCATGTTATATTAAAGATTAATCTATTTGCACCAAAACTGATCAAGATTCATGATATGAAAAATCAAGAGCTAAAACGTGCCTTTAGAACGTCAAATTTGTTTTTATGCTAAAGAAAGGGAGGTATGCTTGGCCCAGTTAAAAGTGTGTGTGTAGCAGGTGCTTGTGAAACCCAGGGCGCTTCGAAGATATTTATACAAGATAAAAACTCACAAGTTTTAATGGCTTTTCCTTGTTTACTCAATATTATTTTACACTATACTTAAATATTTCATTTCTTGTTTCTAAGATGGTGTAGAAATTCAAAGCTGTAGAGGCAAAGTAACGCTAAAACATATGTGTAAATTGATACCAACGTGATTGCCAAGTTAGCTCAGAATTGCTTGTTAGACCAGGGTGCGTTTGGAAACCTCTTAGCTTTAGTTTGAATTTTACGAATATAGTTATAACCATCACTATATAGTTACAACTCCCTGTTAAATTATTTGTTTGTCTACAAGTTAGCCCTTGAAGACAATCTCATCTGGTGGTAAGTGATGAAGCAGTCTAAGATGGTAACGGGCTAACCAGTTAGGGGTATGGAAAACCCATACTCCTAATTGGTTTCTATACGACATCGTGCCGGAACGCTAAATGCTTGGCGACACGCCTTTGTCTGTAGGGTGGTAACTAGCCACCAGACGAGACTTGAACCGGGAATCGAACTCAGGACCTCCAACCTTATAATGCGACAGCGCACGCGCTGCGCCATGGAAGTCGTCAAAAATAAATTATTGACGCATCAAAAGTGCCTTTTTAAGGATTATTTGAATAATATTTATGATTGATTGATAAATTTTTAGCCGCCGGTGTTTTAGTCAACAATCCAATCGTTTCCAATTCTAACATCACGTTTCCGGACTTCAATGCCAATAAACATAATAGACTTACGAGTATATCTATATACATACCAAATACTAACGAAACAATTAGTTACATAGTAGCGAGTTCACGTATAAAGCTATATATCTCCTAGTAATCATAGTATTACAATTTCCATTTATTACATTTTACTACGTGGTCCATGTAAATCCGATATATAAGCATTAACTTTTACACTGGGCATGTATGTAAGTCTGTAGCTATGATAGCCTAGTAGTAGCTGTGATAGCTTAGTGGTTAGGACGTCAGCCTCCTAATCAGAGGTCGGGGGTTCGAACCCGGGCTATATATAACCTATAACTTTTAGGAGTTATGTGCGTTTTTAAGAAATTAAAATATCACATGCTTTAACGGTGAAGGAAAACATCGTGAAGAAGCCTGCACGTCTGAGAGTTCTCCTTAATGTTCTCAAAGGCGTGTGAAGTCTGCCAATCCGCACATGGCCAGCGTGGTGGACTATGGCGAAACCCTTCTCATATTGAGATTAGACCCGTGCTCTGTAGAGTGAGCCGGTAATGGGTTGATGATGATGATAATGATGTATGGCTAAGTGTCATCACAGTAACAAAAACTTATTTCTATTTGGTTATACAATAGTATAATCATATAAGTTAACCACATGCGCCACGATTACATTTCCATAATGAAAATACGTTTTTCCTCCAGAATAATATTTTCTGTGGTATATTCTGTTTTCTTTTTACAAACCTTTATTTATAAAATAAATGTTTTATCATTTTGGAATTAAACAGTCAAGCACTTGCATACAATTTTCATGTAAGAAAAGAAGTATTCGAATCCACGAGACAATATGAGATAGGCCGTGGCGAAGCGTGGGCATTGAAGTAATATAAAATGGGAGATTCTGGGTTCGATTCCCGGCTCGAGTCTGGCCTGATGTAAGGCTTCAGCTGCGGTTATATATATGTCCACAATTTTCGTTTACACTTATACGCGCTATATACATATATATATATATATATATATATATATGTATATAGCGCGTATAAGTGTAAACGAAAATTGTGTTTACATGTTGTATGGCTCTACTCTATTTTATCATACAAAGGAAACTGACAAATAACGGGAAATTGGAAAGAAGATTCGGCGAATTTTTTTGCTCTACAAGAGGAGGTAAAATTTCTGATTTTAATCGAATGTTATTTACAGCTATGAGTTTTTTCCATAATATAGATATATCTCTATTTATGGAATATGGAGCTCTAGCTCGGACTGTCCATGGTGCTCCAAATACCTGATAAAACTTGGAATCGATTTAGTACTAACTTACCATCGGTGACCGTACCAACGAAGCAGTTATAAGTACAGGAGACCTTACCTATTTTAAAACTTAGTACACAATATTATTCTATCTAAGCTAACGCGTAGTGCAGTAAAACTAAAAACAGACATTACACCCTATTCATTAACAACTTGAGCCTTTGCCAAGTTAGCAGATATTTTCTCATTGATTACCTGTTTCATTACCGATAGTGTTAAAGTTAATTGGGGTTATGAGATCACCGTACTTTGCGGTTAACTTCAACTGATAGTCGTAGTTTTCCCTTTATCCATTAAGTTCGATTTCAACCACTCACAACAAGTAGAGGAAAGTACCTATCTAAAGGACGCCATTTATTGTAAGTGATCCGAAGTGGCCATTCACACAAAGAATATAGATTTTACCGATTTATCAGTCACTCCCTTCAGTTTTTCTTATTTTTATTTATCGAGTTTTTGAGCGACATATGGAGTGCAATATATTATTTCTACATCTTATTTTATGCCTCACCATGCGTTTTTCTGTATAATAATGTGCTTATATGTCTTCAACTAAGAGCACTATAATATATAATATTTTTATATTCGAACAGAGGTGCGCGTCTTTATCTACGTAAATTAAGGTTTTTTTTAGGTCTGTGGTAATCAGCAACGTTAACTTAAATCAGCGAAAACGTTCCTTATCATTAGTTTATATAATCGATGGATTTATTATCTGGGTGGGCTTCATCGTTTCTCAGTAATTTTTAGCCTGTGAGTTCATCGGAATCAGTTAAACATGTCACCTATTTCTTCGCATCGAAATGTTGGTTACATTTATAAAAAAAGACTAAGTATCGGCAGCTGCCTAGTGCATTGCGACTGATTTAGTGTGTATCCATCATCTAGATTCTGCGAGGTGTTGGACACAAAGGCCATCTCTGAGCGACCAGACTAACAGCATTGAGATATACGTGGTAGATAGATGGCCTGCATTTTGGTGAAGGTGGTTTGGCCGGAATAGGAAACTATCGATTAATTTCGATATACCAGCCCTTTCGCGAGTTCCGCCCAGCTTTTCAACCTCGCGACCAACCTTCACTAGTTGGAGAGGCACCTGAAGAAGAAGAAGCCCTTTCGCATCGCATTGGTAGTTAAAACCCCAACACAGCGAATGCGTTACAGTGAAATCGCATTCTTAGTTGACTTGTATGCAGAAGGTTTACGAAGAAACTGCCTATAATTTATCGAGTAGGAGTAATCACGCCCTCACTCACGTGGCATGTGTACTCGTATATGTGTTCAGCATCGTTAAGTTACAGCAAGCTGAAGATAGAAGCGCACAAGTGTCGTTACACTTAATGAGACTTTAGCAGGTCTCGGCAAAAACATAATTAGTCTGAAGGCGACATTCGCGCGGTTAGCTTAAAAGGGGTCGATAAATTGAATTTACAGAGTTCCCATCTGTTACCATCCAAGTTTGCAATTGAGAATTTACTTAATACTCTGCCTCCTTCATCAATCAAACCTCTCGGAATAGGTTTAGCAAAGTTAACGTTTCATAAATCTAATTTTTGTTCCCTGCGATGACACAAATGTTTTTATTTAAAAAAATAAACCTTATAACACAATGTACATTATATTTATAAATTCCTGACGTTCAAATATTCAAGGCCCTTCGCGTTGTAATAAAGGAATAAAAACTTTAAATAGTACTGTTTCAGTGTATTGTTTGTCGTTTAACTAGAGCTCTGTATCAGACTCGGAACGGATGTTCTAAGATATAACGTCACGCGAGAGTTGATTTATGTTTGCAAGTCCCACCAATAACGTGTATTTATACCATCCGTTCAGGAAAAGTGAAAATGCCTCGATAAATAACGGGTTACATGAGTATACAAGGTTCGTAAACGTTAACATCTAGTAATCTAGTGTTTCATATATTTGACAACGTATTAACAGGCCAAACCTTGACGGGGGTTGGGGTTGTTTTAAAAAAAAAAAAAACAAAACCGGCCCCGTTCCTCCAAAATCATGGCAAGCAAGTCAAAATCAAATCAAATTAAAAATATTATTATTCACATAAACCTATTAAAGGCATGAATCGTTTATTTCATTATTTCCAATCCAAAACCAATACTCTTTCTAAGCCCAAAGTTGATCATGTTTTTTATTTTTATGTCCTAATTTAATATCGGAATCTATTTGGAACTATGTTCTTTTTATTTCTGTATTATACAATTTTTTATGTGACTATTTTTTTTCCAGACTAAATAACTTAATAAATAAACGGGGCTTGGTGGGTTCTAATATCCTTTCTCCTTTAAGAGAGGAGGCTTATGCCCAGTCATGGGACATTAATAGGCTGAGGTTGGATCTGCTTGTCGTGAATAAGGTGAAATACCTACGCATATAAAACGAGTTCGCGCATCTCTCGCGAGATGCTAATACCTGACGCTGCTCCATTTCCGCGTGGTGAGATTTATATTCTAATAGACCCATTGAATATGCTGAATTTAAACCTTCACTCGCCTTATGTAATAGAGTCTAAGACCGATATTCTTCGCACAGACATCGCTGTTTAAACGTCGAAATGTAAATGTACAAAGTCTAACTGTCAGCATATTTTACACATTTTTATGCAAAAACGGGTATATAACTGAGATTTTTTCTGTTTATTGAGGTACAGGATACTATTTATAGCCTAGTGGTTAGGGCGTCAGCCTCCTAATCAGAGGTCAGCGGTTCGAATCCGCGCACGCAACTCTAACTTTTCGGAGTTATGTGCGTTTTAAAAAATTAAAATATCACTTACTTCAACGGTGAAGGAAAACATCGTGAGGAAACCTGCAGGCCTGAGAGTTCTCATAATGTTCTCAAAGGCGTGTGAAGTCTGCCAATCCGCACATGGCCAGCGTGGTGGACTATGGCCAAACCCTTCTCATATTGAGAGGAGACCCGTGCTCTGTAATGAGCCGGTAATGGGTTGATCATGATACTATTTATTATTGTAATAATTATTGTAGTACTGATATTTATTATTTTATTAATATCTTTCTTAAATCTGACAAGTCACGAATATTTTAAAATAATACTTCTACAGCAAATATTTTCACCAAACGTAATATTCCTTCGCACGTGTTCAGTGAACTTATTTCAAATTGTGTAGGTATAACTTTTTATCTAAAGCAAACATTTCCGAAGCGGAATATAGGTGACGCAAAGTTTTTGTACGTTGCCATAAACCGGGCCACGCTTTTACCACGCTGGTTTACATTAACGTCTTCTAGGTTATATTTTTATGTTAGCACACTTAAGTAGTCTTCTTAACCTTCTTCCGTCTTGAGATTATGTATCGACGGTATTTCGAGGGGTGAGAAGAGCTACGTACCATATAAAACTAATAAGCTTTTTGACGGAAGAACTCATTAATGTTTTTTTTTTACAATATAATGCATTTCGATTTCAATCCTGCAGAATACTGAGCAAGACTAGGGGGTCGAATCTCGCCACTTTTGCCTACGATCATTGTCCAAAGTGTTTCTTATGATGATCTCCGTGGCGCGGTGCGTGCGCTGTCGCATTATAAAGTTGAAAGTGGTTCGATTCCTGACTCGAGTCTGGTCTGGTGGGAGGCTTCGGTCGTGGCTAGTTTACCATACACAAAGACGTGTCGCCAACCGATTTAACATTCCGTCACTATGTCGCGTAGAAACCAATTAGGAGCGTTGGGTTTACCATACTCACTAGACTAAATCATCACTTACCACCAGGTGAGCCGTCAAGGGCTAGCTTGTACTGTATATAAAAAAAAAAAACTTCTGCACAAATCTGATAAATTAAGACCATCCAATAATTAAAAGTTCCTACAGATTGCGCCAGAAAAACGAAAGCCAATTAGCAAGAACGTCTAAATAGATTGGATGATAACGTAACACAAACACCAGAGGCACGGATCTTCCTTGATGTCGTTCCAGACATCCGGGCAAGATTAATGACGGCTGCTGAGGCTAAAAATAGAACGCTGTATCATTGCAAGGAATTACATCAGACCAACAACTAAGTTCTTTAAGTAAGGAGGAACGATTAAATTTAAAAAAATAAAATTAAAGAACTTTTAATGAGGAAACAATACTATTCAATTAAAGAATATTTAACAGACATGAATATATAGTTACTAGATATATGCATTTATAATCGTTAGAATAAGTTAATTAGAATAAGGTCGACATTTATAAACAATTAAACTTTACATGTGACATACAAGTTATTGATTGCCATAAAATAAATTATTAAAATAATATTTTTGCATGCCTACCCGGCAGATTGTAAGCATCACTAATTCAATGTAACACCAATGGACCCAATCTATGCAAATAAATGATTTGATTTGATTTGATTATAAATTAGTTATTATTTAAAAAACTCAACACAAATAAACCGATAAACCCGCCTTCTGTTTTTTTCATATTTATTTCTCTCTATGTTTACCATAGATTCATGATCAACCCATTGCCGGCTCACTACAGAGCACGGGTGTTCCTCTCAATATGAGAAGGGTTATGCCATAGTCCACCACGCTGGCCATGTGCGGATTGGCAGACTTCAAACGCCTTGGAGAACATTATGGAGAACTCTCAGGCGTGCAGGTTTCCTCACGATGTTTTCCTTCACCGTTGAAGCAAGTGATATTTAATTTTTTTTAAACGCACATAACTTCGAAAGGTTAGAGGTGCGTGCCCGGATTCGAACCGCCGACCTCTGATTAGGAGGCTGACGCCCTAACCACTAGGCTATCACCACTTCAACCATAGATTAAAACCAAGATATTGTTGAGAAAATTCCAGGGCGTAATTTAATTGCTTGCTAAAGAGGTAGTTGCAATCCAATCATTTTAAAAGGTTATCATTATTTTTCTAGCTATCCGCGAAGTGAAAAATAAATAAACAATGTGAATAATTCAGAAGCGGAGCTGAGTTGAGGAAATATTTATATTCAGGAGAGCATTTCGAAATACTGTCTTATTCTACAACAATATTGTGTCCCATTCGTATCATTAGAGAGATATAAAAGCGATTGCTTTAAAACAGTAACTTTAAGTTCACTTTTTGTGGGACAAAGTCACTTATGCGTTTGACACGTTATTTAAACAGATTAAAACACGTTTACAGTTGATAATAACTTCCTCGTCATTCTAGTTAGTTATATTTTCAAAAACGGAACACGAGTTGCAAATTCCTATTCAAATTCAAAATAATCCTTATTCAAATAGTCCTTAAAAACGCACTATTGACGCGTCAATAATTTACATATAGTTATTTCATGGTGATAACTAAATTCGTAAACTTAAAACTAAAGCTATGAGGATTCCAAACGCGCCCCGGTCTAAGAAGAAGCTCATAACAAACTTAGCCGTGGTTAGTGTTGGGTTCGATTCCTCGTAATCCGTAGTCGAACAAACTAACCACTAGACCAATGAGGTAATTCTATTTTATGTGCAATCAATGAAGGGATCGTCTAGACAGGTTGAACGTTAGTCGTTTATGTAAACACTGAAACGACGTAAAGGTATTACGTAACCAAGATCCAAACTCCAAAGAGTTAATTCGATGTCAATCGTAAACATTGTAACAGAGTATCTACCTAGTGGCATTAGCATTTAGCGTGGCTCTTTGAGATGTATTTATCCGCCCTTTCCCATGACCTAAAGTCAGTGTTCTGGAAACAACGCTGATGAGAACTTGTTTGACTCATCCGTTAGACTATTTTCGTTTATTTCAGAGGCACATTACATTACATAATCTGATGTATCTGTGTTTAAAAGATTTTGAGCCCGAGATTATTAACAGTGTCGTCACTTTGATTGTGACTTTTATTAATAATAGTTACATGGTATGGCCAATTCGCAGGAATTGAGGCAGAGTGGTGATTTTATACTCAAAAGCCTTAAATCATTAATTTAAAAAATAGGTAGTCGCATACAAAATCGAAAAGAGGAAGTGTCCGATTCTGTTTTTTTTTTAACTTCAAATCAAAAACTAAAATTAAACTTACACTTTATTAAAAGTAAACAAGATCAAACCTTATGCATTTAGAGAAAAGGTGCAAATGATTAGCCCAAATTTCTTACTTAAAACTTTTTATATTTAAACTTTTCTTCCCCTCTTTTAAGTAATAAACTAAACGAGTTGGAAATGTCAAATATAAAACTGGTATTAATTTTAAAATAAAAATTGTTGATACTTGCTTAATTAAATCCATTGACTCACTGGCGAACTAACGAAATAAATTTTACGCGAACACATTTTGAAAATCAATGCAGTCATGGTAAACCTACAATTTATTCTATATAGATGTATGAAGCTATCTCTTCTAAGAGAACAGGCGTGTAATTAGTGGTAACAAATTAATATGCTGAAGATAATGATGAGACCCTGGCGTATTTAGAGTGAGACTACACAACCATACTATTGTCTTCTTAGGTAGGCTTCGTGGAAGCACAGCGCTATGTTTTTTGTAGGAAACCCTTAATAGAGACCGTAGTGGGTCTACACCCGTTTACTTTATTCTAATATGAAAAAACTTTTGACCATACATACCTAAATATTTTTTCATCTATTCTTAACACAAAACTAACCAAAATTTATTTGTTGACAACGCTCTGAAAGTCGGGTCGCGCTGGCATTTCGCCACCCAACTGACCTATATAAGAGGTCAATGCACACCTTTGGTAAGGCTTTTAGTATTTTTGGCCATTAAATAGACAGCGCTACCCTTATTTACTAGATTTCACGAGATAATTGTACGGTTGTCTTGATTTTATGTAACAAACTATGTTCTTGTAATTAATCAATAGCAATTGTATTTATGTCTTCAATATAAACTTAGTTCTACATGATTCTGGAATGTTATTTATTATATCCCACCGGATTCGTCAACACATTTTTACGGGATAAAAATAAGCCTCCAATTATCTATTTCTAGAAAAAGGTAAAGAGATTTTTGTGGATGGTACCGAAAGAAACTACTTAAATTTTTCATTGTTTGAAAGGTGTCAAGAGTGAGTATTTTCGAATTTGTTAGTCATTAATTACTATTTTTATTTTATGACATATTTAATAGACGATCGACTATGTGTAAGTGTGAAGCGGTGATAGCCTAGTGGTTAGGGCGTCAGCCTCCTAATCAGAGGTCAGCGGTTCGAATCCGGGCACCTGGGCACACACCTATAACTTTTCGGAGTTATGTGCGTTTTTAATTAATTAAAATATCACTTGCTTCAACGGTGAAGGAAAACATCTTTAAGAAACCTGCACGCCCGAGAGTTCTCCATAATGTTCTCAAAGGCGTGTGAAGTCTGCCCATCCGCACATGGCCAGCGTGGTGGACCATGGCCAAACCCTTCTCATATTGACAGGTGACCCGTGCTCTGTAGTGAGCCGGTAATTGGTTGATCATGATGACGATGATGACTATTTGCATATTTTGTATATATTTTGTATCATCGTTACTATGTAGTAAGATATCTAAGGTAGTAAGATTATTTGGATATGATATTATAATGAATTCGCAACACCAATGCAATAATAAGATAAATATTACCTTAAGTTTTATATTGTTAAAGTTGGCGTCTCACGAAATGAGATAAATAGGAATTGGCACATAAAGGACATAAACAAGAAGTTGCGATGAATGGAGGAATACATGACATATTCTCTACCCCTCGAAACGTTGGCATAATGTTTACTATGAGGATATATAATATATTGAAAGACGTAGATGTAGTTTATTGCTCAAATAGCTTTATTTATTCAGAGCTTGTATATTATTTATAATAAAACATACATATTAATATTTAGACGTATCTTAAGTCTCTGAATGGGAATGCGGGTTATGTGCTAAAAACCAACACGCTGTTCCAATGCTGTATGGTGGACATTTTTAATTATTATCTGTGAGTCACAGCTACTATAACCGGCGGTTGTGTGTCTTAGTCATTAAAGAAAACCAATCTTCTGACTCTGGACCGAAACTAATAATTAATTTAACGAAAAATCGTATACTTAACTACTTCTAACCCGAAATGGAACTCTGAACTTCGTGATTTTTAGTTGAATTTGCCATTAACGAGGTAGTAAAATGTTTTAGCGATGCTTTAAAAGAATTTCCAATAACTGTGTTTATATGTATAGGTATTAATCTGTTACAAGTGAATGACCCGCGCTTTTTTCGGTTGTTTAAAAATACCGTCGGATTCATTTATTTTCGCGGTCAAAAGTATTTTATCTACGCTTAACTAAAAACGATTAAAAATAAAATTTAACAGAGGTATCTGTATAAAAATTTGCTTTAAAAAAAGGCAAAAAATATTTTTGAATTCCGTAGCCATATTGGGATGCTTTTCCGGTACAAGTGTATCCTATGTCTCCGGGATGTAGGCTGTATATGAGACAAATTTCATAAGATGGTGCAGTGGACAAGCCTATCAAATATGAACCTAACATAATAAACGAACAGACATACTTCCGCATTTACAATATATTGAATATCGTGCGATAAAATTTACGAGTCAGGTCTTAAAAATCCTTTTATTTAATGTCTTGTTATACCCATAAAGAAGATGAATAGAAATTTTATGAGACTATAAATGAATTTATCGCAGGTACTTCAAGACACCTGATTACACAGATTCGCCGAATAAGCATATTGATCTTGAAACGATCCTGACTGGCCATTTCATAGGAGTAACCTTTTTTATTCCCTTTCCGAATGCTGGTTCATTTATACACATCAGACATGGTTCAGTGAATTTACTGATGAGTCAGGGTCAAGTTCACCTTACCGTATGTGCTGTATGTATATATAATATTGTACTGTGTAACACCGAAACTGTGTGTCTACGTCTACGTGTATGTGTAAGAACTGATAGTGTATCAAAAATCTACTCACAAGAAGAATAACTTTTACGGCAGAAAAGTATCTTAGATAGACTCTTAAATTTAATTCTACGTGTTGATTAGAAGAAGGTGGTTGATCACACGAAAGCCGGGAGGAGTTGAAGTTATTGCATTGTTGTAATTAATTATTTTACTAAATCAATGAGGATACCAACTCTCAGACTGATTTTTTGTGTAGAAAACCAAGAAGTTTATGTATTAAAATAATGAGAAAGGCTAGACGTCCTGGTTTTTACTGCCAATCGTCTTCATCAAAATCTTTTGGAACAAATAAAATGAGGGAGTGTGTTTGTAGATTTGCTCCCTGTCTTTTGATCACGCAGCAACAATAGAGTATCACTGAGGTAATTTTTGGGTTAGAAACATTTTTTGGGCTCGAAAGAGATATTGGCTACCTTTTAAACAAATGATATTATATTAGCGTACGTCGCAAAAAAATCTTATACATTGTAAACATGGCATAAACTGCAACTACAAAAATGTTATTTTATTAAACCCTTCAAAATTATCTAAAGCCAGGTGTTCATACAAGACTTTTGATGTATGATTTTGCTAGTTTTCAGAGAAATAAGATTACCGACAAAATTACTAAGTTATCCATCGATGATTTTTCCTACTATTACGGGCTGCATTATTGGTAAAAAATATCCCGCTTTGGAAGTGTCTTTTGAAAAACATAAATACCAAAAGTAATAGTTTTATTAATATATTTATTAATAGATATGGATTAGTATGTGTGACGATTTTTTAAGGAAGTCGGCCAAAAACTATATCTATTTTGAGTTGAGTGGAAGACTTAATTTAGAACGTTACTCCACATTTTTTTTGTCAAAAACAAGAAGTTTTAGGTCGGCATAAAAATAGCCTACTTGAACGCTATTTTTGGGAATGGGTCTTTTGTCGTCGGCCTTGATTGATATCAATTGGTGACTTGAATGGAAAATAGACGATTGAAAGACGTAAATTATTTTAAATCTTTTTTAGTTTAAAAAGGAGTTGAACACTGTAAACTACTTGTAGGATTTCAGCTCTATTATTTAATGTCACACCCTAACTCCAGCTAACTTTTATGAGTTTATGAGTTACAGAATATGAGTTATTTGTGATTTAAGCAATTGAATATCGCTTGCTCTAACAGTTGAAGGTTAACATGAGAGGTTTCCATAATATTTTGAAAGGCGTGTGAAGTCTATCAACCACTGTTGGGTGGACAAAGGATAAACACTTTTCATATGGAGAAGAGACCTGTGCCTTGGAGTTGGCCTGTAGATGTTGGTTGGTAGGTTTGATTCATAAAGACATTAATATTACATAAATTTTTCGTTTGCCGTTGTGTTGTGTGTTTGTTTCAGTGTTTTTGGAACGAAGTTCCTTATCGCGCATTGTGAAAGGGGGCTAGACCGAAAAAATTCTTACGAAAAGTTGTCACGACACTTTTTGTTATTGTAAGCTGTGCGGCGTCGCATGTTTCTCTGTCTGTCTCTCTCTCTCTTATAGAAAGCAAGCCAGATATTTTCATTTCTATTTCGCATTGAACAGTGTGGTGTCGCGACGATTATTTTTGTTGAGTGTATACAGGTTTTTTGTAAATAATCCTGAACATCAACAAATTCTGACAGTATTTCTGCACAAGTTCCGGATATTGCTGATGGAGTACAAAATTGAGCCTACTGATTAAGTTTATATAACATTATATTTGTTAATAATAAAAAAAAAATATTATAACTTAAATAAAATAAAATTTTATTACAATTCCTTCACTAATTAATCGAAAGGAACTTTGTTCCATCCGGGTGTCCCTTGACACCTCTCAAGTTTTTTTAAATATACAGCGTAAGTTGTTCTTGCCCGTTGCCTTCCATCTTCAAACTATTAGTGACCTACTGTTGTGTATTTGTTTTCTTCATTATAGAAGAGGGGTTAAGAGCTCAGCGCTACTCAAACGTAGGTGGAGTTTACGATCTTGAATGTTGTAATTCAATTTATAATTGGACCGACGGTTAAATGTATTTTCCAAGGTTCGAGGGTTATATATCGCAGAGAATTAAACATTTTGGCGTATACTTCTCTTTGATATGTTATATCCTTAGAACCTGACACTGTTTTAGGTCTTACACATATACCTACATATTTGTACTAATTATAAATATTACACTTTTAATCCGTGGTTGCTGGTTGGTCTGTTGATGATGCTGTTCTATATATGATAAAAATAGCAGACAGTAGCTATTTCAAGTCAAAATACTAAAATATTCAAGCCCCTTTTTTAACTGTAGTCCTACTACCTACCTACCTACCTACTATAAATATCATGACAGATAGACACAACATTTTGGCCTAACCTAGAAGCCGAAGTAGGAGTTCGTGTTCTGTAATCATACATGCTAATTATAATGCAATTAAATAACGAAGCTGTGATGACCTAGTGATTAGGACATCCACCTTCTAATCAGAGGTCGGGAGTTCGAATCCGGGCACGCACCACTAACTTTTAGGAGTTATGTGCGTTTTTAAGTAATTAAAATATCACTTGCTTCAACGGTGAAGGAAAACATCGTGAGGAGCATGCCTGAGAGGTATTCATAATGTTCTCAGTGGCGTGAAGTCTGCGAATCCGCACATGGCCAGCGTGGTGGACTATGGCCATACCCTTCTCATATTGAGAGGAGACCCGAGCTCTGTAGTGAGCCGGCAATGGGCTGATCATGATGGTTATGATGAAGCAGTAAAAAAACTTTACACAACCAACGAGGCAGTTGTTTCAACGAGTTATTTAGTAATCAAATACAGTCAACAAAAAGTAACTAGATAGTAAATATTTTAAGTTACAATGATTGGTGACTTAGATCGCCTTTGATAGTAGGTATATATGTCGGGCTCGATATTGGTCCGCTGTTTACTTGGGACAGTGTTTGCTGTTTGTTTAGGAGCTGGAGTAAGCAGCAAAGTCAGCAGAGTTCAGAGTAAAAGCTCTTTGTAAAAGATTCTCATCGAAGTGGATTTTCGATTAAGTTATAACAAAGTAAAAGTTATATTATTTGAAGAATTACTAAAGATAACTATGGCATAAATCCATTGAGGTAACTAGTGAGAGGTAGAGGTGAGTGTACTATTCGAACGTGGAATGACACATGTATATATATATATATATATATATATATATATATATATATATATATATATACATACATATATAGATCGATTGTTGTGAAAACTTTATACAATCGTTGATATACAATCTATTCATGCAATAACTAGACGCGCCAAGTGATGGAAGCCGATTGGTCCGCATGGCACGCACCGGTCATAGATTTAGATATTTTTTTATTACATATATATATATTACATAACTATTCAAAAAACCGCAAGTGGCAGTTAAAATTACGTTGATTGGTATTTTATTTTAATATCGTCTGAGTTATTCTCAAATTTAGAAAGTAGCTATATTCCTGTATTTTTTAATATAAATACCTACAAAAAATGTTTAGCCGATACATATATCCGATACATAATATTAATTACATATATAAACTATATTGATAAACCTAAAGTCAACAATCGTAAACAATGCAAATTTATGATCAACTTGCAAGCCTACAATGACGAATGAGAATATATTTAAAGCTTTCAGAAACCAATTTTCTAAAACATATTAACCGTCTTATTACAGGATTATGTTTTTATTTATATTGTGCTCACCCCCGTGTCCCTAACGAATCTCTTCAATTTGTTCCGGATATTTATCTTTGAACCGAAACCGTGAACAGAATCTGAAAACCACATTTTAAAAATTCATTCCATGAATTCATTGGTTATATAATTTGAAGACTTAGATAAAAGCTAACGTTATCTATAATTTTAGTTTGTGAGAGTAGCCCGTAGTTAAACTAATCTCTTCAATTTGTTCCGGATATTTATCTTCGAACTGAATTCCGGGTACAGAATCTAAATTAACCAAATCTTTAATTCATTTGTTACGGTATTAGTAGACATTAATAATATCAATCAGTATTTATAATTTAGTAATTTTTGTGAAGCTAAAATAATAAATATTTATTTTAAAGTTATAAAAATATTTATTCAATTATAATTAACAACTAAAACGATGTAACTGTATTATAAACACTTAAAAACTTAAAATAAACCTTAAATTGAACCTAAAACTAAAATAAAATCTACAAAAAATATTTATTTTATTAGTAGATCTAATACAGCCAAACACATTTACAAGAAAGTTGAGATGTAAATCCTTGCTAAAGATCTAGTGATCGTTCATCGGTCGTCATGCAAAAATAATTTCCGAAATAGGAGATAATTTTAAAAATTTGCGCCATTTGTCATTACCAAAAGATAGCGGAGTAAGACTCTTACCAACTGTGTAGATAAATACACCAGTTAAATTGAAAACCTTTTCTCCAAAAATGTCACTTAACGTATAGTAGCACTGTCCTCGTAGAGTCCATTATTGCTATTTGGCGTGGACCAATCACTTGCCATCGTTTTGGCGGGAACCAATAGCGTAGCGGCACGACATGATGACAACCAACTTAATACATTCGTAATAGTATTCTATTCTAGTTTTACACTCTTTTATGCATATACACATTATTAACATGTTCACACTTACAAACAACTTGTAAAATATATGTCTTAATTAATAAATACATCGTAATGTATATACTCGTATATAGCTTCTTAGAACAGCGGCGATAACATCTGCTAGTACATCCTTATAACGTTCCTTAACGTTCATCCTGAGGCAAAAACTCTAAAATTGGAAACTTCATGATTATGATGCTTCTAGGCATTTAATAAACAGCTCCATTCTTGCGTGGGATGAACAATCTCATTACAGAGGAACTTTAGAAAGTAGCTGTACTCAGCTAATTTCTAAAGTTGTCTTTAATTCTAAAGAGTAGTATTCTTGAATACCCATTTTTTTTGTATCATCATGAACAACCCATTACCGGCTCACTACAGAGCACGGGTCTCCTCTCAATATGAGAAGGTTTTTTTTGTATACTTGCATGTTAATATAAAGAAATTTATTAGAAAGATAAGAAGCTAAAAAGATAGACATTCCACATACATATCTTCCGAGTGAGAGGGCAATTATTTATAAGCAGTAACATTGAAACAAATAAACAATCTAATTGAAATGTTACACTCATTCTTGCTATGGAATTTATTGAATAAATTAAGCAATTTATACGACGAGGCTATGTAAATACTAGAGGCACTCGTTATCTCTGATGAAAAAATAACTGTCTTATTAAGTTCGAGCAAATTGGAATATTGCATGATTCATTACTTGTCTCAGAAATATAAGATATTCCTTGCGAATCACGAAGATGACTTCGCCTTGCAAGGCTCGGCCGTACAATATTTTTTTATAGCATAATCTAGACAATAAATGGGATTGCGTGCCGGGTTAGTTCTATTTGTAAAATATATGAAAAGGTTGCATAAAATATAGCAACAGAGTAAGATTACTATCCTAAACCGTCGTGATCTGCAAACCTATCTATGTTGCGGTCTTTACCTACCAGCACTAACTTGAACGGGCGTGTAATATATTGTGTACCTATAATGATCATAATTATGTCGATCATCATGCATATTACTCAATAATTCAGGATCTAAAATAATTGAAAGATAAAAATAAATAAAGCTTTTTGATTTGATACATTTTTTATCATGGTTATATAAATAATTCTTGGGTACGTTTGTAATTGCTCACCCTAGAGTCCTTTCTAAGATTAAATCGGTCTTAAGTCTCAAGTCTCACCTAACAGTCAAGCGAATTGAGAACGTCCATTCAAAGTGAACTTGAGACTTAATTTTTTTTAAACTGATTAGTTTTAATATAGTGTGTAACAATAAGGCTTTCATGTAGGTAACCTTAAAAATAAAACAGATGATAAAACAAAATTAATTAAGTATGATTATACTCAATAGTAAAACTATGATAATGTAAGAGAATCAATAACAAATTTATATACTTTCATAACAAAAATACTCTTAGGGTAGGGAAATTTTATCGCTCACAATAATCACAAGTCGTCTAAAGTTCTGTGGAAATGATATCGATTTCATTTTCTCCCTTGCTAATTATCTTTTACGATATTACTTCTTAGTAGGTATATATATTTATCAACATCAATATTCTATAGTTAGAATAAAACTTTTCAGTGTGATTGTTTGTTGAATATCTAATCCAATACTTGAGAAATGCATGGACTATATAACTTTTAAATTTTCACTCCCACGAGAATAGTGATAGTAATATGATTGATGCAGTCTAAGATGGTAGCGGGCTAACCTGTTAGGGATTAATATAGTATAAGTAACGAATAGTATGTGGTTTACCATAGTAAATCCGTTCTCCTAATTGGTTTCTACGTTAAATCGTCTTGGATCGCTTGCGGACACATCTTTGTCGGTAGGTTGGTAACAAAGCCACGGCCAAAGCATCTCTAGAGACCAGAATCGAACCAGGAATCAAACCCAGGACTCCCAACTTTATAATTCGAAGAGCAGACGCTGCGCAAGGAGGTTACATATTCAAAATAATCTATCAACACTGCGACTCGTTTAATGTCGTCCACCCTAAGTGTTCAATAGACGGGGGTCTACAAACGCTTTCCAACGATTCTCTTCAAAATAACAAGAGAAAATAATTACATTTTAACATTATACAAAGTTGTTACAAATTGGCTTTTATCCGAAGCTAAACGTTGATCTTCATCAGGTTAGAATTATCCTTCAGTGAACATCTAACTGAATTGACAGATTAATTTAATATGATACGCGCTAGCTACTACGTAATTTATTTAACGTAATAACTCCAAAATTAGTTTTGTGCGGCTTAAGAGAGTTCTACGTTTATTTTCATATACGCAGTGCGTGAAAGCTTACGTATGTGGCTAATTTAATCAGCGTCTGGTAACACGCTCAATTTCTTGGGCAACCATTTTGTCCCTTGTTCTCTAAATATTGGATGTCAGTGCTAACGGAGAATTGCTCAACTGGGTCGTTTCACGAAAAAACTTTAGTTGGTAAACGAAACTCTGCAAAGTGAGCATTTTATTTTTGAAGCTGAATCTCTATGAACAGAGATACATTGAAGCAATCTACTCGGCTATCCTCTGAACACGAGATGGAATATTAGATGCTTTAATTTGTTAAATGTTGCTTCTTGGGTTTGGTTTGTTAAGTGCTTCTTCTAAAGAGATTCTGGTTTTAAGTGGCTTATCTTAGTAAAGTATTTTGTCGGGACTTTCATAGAGAGATAGAGGATTAATATACATGGAGTAAAGTATGGTCGATGAACTCCAGGTACCCAAATAAGTTAATTTTCCAAAAGGCTTATTACCATATACCATATTTATACGAACATAGCTTATAACAACAAAAGACCGAAAAGTAAAATATGCCACTTTTCTCAGCCATTGTGGTCTATGAGAAAGAATAAATCTTATTTAAAATGTGTGTTTTGACGATCTCCGTGGCGCAGTGCGTGCGTTGTCGCGTTATAAAGTTGGGGGTCCTGGGTTCGATTCCTGGCTCGAGTCTGGTTTGGTGGGAGGCTTCGGCCGTGGCTTTTTTCATACCCTACCGACAAAGACGTGTCGCCAAGCGATTTAGCGTTCCGGCACGATGTCGCGTAGAAACCAATTAAAAGCGTATAAAACTTCTAACAAGTAACCCGCTACCATCCTATACGGCATCAACACTTACCACCAGGTGAGATAGCTGTCCAGGGCTAACTTGAAGTGTATAAAAAAAAAGTCAGATCGACTGAATATTTTATGAACATCAAAACTTCGACAGGAACTAAGTCACTGCAAACAGTTAACTCTTAATTATACAAGCCAAAATTATTTTCAACAAAAACTATGAAGGTATAAAGTACTTTGTATATAATTAATTAAGTTTCATTTGCTTTTCCAAGTTCGGCTTTGTTGCCGTAAGTGTATATATTAAGAGGCCAAGTTGTTTATGTACCCGTTGGGTTGAGGTAAGCCAGAATTTACGAACCCTTGTAGGGCTATGAATCTCTTGTAAATTGAAGCCTACCTACTATATCAGATAAAATGTAGATTGTATTATAAAAGAAAATTCAGTTAAGTTTATTATGTAACAACTTATTTTTTCAACTCACGCTGCTGTAAATCTAAATTAGCCTATTAAGAAAATTGACGAAAAGAAAAAAAAACGTTACAAGTTTTCTTAGGGCTACAAAGAAAACACTCTTATAGTTTCATCGTGTATTTTAAGTACTGAATTTGTTAAACATATAATTTTGTAATTTAATTTTCAAATTACAAAATTAATTTATATAAATTAATTTTTATATATTAGCACACTGTCGGTGACAGTCGATTGTGTAAGGGATTTATTAATTTATGTATGACCTGTTAAGTACACTTTGGCATATAAATTATTAATTACGCTAACAAAGTGGTTGTATCATCATGATCGGCCCAGTGCCGGCTCAATATGAGAAGGGTTTGGCAATAGTCCACCACACTGGCCATGTGCGGATTGGCAGACTTCACACGCCTTTGAGAACATTATGGAAAATTCTCAGGCATGCAGGTTTCCACACGATGTTTTCCTTCA
Organism: Lasiommata megera; assembly: GCA_928268935.1. Taxonomy (NCBI): domain Eukaryota; kingdom Metazoa; phylum Arthropoda; class Insecta; order Lepidoptera; family Nymphalidae; genus Lasiommata; species Lasiommata megera. The sequence goes on along the minus strand of OV743313.1, from coordinate 10,891,984 downwards.
CTGTTGAAGCAAGTGATATTTTAATTGCTTAAAAACGCACATCCGAAAAGTTAGAGGGTCGTGTCCGGGATCGAACCCCTGAACTCAGATTAAGAGGCAGGCGTCCTAGCCATCCATCACAGGCTGTACAATATCTTGAAAATAAAATTTTATAAGATACCTCTCCTATACGTAAATTTGGTACGATTTCTTCTTAATCGTCTATCTCGAGTGGTGCGAGATTATTGATTAGGTTTTTTCAAAATGATCTGATATATTAGAGGTATTAAAAACCATTTTTCAGTCATGTGAACAATACTAACTTATATGCGAGTCCAGTGGACACCCCTGCCAGCTATATGTTTGCTGTTAGCTAAGTTAAGGTTATTTTGTATATAACAAAGTCAATAAAAAATTATAATAACTCAGTAGGCTGTATAAGTGAACGAAAAATAGTCGACCAACTACGGCCTTAGGAGGCTAGTAGTGGGCTCTATTAGTGGGAGGCTTTTGCCTTAGTGATAGTTACCATGACAAAGACGTGCCGCCAAATACCCTAGCGTTTCATTACGAAGCTGCGTAGTAAATGATAACAGGTATGGTTTAATACGACAGCCACACAATTTTCTTACTACTATCTTATACTGCTTTATTCCTACAACAAGGTAAGATTGCATTTAAGGGAATTGGTAAAAATATATATATCACAGTATTTGAGTATCATCATGATCAACCCATTACTGGCTCACTACAGAGCACGGGTCTCCGCCCAATATGAGAAGAGTTTTGGCCATAGTCCACCACGCTGGCACATGGCCAGCGTGCGGATTGGGAGACTTCACACGCCTTTGAGAACATTATGGAGATCTCTCAAGCGTGCAGGTTTCCTTACGATATTTTCCTTTACCGTTGAAGCAAGTGATATTTTAATTGTTTAAAAACGCACATAACTCCGAAAAGTTAGAGGTGCGTGCCCGGATTCGAACCGCCGACCTCTGATTAAGAGGCTGACGCCCTAACCACTAGGCTATCACCGCTTCTATTTGAGTATATAATACTTATATACGAAACCCTGTATACAATATACATTGTATCAAAGTACAAGGGAATTCTCGAGCAGGGACGGACAGTTGCCAATATCGGCCGACTATTTGTTTTTCTATAAAACCGCAATCCAAGCACACTAGTTTGTACGATCTAAGGCTTGGAATGTTTTCATGCAATATAACCCTTATTTCTGGAGCGTTAAAAGCCAGGTTTATATCAACATGTGACGTTGTTTACTCGTCGGTTTTATTGTTCAACGGAACAAAGGACAAACGAATACGAAAGTGGAGAGGAAATTTGGTTAATTTATATTGTCTTTGATGTTAAGAAACTAGTTTTTAAGAATTTGTATTGACATTTTTTGTTATTACTATTTTTACAATAGTAATATGTTGCAGAAAAAAATTACTCATTTCATATGAAAAGTATATATTTTTCGAATTTAATTACAATAAAGCTGGTACACCACTCAGCATTTTTTAAATGGGTCATTACTGTTTTGCGGTCAATTCCCAGTTCTTCATCATGTTGTTACTACTCGTATGACGATATTGCTACACTTAAAAAAAAAGCCGTCTATTTTACTGGGCGCCCTAACAGTGCGATTGGAGCAAGGTTGGTTGCATTTTAAAGTTGGAGGTCCTGGGTTCGATTCCCGGCTCGAGTTTGGTCTGGTGGGAGGCTTCGGCCGTGGCTAGTTACCACCCTACCGAGAAAGACGTGTCGCCAAGCGATTTAGTGTTTCGGCACGATGTCGTGTAGAGAGCAATTAGGAGTATGACAGGTAAGCCCGCTACCATCTTAGACCGCATCATCACTTACCATCAGGTGAGATGGCGTCAAGGGCTAACTTGTTGTGTTTAAAAAAAAGGTGAATCTTTGAATATCATCATCAATATTTAAAACGCTGAAAACAACACGCTGCTCCAACTGACATCATTTGGTCCATAAACGACACTATTTTTATTAAGCGGTCTGATTTTAAAACGAATCTAATTACCTAATTCATCATCATTATCATGATCAACCCATTACCGGCTCACTGCAGAGCACGGGTCTCCTCTCAATACGAGAAGGGTTTGGCCATAATCCACCACGCTGGCCATGTGCGAATTTTCTGACTTCACACGCCTTTGAGAACATTATGGAGAACTCTCAGGCGTGCAGGTTTCCTCACGATGTTTTCCTTCACCGTTGAAGCAAGTGATATTTTAATTGCTTACAAACGCACATAACTCCGAAAAGTTATAGGTGCGTGCCCGGGTTCGAACCCCCGGTCTATAATTAGGAGGCTGACGTTCTAAATATTATAACTATATACCTCAAAATGTTCTTTACCTATCACTATCTTAAATATTTAATTTATAAGCGCGTGTATTTCTTATTTACTACTACATTTTTTTAACTATATTTACAGAATAACTGCTTATGATTGTTACTAAGGACAAGAACGCGCGCTCTATACAATAATAATTTAAACTCTTTGGTAAACATAAAGTAAACAATGAGGTATGCAAAGTTACGAACTTTCCAACCGTAGTTTCACCAAGGTTAAATAATTTAATTTTGCATGTTACGAACCTTTGCAACTCCTTGTGTTATTTCAAAATAATGACTTGCACATTCGTCTAACCTCCACCTATATATAGTAACATAAAGTTTTGTGTTATTTATTTTTTTAAACTTGGAATAACCGATGATAGAGAAAGAAAATCGATTTTTTAGCAATTCCATTCAGGAATGAAGTTGCCTCAATATATTTCCTTGACAGTTAAAGCTGTTTTTTTAAACTTGAAATTATTTCAAGTTACCGATGATAGATAAAGAAATCGACTTTTGAGCTATTCTATTATTTCCTACACAGTTAAAGCGAATGAAATTTAAATTTCTTAATTTAAAACCATCTATAATTGAGGCTGCCGTCGTAGAATATCGCCGCTTATATATTATTATACTCATTAATATAAATAAGTGTATGTATATATATAGTAATTGATATCCAAATTGCATTTATGTAATGATCGTTGAGATGAGATTATCCACCGAAATATTATATTCCGCTGTAATTAAGTTCTCCATTGGAATATATTTCATCGGACTGTAATTAATTATCACAACGTTGACACACTCACCACAAATTAATCTAATTACAATTATTTCTGTATTATAAATTTTTGCCACATTTGTTCTTACATAATATCTTACCTGTTCAAAATTTAGATCCATGCTTCAAGCATGATATTCATTATGTACAAATGGCCTGATTTTAGACTCTGAGGATGGTAGCAAGTTCTTCGTAGCAGTGCAATTAGTAGATGGTAGTTGGTAGGTGGTGTTCTAATAATCGTTCATAAACGTTATGAATGATGAAGAATACAATTTAGATTTAGGTTTACAAGGTGCGGATTGGCAAACTTCACACGCCTTTGAGAACATTATGGAGTACTCTCAGGCGCGCAGGTTTCCTCACGATATATAAATCCTTCCTATATATATCCTATATACATCCTAACCACTAGGCTATCACAGCTTCATTCGACATATGGCATGTAGGTACAAATCCATCAAGTTCAGACTTAACTAATTTGATAGGTCTAGGAGTAGTGCCGTAAATCGTAATTATCAAAAGTCCCACATGTCCAGGAAAAGGATGCATGCACTACCCGAACTAAATTGGTTATTTACCCGTATTACATTAAGTCTGTTGAAAACCATTGCTTGCAACGCAGATCTTCGCACCTTGATTTCAAAGGTCTGCAAAATAAGGGCTCAACTAAACATTTGTATTCGACGTGCATTTCAAGGGTACGTTGATAGGAATACGACTGACGTTGTGTGAATATGTTATACGTGGTGAAAATTCCAGATGGTTACATTACTCAAAGAAAGTGTCAACAATATTTCCTTCGATATTATTTGCATACATTGTTGTTATCTAAACTGTTGTTTTTACATGTCATTGTCTGTCATTAAATAATTACATATGTGATCCTTATGTGATGTATGTCCGCCTCTTAATAAGAGTTCGGGGGTTCTAACCCGGGCACGCACCTCTAACTTTTCGATTAAAATATCACTTGCTCCAACGGTGAAGGAAAACATCGTGAGGAAACCTGCATGCCTGAGAGTTGTCCATATTATTCTCCAAGGCGAGTGGAGTCTGCCAATCCGCATATGGCCAGCGTGGTGGACTATGGCCAAACCCTTCTCATATTGAGAAGAGACCCGTGCTCTGTAGTGAGCCGGTTGATCACGATATGATGTATGAACGTGTTTATCGTTTCATTCATTCTCCAATGTTACTTTTATATATATGTAGAATAGTCAGAGTCAACGTTTTGTATATGCAAATTGGATACAAAAAGTGCCAGCCAACTTAAAATGGACAATTTAGAATCTCAAAGCGTACCATTTGAATTGCGGCGTAGAAATTATTGCCTACGGGCATAGTTTAAGCGTTGAGTACGCTCAAGTTAAATGTAACGTATTTTTTATTTCATCGAGTAGATACTTCCGGCGTTTATGTTTACCACCTGAAAAATAGTAAGAGATGTAAGGATTTTTTTAGCTCTTCTAATCGAATTTATTGAAGTTGGAAATTAAGTGCATGTTTTAAGGTGACGTAACCGAAGGGTGCCAACGTGACACGACTTCTAAGCCTTCGTTGTCCGTCTTTCTGACAGCGTGCTGTATTTGAAATATTATAGATATACCTTCCTGTGTTTCGTGTACGAAAAACGAAATGAAATACCCAGTGGCGTTCCTAGAGGCTACACACTAGGTAAGCCCTAACTAATAAAAGGTTTTAAAAATCTAAATCTTGAAGTTTCCTTTTTTTATTAATTCAGTATTGGTGAGCCCTACAAAGCACAGGTATACTGTGCTACTCGTACTTCTAAACATAATTTTTAGACATATAACCAATGTCACACCTATCGAAGGTCTGACATTTCCGGCTTTGACAAAACGGATTGAATCGGTGTAATACTGAAAATGCTGAAGTTCTGCTTAAAATCACACACAAATCTAAAGAAACAAATTTGTAAACAAAAATTATTTGTATTCTAAATGATTTATAATATTTCTTGGATAAAAACTAGATTGATATACTTATAACCTTGGCCTAGGTTTTGTCAAGAGTATAATCTGTCCCCATTCAAATTTTCATTCAATAAAATTTAGCAGTTTTGGCGATAACAGGTATAAACGTACCCACATACCCAAATACACAACTCACAGGTCTCCGAGTATTCTGGTGTTTTTTTTCATGATACGTTTTTCATCATATCCGGAAGCGTTTTCAAACACTGTTTTCGTTAGAGAAAAATATGCAATACCAACAATACAATTTAATAGAAGCAAACAACAAACCAACGAGTTATGAGCTGATATTTCTCCAACAAAAGTGTAATAGTTTGCCTTTTGTCCGCCAATTCTTATTTGCAAACATCTTCGACCGCCACAAGAAAACAATTTCCCCATAATCAAAACTTATCTTTTGTAAAATTGATGAAGTATAATCAATTTTTATTAAACAGAAAAAATAATTATTAACATTCAAAAGCGAATCAAACACAAAAAAAAACATTCTAAATACGTAATCATTTAATACGTAAGTACTTATTAGAGAGTTAAGAAAATAAATAAATATATAAAGCATGTGGGTATATGTGTAAGCATATGTTTGCCCTGTTATATATATATAAAGCATGTGGGTATATGTGTAAGCATATGTTTGCCCTGTTATATATATATAAAGCATGTGTGTATATGTGTAAGCATATGTTTGTCCTGTTTCTCAATTATGCATAACGCATGGATCAGATCTTTGGTTTTAGGTTGTTCTGAAAATTCCCGCCTGTTCTCGAAATATCTATTAGTTACTTTACGTTGCATTACAACGCAATTGCAACGCCGAAGTACAGCTATTTTCTAATAAAATATTGCTCATTTTAACGTGCTCACTTTCTAGTTAGTTACACCACGCCCAACACATAATGTGTATCTACATTTTTTCATTTCATTTATAAAAGTGGGGTTTCTTTGAAAAAGAAAATTCAAAGAAATAATGACCTTTGAGCTTCTCCGACGTCATGCTTAAGATAATTACGGTATAACGTTATGTAAAATTCATCGAGCTTTTTCTCGTATTTATTTTTACCCTAAGAACGATCTTATTGCTCAAGGCTGTGATGTTACAGAGCAACCTTTTAAAACACATAATTTCTAAATATATAATTATACATTTTGATTTCTAATAAAAGAAAATTATGCCCAATTTTCTTAAACATGATTTTTCCCATGTCTCCCCAATTAAGCATAAGTAGGTATATGAATTTCCAAAGGGTGGGATGATATGAGCTTATCGCATTTTAGATTACCTTGCGCGTTGAGTTAAGATTGGAGCCGAATTGGAGCTTAACTTTATATATTACACCTGTACAACAATTATGTTTTACTTAACCATAGTAATTCCATTCTTCATTCCTATCCGTTTTTAATATTTTAATATTTCTTATTTTTAAACATAAAGTTGTGTAGATATCTATCAATTTTCAACACAAGAGAATGAGATTTTTTTGTGGCCCCTACATAGTTAAGACCAATGTTGCTTCCTTCAGTCTATACGCCTAGATATTAAACTACGCAAAAGTTGATGCGGTTTTCAGGAATTGGCAGAATGTTTCAAGATGAATTATAAGTAGGAAGGTTTATAAGTATAATAAATGCATATGATAATTCCAAAGATTTATAATGTGATGTCACGAAAATCATATTGTATTGCGCTTACATTGCAGATAAAATGTAAACCTTACGAGATAGATCCAAATCATGTAAAGCATTATCTTAAAAAGTTCTACAAATATATTTGCAATGGTATATGTCAATGTCTTAAGGATAGATAACCTACAGCGGCAATAATCTCTTAAAATAATCTTATACGTATTACATGAAATATGAACTTGATTATTATATGATAAGGGAGGGCGGCCATGATGGTTTGAGGGACAAGGGTGAGGCGGTAAATTTAAAAAAAAAAAGATGGCGTCTATATTCAAGGTAGATGCTTTGGTGGAATCCTTAGAAGGGCATCTGAAAAGTAAACACTGGATAAAAGTATGTTAATATTAACAATTCAGAAGGGTGTAAATTTTGTGAATTTCACAAACCAGTACATAGCTAATGGATGAAATATACGTATGTGTGTGTTTTTGTAAAGTTAGTTATATTTGAATGGGAATATTACTACAATTATACATTGATTAGAAAACAATAATTAATAATAGAAGCAACTCCTGCACTTTTTTCCATTTTGATTGATACGAGATTTTTGTGTAATAAGTTTAGCTATGTATTGTTACAATTTTTATTATTATCACTGTTTTACAAAAACCTATAGGTACCTGTCTACGTTAGAAGAATGTGAAGCATGACTTTATTAGCTACTAGGTAAACATAAATACTGAATGGTAAATATCATATTTATCGTAATAGCATGTTCTTTATTTCATGTGGTTGTTTTGACAGTATTATCACAATTACGAATACCTATGTCTGTCGAATGTTGTGTATTACGTTTCCTTTGACAGGATATCTTCGAATTTCTTCCAGACGGGTGGAACTCTCAATTCCCAAAGTAATTGTTTCAGAGCAGTAGCTTTAACATCTGCGACATGAAATTCGCATGCCATAAATAGGATTGCTTTTATTCCATATCTATTATGTTCGACGACGATATTGTTTATTTACAATGACACCTACCTGTTTTTGTTATCCAATTTCATAATTGAAAATAGTGCCTATAGTTCAAAGCCATTTCTTTTGAATCACATGCACGTAATGGATTGTGCGTATATATTCGATGTATTATATACGTACGATATTTGTATATACATATATACTACAGCTTCAATAAACGGCTTTAAAGGCGTCGAAATTGCTATAGAGATGCTTATCTACTTTAACAAAGAGCACATACTTTATTCTAAAGTATAAATCGTTAGTGATATTAATTAAAATTAAATAAAGCATAGTGGGTCTAGTTGTACATATGAGAATTAATTAAATATTTAAGTTTTAAAGATATGTTCGGATAGTCGGAACATAAGTCCCGAACTTTGTCTGGTGGGAGGGTTCGGCCGTGGCTAGTTACCACACCACCGACAAAACGTGTCGCCAAGTGATTTAGCGTTCCGGAAAGATGTGGCGTAGAAACCAATCAGGAGTGTGCGTATACCATAATCCCCAACAGGTTAGACCGCTACCATCCTAGACTGCAACATCACTTACCACCAGATGAGATAGCCATCAAGCCCTAACTTGTAGAGAATATGAATAAACTTGATAATCTAATTCTAAAGGATATAGGTGTTTTATCTATGTACACTGAATGTCAACATCAACTGTGTGTGAATATAGAGTAAAATAAATACTCAGTCCATTTTATCAATATCATTTTCACATTAACATAATGTTAGGACGGACCATGAACGAGAAGGGGGGGGGGGGGGGGGAGTGTAGCAGCTGGTTCTTGGGGCGAAACATCCCGCCCGCCAAAAATATTCTTTGAAGTGGTCGAGCGAAGATCGTTGCCTCTCGGATTCATATCTTCGCCATTTTATGTAATATACATAATATATATAATATACGTTTGTACTCGTATGTACTGAAAAAAAAAATAAAGGTTGTTCTAGCTAATATAACTTTATACCACTGCGGTTTTATGTTTAACTTTAATCGCCAAACAAGTGGGCTTAGCAAGCAATTCCACAAGTTGAATAGCGAGGGGCTAATTAAAATGTTAAATCCCATTTTGGGACATTATGTGAAACAATGTATTTAACTAGCTCTTTGTTATGCTACATTTACTATTATTACTCCCCAGGATTATATGTAAAGAGTTAGAACGTCCTCACATTAAATTTAGTTTTTTTAAATCGCTAAAACGCTTTGATAAACGACGACAAAATATTACTTTTTTAATAGCATCATTATATCTGATTTATTCTAGGTATTTCTAATATATATCTCGTTTACTATATTAACTAATATTGATCATTTTTTATTATATTTGTAATGAACAATATTCGGTTATATTAACTGTCTAGATTTTTAGGCAACAAATTTTATACAGTGAAATTTGCTGCCCGATAGGGGTCCATTAAACAGTATTAAGTTAGGGAATCCTTACACTCGCCCTTGCTGCTTATGTCATCCTCATTTCAAGAGTTAATGCTCTATTGCTAGATATAGGGTTTACAATCTCTAGTGTCTCTAAATTTCCACCTAATTGATTGTATTCTCGTAGTCTAATATATATAATAACGGCAATCTCACCTGATGGTAACTGATGATGCAGTCTAAGATGTTAGCGGGCTAACCTGTAGGGGTATGATAAACCCACAATCCTAATTGGTTTCTACGCGACATATTGGCAGAACGCTAAATCGTCGGTAGGGTGGTAACTAGCCACGGCCGAAGCCTCCCGCTAGACCAGGCTTGAGCCAGAAGTCGAACCCAGGACCTCCAACTATTATAATGCGACAGCGCACTTCCTGCGCCACGGAGGTCGTCTACGCAGAGTAAGTGGCCGTTTATACAAGTTGTTCTTATCATATCTTTATTCTCTGTAAATTATGCCGCAGCGGATAGATGCAGCTTACAAAGACCTAATAAATTTAGCTTAATCTTTATCCCAGTTAAGTTTACTTATCTGAGTTATTTAGTAGATATATTGCACCCCTTAGCCATCTGGACTATATTGTGTAATTTAAAAACTCCGGAACGAAGCTGAAAACACAGATGCCGACTTCCCTGATAATATTTATAAGGACAGATACTGACGGCACGACCCTAACGTGTCCCAAAGACCTTAAGCCCTGACCCTGATATGATTGAATAGTCCTTTAAATTTCTGTAACGGTTGAACTACTACATAAGGATAATAACCGTTTGCGATGGATCATTAGGCTTCTAGACATCAACGTTGATGACGTCAGCAAAATTATTCAACCAACACAAATATCCTGGCTATAGTAAGTACCTCGTTAGTAGGCTTAAGCGAACGTACAAGGTGTCTTTTACGGTTGGATCGAAATTAAATAGATATAATGTAGTATTTTAAAGTTATTAGTTCATTTATAAGGTGTGTAATAAAATAATGTTTTATAATAACAAGTGGAATTATATAAAAAAGAAGATATGGTAATGGCTTATGATACCGTAAAAAATGTAAACGTACCAATGTAAGCAGACAAACCACATTAAAATAGATTTACTAATTTTGAATAAATCTTGCGGTCGAGTGCACTTTTTTTTTTTTTATCCACTACAAGTTAGCCCTTGACGGCAATCCCACCTGATGGTAAGTGATGATGCAGTCTAAGATAGTGGCGGACTAACCTGTTAGGGGTAAACCCACACTCCTAATTGGTTACTACGCTACATCGTGCCGGAACGCTAAATCGCTTGGCGACACGTCTTTGTCCGTAGGGTATATATAGGGGTGGTAACTAGCCACGGCCGAAGCCTCCCACCAGACCAGACTCGAGCCGGGAATCGAACCCAGGACCTCCAAGTTTATAATCCAACAGCACACGCACTGCGCTACGGAGGTCGTCAAAGTGTTCCCGTGACCCAGCCACCAGGCGACGCGAAAAAGTATCGCTGGGTTTTAGTGGGTATTCTGGTCGTCAGTCTGGCCGGCGAGGAGTCCCACATACCCCGTTGGAAGCGGCGCAGTCTAGCTTGCGCGCGTCGCTTCCGGAGGGGATGCGTAAACGAATATCCCAGCGAAAAAAAAAAATTGAATAAATGCTGTGAAAAAAAAGAGGAACAGTTTTTACTAAAAAATAACAACACAATCGTAAATGTTATTTTCTTTATTTGTATATTTTAACATTGGTATTTTATTTCTTTTTGTTATAAGAACACATATAAGTTTTATATTTTACCTCTTAGTCATTTAGTTATTTATAATTAACACTTTGGTATATTTATTTACAATTCTTTTAATTATTCAATGTAAGTACATATTTATCTATACAGAGTTCATATTGTTATTTCGAACGGTTGGTGTAACATTATAATCTTATTTTTATATAAGTATCTACTTAATTTTTGGCTATTCTACTTATCCTTGGCACTGTAATTGGCATAAAATTATTACTATTTATACAATATAAATTTCAAAATGAAATCCGAAACTCAACGTGGGTGAAGTACAGTTAGTCTGTTTGATATTTATAGGTGAAGTTTACTGTTCTTAAAATAGAATACTATGTTTTAAAATTATAATAAACAATACATACAATATTTTAAATTTATACTCCGATATCGTAATAAGAAAACCAAATCGATGGAAGTTGCCGCATAATGGGTAAAAGGATTCATCATAGTTTTATGTGTGTTATTATATTTTTATACATATAGATATGGTTAAAACCTATTTACAATAGAATTCTACCTTATAGATGAAACATTTTCAAAGATTTTTAGAAATAGTTACAAGTAATTTACAATTTCATGGGACGTCATAATTTACCCTTTTGTTGTTTATCTTTTGTTATTAGTTCGTCAAATGATACAAAAAACAATGAAATCAGTCTTTGCGGGATGTATTTAATATTCTACACAAAAAGTATCCAGAAAAATATGTAAAATGTCTAGAGTAAGAGCAATAACCAATAATAAGCGTAAATTATTATTTACTCCATCTGTAGAAACGTAAGCTCAGTAGATAGGTATGTATAAATAAAATGAGTATCTTATTCGTTATAAGATACTTTGGTGTATTATTTGTAAGGAAAGCATTGGAAATGAATGCTTGGCTTAATATTTTAATGTGTTTTTTGCAATGTTAACACACTTCTAGCCGAAATTTGTACGTATAACACAGTGTCATATGATGATTACAAACTTAAAAACTAACCAAAGAACAATCAATGCTCATTCTAACATTAAAACACAAAAAAATTGAGTCGTCTGATATCATAGCCTAAATGGATGAAACCAAAATCTTCTCTGTCTTTGTTCCCTATTACAGTACATGTCACTACCTACATCAAAAAACTCATTATAGTTGTCGATCTTGGAGGGAATTAATGCCACCCGAAGCTTGGAAGGACTACTTTGCCTTAAGAAATCCCATCGCAGTAATTCGCGTCGCAGTTTCCTTGCGTTACGATTCCATTCATCGTTGGTGTCAATCACCGAATTTGTTTTGCGCGTTTTACAATTATTGCGCTCTTAGTCAGACTTAGCTAACACATAAAAGCACACATGAAATCGTTCCTACTAGATTAAAAAAAAAAATTGGAAACATCGATGTTCGTCTTTAAGATTAATACAATACATATACTCGTATATGTTTTTTTTTTTTTTATCCACTACAAGTTAGCCCTTGACTGCAATCCCACCTGATGAGTGTGATGATGCAGTCTAAGATGGTAGCGGCCTAACCTGTTAGGGGTATGGAAAACTCACACTCCTAATTGGTTTCTACGCGACATCGTGCCGGAAAGCTAAATCGCTTGGTGACACGCCTTTGTCGGTAGGGTGGTAACTAGCCACGGCCGAAGCCTCCCACCAGACCAGACTCGAGCCGGGAATCGAACCCAGAACCTCCAAGTTTATAATCTGACAGCGCGCGCGCTGCGCCACGGAGGTCGTCAAATATATGCATGCGTATGGATATATTTTTATTAAATTGCTATAAAATATGTTAAAAATGGCGACGCACTGTAATATCAAATTTAAATTCCGACACTGAAGTCCGAAGAAATACTCGTCAGATAAAGATTTATTAGGTTGACGGAATAATAGTACAGGGATGGCGAACCTTTATGAAAGTTTTATTTAACTTGTTTAATTCTGACCTATATGAAATTAAATGAAAACATACATTATTGCCATACAAAATAAGAAATACAAGACAATAAAGAAACACACACAGAAATAAAAGAGGTACAACAGGCAGCCTTATCGCTAAAGAGCGATCCGTACCAAGCATTATATCTGTCATTTGTTGTTTCAAAATGTGTAATCCATTTGTAAAGCAATTTATGGAGTCTAATTGAGTCGAAATTCAGCATATCATGACCCAAGTTGCCAATATAAATACAACAGCTGACACCATTCAGTCGAATAATGAATAGAAGCAGGCGTTACTTTGCGGAAGTCCATGATAAAAAGACTTTACTTTTCGCGCTTGTGAAGTCAACATCTGAGGATGATCCGGTATTATACTGATCTTCCGGTTGTCGGCGGAATATAGCAAATTATACTTGCTGTTTATTGTTTACCATTCAGTCGCTCTGGTGATAGAACTGGTGACGATATTCTCCTAGTATACCTAGAACAGTCAGTCAGATCTATCGTGTTTGTGAAAAGGTTCAGGGTCTGATAATAGCGGAGCTTGCAATATAAACTTGTTTCCACATAATATAACATTTACGTTTATTATAGAGACATTTTTGGTCTTTGATGATCGACCCATTACCGGCTCACTACAGAGCACGGGTCTCCTCTCAATATGAGAAGGGTTTGGCCATAGTCCACCACGCTGGCCATGTGCGGATTGGCAGACTTCATACGCCTTCGAGAACAGTATGGAGAACTCTCAGGCATGCAGGTTTCCTCACGATGTTTTCCTTCACCGTTGAAGCAAGTGATATTTTAATTGCTTAAAAACGCACATAACTCCGAAAAGTTAGAGGTGCGTGCCCGGATTCGAACCGCCGACCTCTGATTAAGAGGCTGACGCCCTAACCATTAAGCTATCACAGCTTCACTAGGCCTTTATAGTAAATGAATTAAGCATGTGATTACCAGGGAATATTTTAGAAACAACTACCAGATATATCGATATCGACTACAATTGTAAGAGGCGTAATATTCACCCTAACAAAATAAATACATCTGGCAAACCTAAACTTTTTATCGCGTAACACCAAAAGTACGTCATCCACAATTTGCCATCCCTGCTATAGTAATAATGCTATAATAAAATCCATTTCGCTAGAAAGGTACCGAATTTGCCACCCCAATAACTTTTAACGTTTATAAATATTTTATTAAAAACTTTAATCGCTTCGTTTAATCATTCGTTAACTTTGTTTTATTTATTACACTTACTTATTTTCTAGAACCATCATAGGTGTGCATTTTTCCATTATTTGAGACATTACACTAATTATTATATGAGAAATTACTAGCTATCGATTATTAAAATCCTATTTACAGACGATTACTGGAAAATATTCTGTTTCAAAAAATATCTACAAAATAGAAGCTGATACCAACTTTTATAAAATTAATTGTTATTGAAGCTACGTCTTACAGTTAGAATTTGCTTTATAAACCTTATCTAATAATATTTCATGGGATTACCCTTTGTTTGGTGTTATATGGTTATATTTAAATGATCGCAAAAATATTTCTTAATTGATTACTATATTAGTGAATATTTGTGTCCTGTTATTTTAAAATTTATTGCTACTCGTTATTTCTTTAGAATTGAGCTTTCCGTATTTTGTTACATTTACAATACCTATCTATAAATAGGGACATTTACTTATTGACCATAATAATATGAATATCTAGATCTCAATAATATAGATAGGTGATCTTTGATTATTTATGATAACTTATTTCTAATATTCAAAACGTACGTCTACTTAACAACATTCATAAGACATTCTATATACTAAAGAGTGTTGAAGATGAGTATATGTAGTGTATCTACGAAGCGTTCGCTCCAATAGCTATTAACACGGCACGTAAGGAGGCGGGCTCGCGGATACGCGAGAGCGCGAGTCGCACGCACGGAGCGCGTGGTGCGAGCAGGCGCGCTCGAGGTTTCGGTCGCTTCAGATGACGGGCAGGAGCGGGCTCGGCGATCGTGGCCGTCGCACACTGCCGCTCCACGACTCCATCATATCCTCGTCTCCCTGCACACGTGCACTCGACATACTCTCTGCATCACACTCCTCAACCTCCCAACTCTGAGATCGAGATTTTGAGATCATTTTACCACGAGTAAGGGCGGCTATGGGACACTACCACTTGAATCACAGCCAAGAATTTACAATACACCATTGACACAGAGATAGTTTGAACTCAAAACATGCAACTTAATGCTGATTTAGATCTGTAGAAGTCAGTCAGTTGTGGAAACAAAAAAAAACACCACATAGATATCAGTTGATTAAGAAATAGCCGAGTAATATTATAATCCGGTAAAACATTAAAAATAACAAACACACGTACAATTTGTTAAATGTACGTACTAGGATAGCAGAAAACTAAAGGAGATTTAAATACGCATAACATGAAACTCGCTAGGATAGGGGGTACGTGCGGGGCGTGCGAGTGATAAACCACGTATTACGGTGTCAACACTTACATATAAGAAGTAATTACCATC
This sequence comes from Lasiommata megera, assembly GCA_928268935.1. Classification (NCBI taxonomy): domain Eukaryota; kingdom Metazoa; phylum Arthropoda; class Insecta; order Lepidoptera; family Nymphalidae; genus Lasiommata; species Lasiommata megera. The sequence continues at coordinate 10,876,533 of OV743313.1, read as the reverse complement.
ATCGTGTGTGGCGCGGGTGGGCCGGGGTGCGGCGGCGGTGCGGGAGGCGCCATAGGCGGTGGAGGCGCGGGTGGTGGCTCTGGAGAAGCCGCGGCCGGCGAAAACGATGACGGCGCGAGAGGGGACTGAGCTATAATCAACCATCATATTTTTCACCCACACCTGTACCAGCTTGAACAATACTGACTTAAAGTCATGATTTCCTCTCAGTAGTTCCATCTTCTGTTTACTCAAAAACGTTTCTTAAGCTTTGGGATCATCATTACTATTGCTATATTGAATTACTAATCGTTTCCCATTTTATTATATTTTACACAATATAATCTGTGTTATGGAGGAATATAAGCACTACAATGTGTGGTACTTTGTCTCAAGTGAGTTCACCAACACTGATTTAAATATTTATTGAAATTCATGCTTGGACGTGCTCTTTCCTACGACTAGTCTTTGTCTGGTGGAAGGCCTTGGTCGTTGTAACCACTTTATTGACAAAGACGTGCCGACAAGCGAATTATCATTATATACTGATATGGGGTATAATTTTTAATATAACTGCTAACACCTTAGATGTTTTAGGTTAACCCGCTACCATCTTAGACTATTACTATTACCATTAGTTAACCATTAATAACCAGGTTAACAGGTTAGATGTATGGTAAACACATACTCCTAATTGGATGGAAAGAAAGCTAAATCACTTGGCTTCACATCTTTGTCGGCTTTGTGGTAACTAGCTACTCGAAGCCACCCACCAGAATAGACTCGTGCCGGGAATCGAACCCAGGACCTGCAGCTTTATAATGCAACAGGCGCGCTATGCACCACGGAGGTAAGCAAATACTAAACTGATCAAATCCTAAACTAGAAACACTGATGTCGATATTAATAGTATCAAATAGTTCTATGGTCCGGGAGGCCGAAAAGGACTTCATTGATATGTCAGGATTAACCCCTTTGGAAATACTTTTTTATAGGTAATAAAGATGTGGTGTCGTGGGACACCAGGTAAGAACGAAGTTCCTTCGGCTAATGTAGAATCGACAGAGTATGCAAAAAAACAATTGTGCTCAATTTTATGTAGGTTTTCTTGATTTAAGTACAGGAAAGTATTTAAGAAATTCAGTATTTTAGGAAATAATAAATTACGTAAAATAAAACTAAATCGTCATTCAAATTATCAACTAAAATAACAAAATATGTTTCTTTATTTTTGTTTGACAACATAAAATTACATAGAAATAGAAATAATTAAAGAGGGAGAAAGAGAAAGGTATTATACACTACTCGCTTGTGTATACTACTGTCACGCCTGCGCACGGCTCATTTAACGTTTTTATTCCACGGACTTTTTCTTACGGTTTTACTATCACATTTTTTTCAGTTCGGTTGCGCAGCAAAATCCCTATCTCCTCCAAGTCTGCCGTAAGGAACTTCGTTCCAATACCCTTTTAGAACCCTTTTAGTATAATACACCTTAGTATAATACTTACCAGCCGCTGTAAGAGCTAGAACAAACTGACTCCAGTGCACGCAGCACCCACAGCACAGTTGAAGAGCAGCGCGACGCAAAGCACGGTGCAGCGCAAGAAACAGCAACGGGTTCACGGCTGCATGCACGTACGATATGTGCAGCGTGATTTGAAAGTACAACTGTTGAAAATTTCCCATACTAAAATATAAATTACTCGTACTAAATAAAATTGTGTAAAAATTTTGTATAAAATACGTTTGTGGCAGTCATTATCTTGTATTTGAATTTTTCTTAAAAAATCAGTAGAAAATACGTTTGCGGCAGTAATTTTCTTGTAGTTTCATTTCCCTTTGAACATTTCAAAAGAAGATGAAAATACGAGAAACCACCATTAAAATTAGATAGAAGTGATTCAAGATATTTTATACGAAGTCTACCAAGTGAAGTAGTGTGAAGTCTACCAATCCGCACATGGCGTGGTGGACTATGGCCAAAGTCTTCTCATCTTGAGAGGAGACCCGTGCTCTGTAGTGAGCCGGTAATGGGTTGATCATTAATAACTTGGGCTTTACAACAGTGACAATATGCGTATAAGATACCTCTTTATATAAAGATGTGCTTTCAAAGTTAACTTTACAACACTGCTTTTCACCTATACATACTAGGCAGACATAATTATTGGAATAACCACGTTATGACCAGTATGATTTATGAATTAATTTTCGAATACAGTCAATTTTAAAAAGAAACAACAAAGAACGTATCACATCCTAGCTTTTATTAAAATAAACCTCGGAAAGATCGTTAAAACTGTTATAATTTTGTAAGAACTAAAGCAATTAATGTAGTAGTTACCAACTTACTTCATATGCTACATGTGAAGTCAGTGCTGGGTGATGCAATAACGTTATAATGAAAAGTGGCCCCCAGAACAAAACGTATGCTGCGGTGATAACCAGGAACATGCGTACTCGACGAACTCCCTCGCGTTCAACCCTGGCTAGATATCCTCTTAGTCTGCGACCACCTCCAAGAGGAAGGTTGGCACTGCGCATAGGACGGCATTGCCCATCTGCTAGAGTACCATCTACAGTCTGAAAGACATTCTCCATTAGTTTAGTACTCCAATAGTCATCCAAGTTTTTAAATAAAAAAAGTCGAAAAATTACAGAAAGAATATTAAAAAGTTAGGTATTCTAATTTTAGTTGGTAGAATCTATAAAAGACAGAGTAAATTTTTAATTAAAATTTTATAAAAATTGGGGAAATTAGACAAGAATAGTTAATTTAGTAAAGTAGTTTTAGGTTGCTAGAACTAATTTAAGTCTTAATAGACTCGTGGTTGGTGTACATTCTAGGAGTAAGATATAGAGACATTCGCACTAGTCTATACACTATGATGCAGGAAGTCTACGCATGCGACGCATGCGTACATACCCTCGGTCCAACGCTGTTGGGCAGCGAGTCCATGCGCCTGTTGTCACCTGCCATGCTGACTAGCGTGGTCACTAGACCAGCGACTCGTACAGCCTCTACGTTAGCCTGCATGCGATAAGATTTAAATTTTATCCAATCTTTTGAAGGCTTTTCATGAAATTTTGTTACGGAAACTTCACAATTTCGGGAAAACAATTTACGGAATAGTACATGTCACGGCCACGTGTGACGCTATTCCAAATAAGTTCGTGCGCGAAAATTTAAATCTTATACGTAAAGTTAGGTGAAATATTGGCAATTTACCAACTGAATTTATATATTTATAGTACATCGCTTGCATCGGAACCGCCGTCACGTTGTTGCGATTCGAAATTTGTACAGTTGCGTACAGGTTCTTGTGAGATTCAAATAAATGTATTATAATCATAAAATTATACCTTGTGCTACATTTTATATTACTATTGCTATTATATCGGCTATTAAGCAATGAATGAATGCGATGTCGTATCTAACACGGACAGGTGGGACAAACTATGACACTTATTACGATGAATGTAATATGCAACAATGGATCCTTCGTATAACTTATTAAACTGATTGCGATTGTTTGCAATGGCAGCACAAATACAAATTGTACGAACCAATTTAAAATATACGAACCTTAGTAAGATCCCGATGTAGTTTACGTAAATGGAACAGTGTTAATCCAACGCAGACAGCATTAACGCCAATCCATAGGGCATTTAGAACGTAATGTCTAAAAGGTCCTCGCACCAAAGGGCAGGACGGTGATGGGCCATAAGAGCTGTATGAACCGGCGCTCGCCGCCAAGGCTCCCGATAAGAAAGTGGGTCCAAGATTTATGGTAATTGAGGCGAACCATATCATAAATGTGCCGAAAAGGACGCACTGAAAACAAAGGATCCTGTGGTATTGGTGATACTCTTGAAAATACCGAACATAATGGATTTTAGTTTAAGCAGTTAAGCAGAGAAACCGTCTAAACGTAATCTGTGGATATGATTTCTTTTAAAGCATTCATAGTATATTCTACGGCCTATTATAAACTGAGTTCGAATCATTATTAAGCTATTTTCTTAAAAAATATAAAAGGTATAAAAGTGCCTCAGTTTTCGGTCACGGTCATCTTTGTTCTTAAGCGAGCGGATGTCGAACGCTACAATGGCGTGACATAAAAGGGTTTTATCTTCTTTGATACTGGACTAGTAAAACATATTAAAGAATGTTCTGAGAAACAAAATACCTGTGGGCTATCCATTAGCAAAGGAGCTGATAAATCAGCTTGTTCCTCCTCATTTTCAGGGAATATTGGGCTATCGTTTAATACTGTTGTCAGCATGTTGACCGTTGATACTGTTACCTGGGGAAGAGTGTATTATTATCTACTTTTTTTTATTTTACTTTATAATTTTCTTAGTGATTTAAGTGTCGAAATTTATCTGCTGTAATTTTCACGTAATTTATAATGTCTGGTATATAAACAAAAACCATATTTGAATTGGGATGGAGACGACTAAATGCTAACTGTTGAATAGTAACGTTTAAATCTTATGTAAGACACTATTGTAAATAGATTACTCTAGATAGATGGTTTCCTTATTAAGTATACGACTAACAGAATGCCAATTTTATAGCAGTTGGCAAAACTCTATCTCAACTACAATTAAGCCGGTTTACAAATGCTGCAAAATTGATGCAGTTGTGCCAACCACACCAAACCTGCTAAACAACTGCAATTTTGCAGTTGCCGCGCAGTTCTAACGCCTTCCGTCCGACTAGTCTAAAACAAGTCTAAATTGACAAAAAATAAATCATAACCACTTACGTAACTGGAAGGGCCGATAAATCAACGATGTACATAAGAGCCTCTTTGTGCTAGTTTCAAACAATAGAGGTATTTCGAACTAACGCGCTTACAGTTTTTGAAGTGAAACTTCTTTAGACATGGTTGGAAAGCTGTACGAACTACTACTTTACAATGATGTGAAACACCGTGTACCTGTATATAGTGACGTCATTCAATTCAAATTTTCATATTGTATGGTCCCTCAGTTACTATGCAAGCGAGCAATTATACCAGATTTATGACAATGAAATAAAAATGTAATTTGAATTATAACTTTTTGTTTTAAATTAAATCATAACCATCTCTTTTTTAAATCATATATACTTCAGTTATTAAAATTGGAAGCGTATTGTTGGGGATCGGGATCGATCTTGAGTCGCAATATTTTTAAATTCAACGACTTTTCAATTAAGCCAAAGATACTACAAAATTAATTACAAAGAAGACGACCGGCTGAGTTGGCCTAAATGGTGAAGACTGCTACAAAATTTCTGACATAAAAACAAAAAGCAAGGCAATGCAGAGGGCTCAACTAGTACTGATTATGACAGTTTCAAGGGTCTAGTATGGCTCTTATACGGCGGGGTGTTGCGAAGATCGCCTTCCGGACAAAGTTGCTCATAATGCCAAATTGGCAACCTGCCACTGAGGCAGTGTGGTTTGAAAATGTTGGTAATTAGAATCTATTCTCTTGTCTCTTGGCTTATCTACACCACTTTCTTTGTCTTTTATGTGTAGGATGCTAAGAGTGGTTAAAGATAGCGAAAGAAGTAATGTGATGGCTATTTTATTGTCTTCTATAGAAAAGAGCATATGACCAATAACCTTTTGCGCCACCGTTCCCGAACAACATAACTTAACAGATAATGTAAATTAGTCCCATGATGGTTTGTTTCTCTTGTATTTTGTATTGAAGGTGAAACACCATTAATTTATGTCACAGCGACTAAATATTATAAAGCGTTAAGCTCAGAAGCTACATAGAGTGGAATCAATGGCTAGAGTATTTGAATAAAGCCACATTTACATGGTTTACATCAGTCCATCCTCAACCAGCCTGTGTGTTAATAGCCTAATCATGACCAGTTTGAGACCGTTTTGGGAGCTCAAATCTCGGTGATTTCAATTCTAGAATATTTCAGTTTTCAATGAATAACTTCGAGATAAAGGTTATTACGATCAACTACAAATTCTAACTTTGCTTTATGAACTAAATCCAGTAGCTTGAGCAACTCCACTGGCTATTACAACAATACTAGTTCGATTGCTCAACTCTAAATAAAATTCTTCCTCTCGAAACTTGCACTTCTCTCTAAAATGAACTTTATGCAATTATACATTGTGAAGCCATCATCTCCTGAGGATGCTCCGATGTCGGAGCGAACGAGCGTTTGTGTGTGTGTGTGTGTGTGTGTGTGTGGGTGTGTGTGTGTGTGTGTGTGTGTGTGTGTGTGTGTGTGTGTGTGTGTGTGTGTGTGTGTATGTGTGTGTGTCTGCGTGTTTGTTTTTATTCGTAGCATTATTCATTTCGATTGATCACACTGCCAAAATTTAACATAGCATCTATTTCTTTTACGGATGGTTTACTTTTTACTCATAGTTGTTGTTAAGATGCTTTGCTTTACGCATAGTTGTTGTCAAGATGCATAGACTACGCAGGTACTGCGTACTCTTTTGATGTCAATTTTGTCAATGCCTTTTTATTGTCTGCATTTACATATAAAATTGTTGGCAAGCCATTATTACACTTATCATTTATACTTGTTCCAGTGTCACACATAATGATATGAAATTGGAAATGCATTTATAAATGTAATGAACTGTATTTGCATTGAAAATAGGAAAGGAAATTAAAATGAAATTTACTGATTTAAATGGGAAATTTACAAGTTACGTGAATCCTGAATAACTTTTAACTCTGTATATAATAATATATATAAGAAACGAAACTAACTTTTAAAATATGTATTATGATGAGTATATAGTGTTTTGTTTGCGTGAATAGTGTGCGTGAGAGGTTGTTCTGGATAAAAAAATTATATACTACAAAAAAAATTACTTAGTTTTTCAATTAAATTGTTTAATCAACTAGTTGAGGCATGCTCGTATTGATATAGTTGTATCTCATACGATATATATCCTCTATTTTATGTAGTTTGCTTAGTAACAATATGTATGAATAAATAAAATTAAAATATTTTCTCCGCACTCATATGGAAAATACCGAGCTGGAATTAATAGTCGTAGGACATGCTCATTAAATGCGGGTGAGGTTGCGAACAATAGTTTTTAGCATATAGTTATTGTAAATACATCGTAAAAATGGTGAGGAAAATACAAAACCTAACTGGCAATTTACATGCTAAAAATGTAGCAATTTAGTTTGTGTTCGGCTTCAAACAGAAAGCGCAATGCAAAGGTGAATTTTCTTTGTCTTGACCGTCGACCGCCTCATGGATTTTCAATTTTACCAAAGAAATTGGATTTCTTTTATCGAGGAGAATATGTTCATGCGCCATTATGTACGAAAAATGTACCTACTAACGTCCCATTTTGTTTTCCCAATACGGGGGAATTTTTCTAAAATTTTTATATACTTTTGTATCGTATGATATGTCTGTTATGCCACAGTATGTCATAACGCGACGTACGCCTTTTTTTAAAATTGTAAATCCTCTGTTATAAAATTTTTTTTCGGGTGTCCTATTTCATCGACATCGGCGCTGTTCGAGCAGAACATAGCTCTCTATATTCTGTTTGAGCAGCACACAAATGAACAAACAATCACATTGCCGCAAAACATCCATTATATCATAGTATGGAATAATGGATTTTTTGCACGATACTTTGCTTAAATTTGCTGTTATCATGAAATATAAATTGAAGCATATGAACAATCACTCCGAAGTCGTTCAAAAGCCAATTATTTTTCCATACAGTCAATCTCCACATACCTAACTAGCTAAGTAGCGTTTTAACTCTCTTTCTTTTCGGCAAACAATTGTTGGTTTTTGGTCTAAATATTAATTACTTATAATCACATTTTGAGTGATATATTCCAATTTTATAATTTTTTATTTCATTAAATTATTTTGACCTACAATTATAGGAAATATCCAATTTAAAAAATAATTTCATTATCTTAATAATATTTCTCATTGTAATTATATATCATGGGTCTCTAAATATAGTAGATTGATACTGTAAAGTTTTCTTCACAGATGCTACAGTTGTGAAAAGATTGGTGAAAGGCATAGTTTAATTTCGGTATCAGTAGTATGTGGACCTTTCCTCAGTTGGCAAATCACTCTGACCGCTCGCTTTGGCCAGAGAGATTTGTTTACACATACCGCCGGTTTCGTAAATTATTGTATGCATTTCAAATTTGATATTAACTTTATTAAAATATAAAAAAAATATTTAAGCTAATTTATCATAAAACATATTTGTTCATTTAGCAATACGGCAATATTCTTTATATTTTATTTATATTTTCATCAATTTATTGTTCCTATGAAAATTAGACACGACAGTGGCTCGGCACCATAATGCCATTCGAAAGGTCCATTCTAAAGCATTAGAAGGCATGTTCTGTTTTACATTAAGTTGCACACTTAATTTAAATAGTTATAAGATATAATGTAAATGTTAATCAGTTAGAATAAATTAATATTAATCAGAAACACGTTCGCTAAACTACAGGATTTCCTTGAAAAGCGTCCCATGTGGTAACATTCTGAGGGACCTTTTTCGTATACGTGTCTGTTGTCTATTTATAATTGATTTGACTATTAATCTCAAGTTTAGAGAAGTTATTTAATTTCTTCAATATTATGTAACCTTACTCTCAAATAGAACATGCAACACATTGAAAGATAATATATTAGGAATTTATTATAAGCTGCGATAGTCCAGTGGTTAGGCCGTCCGCCTCTTAACCAGAGGTCGGGGGTTCGAACCCTGGTTTGCTTAAGTAACCCGGTACCTCTAACTTTTCGGAGTTATGTGCGTTTTTAAACAATTAAAATAGCACTTGCTTCAACGGAGCAGGAAAAAAACGTGAGAAGCCTGAGAGTTCTCCATAATGTTCGCAAAGGCGTGTGGAAACATGGCTAGCGTGGTGGACTATAGCCAAACCGTTCTCATATTGAGAGGAGACCCGTGTTCTGTCGATTCGTCGATTCGTCGATCGTTCGGGTCGATCATGATGATATTAGGAAGGGAATATCTTGGCGTACACAGTTTTACTTACAAGTAACAGGAACGCAGTTTCCACTAGTGAACACTTGTACACCGGCTGGCATCGGAATACTGCGATGCCGAGAGGAAGTAATATTGCTGCACGCGCACAGTCCACAACCGCCTGGTGGAAGAGCAGTCCATGGGACCATCTGTTGAGGAGATACAATGTTAGTATATTTCTATATAGTGATAACAAAAAAAACCCGGCTAAGTTTGTTATGGGCTTCTTGTTAGACCAGGGCGCGTTTGGAACCCCCATAGCTTTAGTTTTAAGTTAACGAATATAATTATCACCATTAACACTACCATGTAAATTATTGACGCGTAAAAAGCATTTTAACGCATTGCATGCATTTTAACTATTTGAATAAAGATTATTTGAATTTGAATATATATTTATTATTGTATTTTAATGAGTGTATATTTTAGAAAAGTCAAATTACGATATTAACGATTGGATGTGAATTGCTCTTTCTCCATAGGTACCACAATTTATTATTGATTATGTGAGATGGTCATATCAAAAAAAATAAAACTCGGCTAAGTTTGTTGTGGGTTTCTGTTTAGACCTGGGCGCGATTTGAACTCTCAAACCCTGACAGCTTAATTTTTAAGTTGGCGAGTGTAGTTATCACCATCACTAATAGAAATAATGAAAAATGTGATTTATATGAACGATTCATTGATGCCTGTAATAGGTTTATCGAAACAATTGTATTTAATAATAATAATAAAAAAAATTGTTAATACCTTTGACTATACCTATCCGTTATAGACTTGAGAACCGTTCATCAGATTGTGATAAATCTTTGGTGTAAAATTGGTTACGCCATGTAAATGTTATTTCTTACGTTGCACTACATCGCATTCCGGTAGCTAGTAAGTTTTGAAAATAATTATTGAAATCGGTACTGGTAATTTTTGAAATTCGTGTATAATATATATGTCAATGTTGTCAATGATGATGATACGACCCTTCTCGCATGATCTGAGAAGGATATAGGTGAATTTGTCAAACGCTTAGAGGATACTAGCATTGATTTTGGACTCGCAATCAACCGTGACAAAACTAAATTTATGGTAATTGATAGAAAAGCTAATAACAGACCCGAGATATCATATCAATAACTGTGAGGTTGTCGCCAATTACATTTAACTTGGCTCCGCTATCAATAATAACGGGAGCTGCGAGAGCGAAATTAAAAGAGGCTGTGACCAGATCAGCCGTTGAGAAGCTATCGAAAATCTGGAAGGACAGAAGAATTACGAAAAACACAAAAGTTCGTCTAATGAAATGTCTGATCTTTCCGATCTTTCTATATGCGGCTGAAACATGGTCCCTCAGACAAGTTGACCGACGAAAAATAGACGCACTGGAAATGTGGTGCTGGAGACGTCTATTGCGAATAAGCTGGACAGCGCATCGAACAAACGCCTCCATACTCAAAGAGCTGAAAGTAAAACAAAGGCTTTTGTCGCTTGTACAACTGCGAATTCTTAAGTTCTTTGGGGACATAACCAGGAAGACCGGTACCATCGAACATCTCGTGGTACAAGGTCGAGTCGAGGGCACACGTCCACGTGGTCGTTCCCTACTAGGTGGACGGACTCAATCAGTTCCGCTACAGATTTATCGATCTCCGAGTGCTTCCGTGATGCTACGAACAGAAATCGCTGGAGGGAGATCGTAAGAGCTGCTGTGAAGGCCAAATCATAACCACGACCACTCTGCCAAGAGTGAACGAATAAGAAGAGAAGAATATACGTCAATACAACAATTACAGACTTATTTCGTATAACACATTTCGTAGGTTTTGTATTTTGTATTCTCCCAATTTTCAAAAGTTAAATAGACAAAGTTGAAAACATTCTGGTGCCTCAACTTAGAAAAGTTCTAAAAGCGGCGATCAGCGAAGAAGCACGGAGCACAATCAGCCGGTATTCTTATGCTGAGATCTATAAAATATGGTGTCATATTTTGTTTTATATCTTTATAGTGGGTAAACGAGCAGACTATCACCTGAAATTAAGTAATTACTGTCACCCATGAACACACTCTACACTCATCCTATTAATCGCTTTCCACTTGACATCATACCGGAAAGCTAAGTGATTTAGGTGGTAACTAGTCGCAGGCAAAGCCAGATCAAAATTGAGCCGAGAATCGAACTCATGACTTCCGCTTCCCACTTTATAATAGTAAAACGCACGCGCTACGTTACGGAGATTGTCAAAACCTCAGATTTAAAAAAAACCATTTAAAATATTACCATATTTTGTATTAAACTGTCCAGTTTTAACAACTTTGGCTGAATTAATTAAAATTCCATTCTGAGTAGGGACAGGTCCCTTGAATGTATACAGAATGGCTGCTTCAGTTAACGTCGCACGTAACAAACTTAAATTATATCACATCCCCGAAATGAACGCAAATATCTCAGGATTAGAGACGTGCTTGTTAGCTTCGGGAAAATAAATCCACGTCTGCAGAACAACGAATTTTTGAATACAAACATAACATAAATCAAATAACGTGTACGGGTGCAAGTCCCTTTACCTTTAACGGGTTTTAGAACTCATTAGCTATCCAATAAGCCTTAATACTCCAGCTCTATAATTATGGTGCAACTTTGTTTCTATTTTGGGCCACAATCTTCGACTCATATTCACTGGCAGTATGTTATCTTTGCCGTAGGAACCTACATTAATAACACAGACTGCTATACCGAACCTTGACATACTCTAACATTTACATCTCAAGATGTAGGCTCGTAAAATGAGCCGCAGTCATAGATATACACTCGTATGACAAGGCGCGTCGTTTCGGAATTTTTGGCTGTAGCACCAATGGTACTTGACAACGGAGGCATCACAGGTTGTTACCAAGAAGAATCATTAAATTTAGTAGCATGATAGTGATGATATTATCAGGCTTGATAACTGCTACCGGAACGCACCCAAACCCAGTGACAAAAATTAAGACTTAACTGTAGTCAGGCATCCCGGCTCGGATTAAAAAGAGCTTAAACGAATATATTATCTATCTGCTTATAGAACAGTCCTACGATAGTGTAAAACATTACAACGTAAATGATAAACAAGCAAACGTATGAAATATTGCTCTAATAAGATAGCTCTAATAAGTAAGCTTGTAGAAAAGTCCTACTATAGTGTAAAGGATTACATAAATGATAAACAAGTATGGGTGTGAAATATTGCTCTAATAAGATAGCTCTTACTATAATTTTAAGTGGCATGTGAGATGGTGATAAAAAAAGAAAATTTACCTAGCTAAGTTTGTTGTGGGGTTCTTCTTAGACCGGGGCGCGTTTGGAACCCTCATAGCTTTAGTTTTAAGTTTACGAATGTAGTTATCACCATCAAATCAATATTATGTAAATTATTGAAGCGTCAAAAGTGCCTTTTAAAGAATTCTTTGAATAAAGATTATTTGAATGTTGAATGTTGTCAATACACGCCCGAGCAAGGAAACTGAGCCCCAAGCCCTGTACCCCCTGATTGACATTCGGAGGTAAAGTAACAAATAGTTTTTTTTTAATAATAAGTTTAATCGTTATATATAACGAGTAATTTTTGCACATGTTGGAAAACTCGCCGAGAGACTTCACTTTGGACGTGTGGCTTGAGAAGACATTTTCATGTGCGGTCCCTTTATTTGTGTCACTGCCCTCGATTCATATTTACAACCATGTGCAATGCGCATACGTAAGTATGCTATGTACTACTTCAAACAAGTTATGAAACGTCTCAACTTCTCTTATTTAGGTAGTACAAAACATAAGAAAAAGTAATTTACATAGTTTAATGATGTACTTTTAAGTACGACTAATATTTACCTGGCTATGTTTGTTGTGAACTTCTTCTTTGACCGGGGCGCGTTTGGAACAATCATAGCTTTAGTTTTAAGTTTATGAATGTAGTTTTCACCATCAAATCATTACTATGTAAATTATTGACAAAAGTGCCTTTTAAAGGACTTTTTGAATAAAGATTATGATTGATTGTCTATCTGTATTAATATATACACACATATCAGCTGCCCATAATTTATGTATTGCAAAATCTCCTGGTTGGTTTTTATATTAATATCTATCTAATACAAATATATCTCCTTACCCTGTTTTAATAGTGGGTTAAAACGATTATTATAATATTACTTTTTATATTACGCGAGCATACCAGCATACGTGGTTCCTGATGTTAAGTGAGAACTATCGCCGGCTGAATCTGTCCTTCTGAGCGGTTTCTACTCGGCACCATAGCGGAATGCTAAATCGCTTGGCGGTATGTATTTGCAAGTAGTGTAGGAACTAGATGCGTCCGAAGCCTCAAGCCGGGAATTTAAACCAGGACCTCCCAATTTTTAAAATTACAGCGCACGCACTGTGCTTCGGAGGTCATCAAAATCGACAATATGATCGTCACAAGTGATTATAACCGGAAATGACGGTTTAACTTGCTCTGTGAAGCATGGTAGGGCTGCTAATGCCAATTTATCAAATGTCCTACCCAGAGACAAACACGTTAACAAGACCAGGAGAGGCACTTGAAAAACGTAAAAATACCTAAAAATAAGTTCACTTGAATTATATATCAAAAGATGAAGTATTTACTAATAAAGAATTATTAAGGATCATATTTCTTTTCACTCGCATGTTTGAAAAGCTCAACCTTTCAGATTCGGAGCGAAGAATACCATTAGCGAACAAAAAATCAATTTACAAAACCGTATAGGTTCCCGCCAAATCGCATGATGAAAACACGCACTCATCCGAAAATATATTGATATGGGTGTAGGTACATCGCCCAATAGACTGATATAGTATGAGAATGAAATTTGTTTGTGTTTCAGTATATTAAATATTGCTACATGTTAAAATATCTACGCATAGGCTTCCTTGGTCATGCTTATAAAGATAATTTCTTTGTTGTTGTGACGACCTCAGTAGCGTAGTGGGTGCGCTGTCGCATTATAAAGTTGGAGGTCCTAGGTTCGATTCCCGGCCTGATGGGAGGCTTTGGCCGTGACTAGTTACCACCCTACCGACAAGGACGTGTCGCCAAGCGATTTAGCGTTCCGGCACGATGTCGCGTAGAAACCAATTAGGAGTGTGTGTGGATTTACCATACTCCTAACAGGTTAGCCCGCTACCATCCTAGATTGCTTCATCACTTACCACCAGGTGAGATAGCCGTCAAGGGCTAATTTGTAGTGTATAAAAATCAGATCGACATTATGCACTACTTAAAGCTTAAACGATATTTATATGGTGCAATTGCTTTTTCCGTCCTATTATTTTATTGAGACTCTGAATTCTGTGCAATTCCTTGCCTACCTGTATACATTTGTTTTTAATATGCAGCAAGTTACTTGTATTTCAGCATTACAGTTTATATATTTGCTAACTTAACTATTTTATAAGCCATTATCGTGGGATAATGGCTTCGTTTGTTTTGGTCTTAACTTTCAAAATAAGTACTCAATTTAAAAAGGTAGATAATTTTAGTATGCGGCGTAGGAATACGAATTTATAACCAAAACTTATTTTATCTAGAAAACTGCAATTATATTAGTATGTCTGAACTTTCAAATGTATGTATAAAAACATTTAAACCTAAACATATGGCTTAATAACCTAGGATACAATTAATAACGCAGGATTTAGGTATGAAAGAAGCCAGAAGCAAGTGCTCACAACGACCGTATCCTGGTCTCTAATAGGTAATATCGTAATATAAAAGTAGGCCTCTGCAAGCTGCGACTTTTAATACAAAATAATAATACTTATTTTGTTGATATCGGAATGATTGCTTGAGGCTTATGAAGGGCGTACTCCCTCACCGCTTCAGAAAGCTCGTTAAGCCGCTGTCGGTCCCCGTTATTATCTCTTAATATTAAAACTTTTGATGATAACAATCGTTAGCCACAGATGTTGTGGAATTGTTTTTAAGTACTTAGTTAATTTGTTATTATTGCGTTCTAGAATTGATGACGTGATATACGTTTAGGTAATATATGTAATAACTTGTTCGTTAGTTTATATATATATACAAATAAAAAACTTATTCATAGGGTGAACACGGGGCGTGTCTTCTTTGTAATATGGGTAGACGACGTGGGTAGTTTTGGGCAAAGAGACCAGATACTCAGATAGATAATCAATCGCTTTTATTCTTGGTAGAACAGAATTACAATTATAAGTATCGTAATTTATAAAGAGAAGACTATGCGCTCCATCAGGTACGACTATGCACTATCGCGTATTGACCACCGATCAAGGCAAGAAATGCAATGCGCCGTCCCGCGCCGGTGTGTCTTTAAGAACCTGCATACCCCACTTAGTGTTGCGTAAAGAGATCGAGGGGCAATCCCATTCTCTTGTTTGTCGTACATGATTCTAAATCTAGATTTCGCTACACCCTGATTGCCGTCATATTATTATCAAGGTTGATTAAAACAGATACATCGCGTTAGTTTCGGTGAACAAAAATGACACGTTCTTAAGGTTTTTTTGTTTACATAACACGCAGGAGTTTAAACTACCGTGAAACCAGTAATCATTTCGAAATATGAAAAATGGATTAATTAAAAAAAAAAAAACAGTTTTGTTAAACAATACTAACATACATTTTTAGTGTACAGTTGTACGAGTAGATGTGACTTTTATATAAACAACTCCTTCCGCAGTTAGTTGAGAACTAATTGTTTATTGTTTTAGTAAATTTTGTGTCGATCTCCTGATTCAGTTTGTAGGATGTAATGCGAATTCCATTTGAAATAGCTTTCGGCGTCCTGTACTCTGATTGGGTGCTGATGGGATTATCCCATAATCCTGCTTCACTACAGCGTAGCGTAAACGTTCAAAACTTTCCCCGCTTTTGTTCGTTTGTAAAAGGTAATATTATGAGGTGCTAATTTTACTTGCGACATAAACACGTACATACTTGCGGTATGTACGTGTTAGTAAACTAATATTTTAAATTTTCCTCTGCATTCGCTGGTTGTTTTTAAATTTTGTACCTTGATTTGAGTCATTGATAGTTAGATATATGTCATAAGATTGGCCAATCTAATGACAAATATTTGCAAGAAGATGCTGAAGTGTTAGGTATCCTGCAGATTCTTGATACTGCAACATCAGTAGAGGTACTAAGAAAGAAAAATATGAGATGATGGTCTTCAACGCCTGACCAGATCTTTATATATTATAGCTAAGATAGTTTTTTTTTTTATCCACGACTAGTTAACCCCTGACAGCAATCTCATCTGATGGTAAGTGATGATGCAGTCTAAGATGGTAGCGGGCTAACCTGTTAGGGGTATGTAATATGGTAAACCCATACTCCTAATTGGTTTCTACACGACATCGTGCTGGAACGCTAAATTGCTTGGCGACACGTCTTTGTCGGTAGGGTGGTAACTAGCCACGGCCGAAGCCTCCCACCAGACCAGACTCGAGCCGGGAATCGGACCCAGCACCTCTAACTTTATGATGTAAGATATCTTCCTGGTGCCGTAACGAGCACAGCGATCGTATAAGCTGGAGGTTTGACATATGTTTTCCCCAAAATGACAATATGAGAATTTTTAATGGTTAAATTCTCTCTGCACTAATCTAGCCACCAATAAAGACGTGTCACGTGTAATATTCCCCTTCAATGTCATGTAGCAGTCGATTAGGGTATGGTTTTTATAAGTGCCTTACATTTACCATACCTATAAGTCAGCTCCCTAAAATCTTAGACAGCATCATCACTTAACACCAGGTGAGATCGCAACCCAGAGCTAAGTTGAAGTGAAATAATAAATTAACTAAGCGAGCCACGATGTCACAAACGGACAAATCTAAATACATATATTAAACTTATGAAACAATGTTTTTACTTCGATGATTAAAAATACAAGTAGGTAGAGAGCGGAATGCCGAAAATAACCGCCAAGATTTAGGTATCAAGCTATTCTTTACAGCGTGGGTCGGTTGGATGAAGCTAGAAAATTGCTAGACGTTCTAAATAGAATGCGAAAATTATGTTGCAAGTTTTCTTTAAGGAAAACTCAAGTATTTTCCGCGAGATGTACTAAATGAAATTATTTAAATTTCATAGCAATGAAATTATGTAAATGTAAAGAAGGTAATATCCGGTAAGCATTTCATTTTCAGAAATCATGGTAATGAATGTAGCACTGGTTGGGAATTTCCTCGAAGTTATGCATCTCTACCCTATAATGATTTTTACCCAATCCACTACCTTAAAATTAAAAAAAGGCGAGACGTGCTGTAGCAGAATTTGACAATCGCTTTCGGTTCAATCGGGTGGATTTACCGAATTTAGCTGGATCGGTTAACTTGTTGCAACCGAATGCCTATTTAAACTAAAAGGTGACCGAATATATGCCGCAAACGAAAACATGTTTTTACTTGTCGATAACCGAATAATATAAACGCTCACATTCATTACATTTAGCTTAAGCTGAGATAACGCGAACAAAACATGCTTACCTTCTCAACTGTTTCTTGCTTAGTATGACCGCCATAAGCGCTATGTTCGCTGATATACCGAGTCCAGAAAGCGCCAGCAAAGCGGCAGCGCTTGCAGCTCCCCCTGGTGGGCATAACCTGGTGTTGTTGACGACTGAAGAATTTGATGCACCCGCTGAGCCGAAACGCAGGTTGGCTCCAATCATAGCCACAGCCGAACCCGCTGTTAAGATAAACTAAATATTAAAAAATTTATAAACATTATATTTCCTCCAAGTGTAGGTAAAAACACTAACAAAATATAGAATTATAAAAAACAATATTTCATCTCTCGTTTAATTGTAAGTTGGAGTTTTGAATAGAAGATTGCACTTCTAATGTTTCCTACTAGATGGAGCTATAGTCGCTATAAGACTGGTGAAAGGCATACATTAATTTCGGCGTCATCGGTAGGTTGGTTAGCAAATTAGGTTAGGCTCAAATCCCGCCGGTTCCGAACATTTTTGAAAGCATTTTCAAATAAAAAAAATTATACTCCTATTCTAAGTATAAGGAAGACACTTAAATAAAATTATAAACAATATATTTTAACCATAGGATCTGGTATAAAATTTATTTACATATAAATGACTCATGCGTAGCACCTGCGGTTTTGTTTGTGAACACTCTGGTGTTACATACGTTTGATATTTGTAGTGAGCGTAATCGCCAGTTAACGTCAATTGCCAATTACATGTAAGCGATTGTAATCGGATTGTGTGTGTTTCATTAGTTAGACACACAATACGTGCAGATATAGTAAACTGAGCTACACGATATTTACTTTTTTATAATTTTGATTGAACATTGATCAACTAAATCTCGTAAAAAATGGATTATCATTATCCCGAATGTACTTTTTAACAAACAATAAAAATTCACGCTTAGATTACCACTCTTCCGAATCCATTGTTTTTCGTTTGAATAGTTGTAGAGTTCCATTTTTTAATTGCGAACGTTTCCTTTCGTAGAGTATTGGCATTCCGAAGCAACGATAGTATTTAATTTCTTTTTTTCTATGAGTGCTTACAATTTGAATCCAAGCTATCTGAGCCGGAATCAATGACTGAGAATTTCTTGATGAAGATAAAAAACCCTTTGGCTAAAACGGAAATGACAGCCACAGTAGAAAATACTTACCGGACTAATGAGGCAGTTCTATGATTAAACACGTATATATGTTCCAGAATTTGGTTGCATAAATACTTTATGGTAATATTTTGGTATGACAAATAAGGTTATGATGGCGAAGCGCTATACGCAGTGGCATTTTCAGTGTTTTTTATCCATTATACTTAAGTACTTTTAATGTAATACGGAATAGATGTGTAAGCATTTTTTTGAAATCACCGTCGCTTTCCATCAGATATGTATAATCTCGAAGTACGCTCCTGATTATACTTTTCCTACTCGTATATTAAATGTATCATGCATTTTCTGTGTTTTTTATCCATTATACTTGATTACCTTCAATGTTATACTGACACACACACCTAGTGTGGGCCAGCATTGCATTTTCTAGAACTCACCGTCGCTTTTCATCAGATATGTATAATCAGATACGCTCCGTGATTATACATTTCCTACTCGTAAATTAAATGTATCATGCCGTCATGAAGTAGAAGCGTGCCTAATTAGAAATTCAGGTGCATGACATTTTTCTAACGAACGTTTAATTTAATTACTGCACCAAGTTTCCGTATAATTGGCCGACAATATTTGTACAGCGTCTTATTAAAGTCTACAAGAGCTTGCTCTTATCGTTAAGAAAATTATTCAAGAAGCAGAAACTAGAAGGTGAATCTTTTTTATATTTCTCCGATGTTGTATTTCTATGTGTAAAGGCCTTACATTCTTAACGCGGTTTAACCGGTTGGACTGATCTCCATAAAATAACTAAGCACTATTTTCAAGATCTAATTTTCTTGAGAAATGTTCACCTGCATAAAAACACGTCAACTAATTGTATCTTTTTGCGTAAAAAAAGGAAAAAACACCCAACATTTTTGCACATACAACCGTAATACGACTTAATCCCTTATCTGAAATGAGTAGGTAACTAACTGCTGACGTTCTAATCATAAAACATCATAAAATATTTACCCGCCGACATCTTGGAGCTTCTCAGTTCCGATATCAGTGACATGAGTTAATACGCTGTGTATCGTTAGAGCAGCAAAACAGCACCATCTCCTTCCCCCCACCGGCCCATTGCATTTTCAAACAAATCAAGTTGTTTTTCACCGTCATTACACACCACTGAAACACTTTTTTAACCACTGCACTTTGAATTTTTATGCGTTAATTATAAATAATCCTTAGAACTTTCGTCGTAAATCTTCCATTTTGTTATGATAACTGCAGGAACTAAAATTATACAATGAAAGCACACTTTTCCTGTGCATTTTGTGAGCTTATCACAGAAACTTACAAGGTAAGTGTGATAATATTTTTAACGTATTTATTAGATATATACGTTCTCATGCTAGTTGTAATCTTGACTAGTTTGAAGTTTAAGCGGAATCCTTAATAATAATAATTAATATTCTTAAATTTCGCTGAAAATAGCTTTTTGAAAGACATATCTTTAAAACTAAATAAATGATGTTACAAAACTAAATGAGATTACAAATATTAAGATTTATAGGAATTGACTGGCTATGAAAGACTTTCTATTTGTTTTAAGTTCTTCCTATTGTCTTGGTCTAAAACCGTTCTAGGCGAGAAAGAAGTCGATTTTAGATATGAGATATCAATTTAAGATTACAGAAGCGGTTATTGTTATATTCAAGATAAATCCTTTAAAATGTCGATGCGCTATTAAAATCTGCACAAAGGGTAGGTTTTACTAAAACTTAAAGAATTAAACTTCAGTTCTTGGTTTGAAAAAGTATCAAAACAAAGAATCATTTCTGTTTGGGCTTTGTAAAGAGTAGGTTATTTATTTTTTATAATTATTTGGTTACGTAATGTATTAACATAATAACAATATTCGCATTATTTGGTAAACATAACATTACCTATATAATCTATATGACATACATTATATTTCCTATATCTATTCTTCTCATCTTTTGGTTAATAAAGTTTTAAATTCAGTAATTATATAAATTTGAAATTAGTGTGTGTGTGTTGTAGAATGGAGTATAATAGTTTTCTTGTAGTAATCTAGTAGTAGTTGATGATGCTAGCGAGTGTATTTGTGTAACAGCACGGAATAAATAATTACACAACACGGTAGATCAGACTAAATCTTGGCTTTACGCACAGAAAATATTATTTAAAAAATTTTCCCCAATGAGAAAAACAGGAGTTTGAAATTTGCATAAAGTAAAACAGAAGAATGTCTAATTTAACATAAGTCGCGGGCCAAACCTAGTGTCATATAATCGTATGTCACCTTTAATCTCAAAAACTTTATAGGCTCACAAATTTTAAACTGAACGCTCTACGTAAAATTGAGTTTTCTTGTAGTAATCTAGTCTAGTTGATGTACTGGCTAGCGAGTGTATTTGTGTAAAAGCACGGAATAAATAATTACTACCGGAGACCGTCGTTTATCTTCTCCTCCGCCAACTCCTGTTACAGTGATTAACCGTTTGTAATTACTACAGTTTTTTATGTGCGTATGCTAAAAACACGCTTAGTAAACTTTATCGCTTGGGTTTCTTTAGCTTTCGTATGTGACTGAAATCATCGTCGATTCCCGCAACAACATTTTAGCGTCATACATTCTCCGGGATAGGTGTAAACAGGATCCCGAAAGAGTATAATCGCCAAACTGCATTAGGATACGGCACTCTAGTGAAGGCGAGTAACAAAGGGAGTGTGCACCTACGCTAACGTCTCTTTACAGTGATATTCCATAACGCAACAGGCAATTATATATTCAAGCGATTATGTGGTTCCTTAAATAATTTACTCTGGTTGTGGTATTTCGTTATCTTTTGAATTTATTTATATAAAATGAAAAGATGATCGACTTTCACGGATCTTTCAACATATTGCTAAAAACACGACGGATCAGACTAAATCTTGACTTATAAAGCCA
This sequence comes from Lasiommata megera, assembly GCA_928268935.1. NCBI lineage: Eukaryota > Metazoa > Arthropoda > Insecta > Lepidoptera > Nymphalidae > Lasiommata > Lasiommata megera. Next base: position 10,854,925 of record OV743313.1, on the reverse strand, counting down.
AGAAGTACGCACAGAAAATATTTAAAAACCTTTCCCCAATGTCTAATTTAACATACGCAAAGTCGCGGGCCAAACCTAGTGTCATATAATCGTATGTCACCTTTAATCTCGAAAACTTTATAGGCTCACAAATTTTAAACCGAACGCTCTTCGTAAAATTGAGCTTTCTCTATGATCTATCGGAATAAAAACTCCATGCATTGACCTCAGATATTTAAAAAAAATACTACGAGCCTTTAATATTTTAGAGGTTTATTGGCAGATCTGTATGCAACACTGTGAACATGTAAAACAGAATGTCTTTGAGAATGGCGAACATTAAATCACAATACGAAAAGGAGATTTTACGATATCAGTATTGGCAATAACTCGTGCGGTAACGGCCCGAAATCCATTGTGCGATATTCTTTGGGTTTGTTAATGTGATTTACAATACAACATACATCTTTTAAAGTATTATATTTTCGTAAGAGAAAATAGGCAAAAACAAGTCACAATAATCACACATTATTAAACATGTACTTTAGAATACATTCAGTTTATGATAGTATTATTTAACCGGCGTAAGATGACAATTGCAATGATATTCATCATCATCATCATGACCCATTATTGACTCACTACAGAGCACGGGTCTCCTCCCAATATGAGAAGGGTTTTGGCCTTAGTCCACCACGCTGGCCCTGTGCAGATTGGCAGACTTCGCCTTTGAGAACATTATGGAGAACTCTTAGGCGTCCAGGTTTCCTCACGATGTTTTCCTTCACCGTTGAAGCAAGTGAATTTTTATTTTTTTAAACGCACATAACTCCGAAAAGTTAGAGGTGCGTGCCCGGATTCGAACCGCCGACCTCTGATTAAGAGACTGACTCCCTAACCACTAGGCTATCACAGCTATTGCAATGATATTTTTTTGCACTAATTATAAAAAAATAGAAACACAGTTCAAGAAAGAAAGAAAGTAAGACGAGCTAATGATCCCATCCATCCGATTTAGGAATTCTCGTTCTTTGTATAAAGACGGGTCGCACGACGAATGATTATAAAAACATGAACCTAAGCTTCTTCGTGTTTTTTTATAGCTTTTGTTTCGTATTTCAATTATTATATTGCGGACAATCACTCCTTTGTAGGTTTTTAAAAGTTTATCAATTTTGTTTTTATTTCTTCACGTATGTAAGTTTTGTGAAAAGCTTGTTTAAATGTGGTTTTTTTGCATTACGTCTCTAGTCTACGAGGGATAGCAGAAGTTTATTGCTATTGTGGGGTTTTCTGTTCATTCCAAAGCGTCTCCTTTTGGACTAGACTTCTATTAGCTTGCACGAGATGACAAAAGTTTCTTCAAGATTTCTTCAAAAAAAATTCATCATATGCTACGAATCAGCGTTTTTTGTATGATTGCGGTAAGAATGTCAAATAGAAGACGCATCAACACGAACGGACATTAAATCACAACATCCAAGAAGCCCCCCCACCCCCACTTCCTTCCAAGGGTGGATTTACGAAATCTCCGATCAACAATAACTCTTGCGGCAAAGATAGAGATAACCTTAAACAGTTTAGAGAATGTTTTTGGTTGAGTACATAACGTTATTTTATGCTGAGAGTTAGTGCTGGTTTAGTTTACTATCCTTTTATTCAGTTGTGATGTGTGCCATGTGAATCTGCAGCCCTTTCACTATATCTATGCCTTATCAGCTCGGTTTGTTTAAAGCACAGAAAAGTTAGACTCATTTACGAAAAACGTAGCCCTCAAATAGACTAATTATAATGAAAACTAAACCAAAACTAACATGAGTAAAATGATATTGATTTTGAGAAATAACAATCAATTATATCTTACTACTATATTATAAATGCGAAAGCATAGATGGAATTTGGCACTGAGATAGATGTTAGTCTAAAATAGCACATAGGTTTCTTTTTATTCCATAACATTGTACGCTTTCCTTGGGATAGATTTTTCAAAGAGGTCTAACACATGAGTATATATTAAAATTGTCCCACGAACGTCACGATGTCTATCTAGGTGCTCCTAGTTTTCTACGGATAATAATAGATACGGTTTATTTGTACGGACGTATAAATAATTACATGTAAAATTCCTACCTCTATGGAGCTCTAACCTCGAACCCTTAAAGCCTTAGCTCTGATTATCAATTTTATCTGGTAATAATGAAATTTAAATTGGATTATGATAAGGGTAACCCTTTTTTGACTCCGTTGAACCATTGCAGGATATTCGTTACAATATTAATTGCTATATTAAAATTCAAATAAATCTCGAGTCAAACTTTGAGGTCAAGAAAGGTTTAAAAATTTACACTCTATATATATATATTAATTAATATATTACTAAATCTACGTATTTTGTATTACTTTCGTTGTTAATTTTAATTTTAAGATCTAATTTTTAAAAGCAATAACGGTGGCTTATTACAAACAATGCTGAAAAAGGTAACAAAAGATCTAAGATATCTTAGTTTCTCTTTTTTAAATTGTAGGTACAGCTCATTAGAGTGTAAGTAATATGCTACGCTAAGTGCCTTCCTCCAAGCAACTGAGACAACAAGCAGGACATTTTAAAACGAAGCAAATACAAAATAAATCCCGTTAATTGTGTTCCTTTTTTTGGCAAGAAAACGTTTTATATTTTGTTAAAACACAATGATTGTAAAATAATAGCACTAACAAAAGAGAAACAAAAAAAATCCATTTCAATAAAACTCAATTTCAAAATTTCGAGCCTGAAACGAGTTAACCTGTTTGTTATTTTTATCAACATACTGACAGGTAAGATACGTGTACTGCTCAAACCATTCATTTTGATACATATCTGCAGTGTTTCAATTTGGCAAAAAAAACACGTTTATTTCCTTCCATGTGCACGTAATAATTGGAGAGAGCATTGCTCTGTACTGGCACACTCAATGGTCATAAAAAAGAAAAAAATAATTGAAGTAAATGCTATTGTTTTGGCCTATCATTTCTATTTAGTTTGCTAAAGAGTGGCAAATTAAAAGACAGATTCTGGCATCCGATAGTTGACCAATCTAATTAAAGTTTAAAGTGGAATTTGCTTAATGATACTGAAACAATATAACTTATAATGCTAAAGAAAAACTTCGTGAGGAAACCTGCATGCCTGAGAGTTCTCCATAATTTTCTCTAAGGCGTGTGAAGTCTGCCAATCCGCACATAAATAAATAAACGAAAACAAATAATATGTATAATTGTAACTTGCAGCGCCCTGACGGGGCCTCATGAAGTCTAACTATTATGTGTCAGTAGATGTACATGAATGCAATCATTGAAAAATAAATAAATAAATAACTAAATAAATAAATAATTAAATAAATAAATAATTAAATAAATAAATACATAAATAAATAAATATGGCGAGCGTGGTGAACTATGGCAAAACCCTTCTCATATTGAGAGGAGACCGATGAGTCGGCAATGGGTTGGTCATGATGACTGAAACATACAACATAGACGTATTCTTATGAACAATAAGGAGTATATACTTTCAGGGATCATGTATTGTGTTGGGTTTCTTGATTCTTCCATGACTTCTTAATGTCTTAACGGTTGTAGGCACGGCGTAATTTAAGAATTCAAACACTATCCCGTGTGACACAAGATATACGTTTTTTAAAATAAAATCAATATGGCGCATGTGTGCTGCGAATTTTAAATGTGAAAATATGTGCAGAAGCATTTGCGGACGTGATTTTTTTTTTTAATTTTCGCAAGTACTTCTAGAAAAATCTTACAGCTTCGTTAGTCTGGTTCTAGATTATATTCTCAGGGCTGGGCTTCATTGGGGTTTATCAGTTAAAAATATTTAGAACCAACCTGGAATTAGGAAATTAGCAGTGTCCAATGACCGTGCCTCGGACATCAGGTTATCACGGTTCTTATCACTACCATATGAGCCCACTAACCCGCATTGGAGTAGCGTTGTGAGCTCGGAAATCCCCTGGAAGGCGTGTGCCCAGCTGTAGTACTTATTTTATTTCTTTATTTTATTTTATTCTTTATTTGTACACCACATATAAATAGAAATAACAAGAAAAACAAGAAGAAACTAGATAAAAAAGGCGGCCTTATCGCTTAGTAGCGATTTCTGCCAGGCAACCTTAGGATTAGGAAAAAAGAAAGCAGTAGTAGTACTTAATAGTCTAGATGTAGATGATAATGATGATGCTCATAAAGATAAATGTCTATGTAAAACAAAATTAAACTCATAGCTTACTCTACAATACAATACAGACGGCTACGGGCTACGAACTGCTACGAAATGAGCTACGAACATTTCATATACAATATATTATGCAGGTAATTTTAGGTCGTAACACACGTATTCGCCTTGCTCCCACAAATAAAAGTTCTCGGCTATTGTAGTGGTAAAAACTTTTCATATAAAACAGGACGCTTCATTTCAACAAAGGCAGGACAATACGCCACAGCGTTGTTTGAGATCTCAGTTGCAAAATAGTTCTACCATGAGTGTAGTGAGTCAACAAAGGTAGTGGAAAGGTTCGTTTTTACAGGCGTATTAATATCTTTCCGAAATATACATTTCATTGCGTTATAATTTTTAATAATGAAATAATGTAATAACATTTATAATTTAAGTAATGTTAAATCAGAAGTTTCAATAATGGCGCATATGACAAAGCTAGACGTCTCCATAAGTAGTGAGAAGCAATATTAAAATAACATTATTTAAAAGATAGTAGTAAGACCCTGAGCTGTGCTTACATTAAAACCAACTATGCAAGTACCTCAGAGATTTAGAAGGTTACGTTATAAAACAAAAACATGTTTTTTTTTGTAGGTGACGTTTTCTTTAGCAAAACTTAATCTGAACCTAAAGCTTTAAAACTGATTCCAAGATACACTAAATATATTTAATGTCTCGTTAAAATATATTAGAGCAAACACAAGTATACCATTAATTGTTTGAACCAGTCGGAAGATCCTAAATTTGCTTAATGTCATAAACTAGATACACGCGTAGATAAAAGTGTTAAATTACCCCCCTCGCTAAGATTTTATGATCTCCCTCGTTAATATACTTTGGGGTGATATATCATTAAGATTTATCCCAAACGGGACGCTTACCCACCTTATCCACGACAATCTGTCTCTTTCGGAGTGACGTATCGGGTCTTATGTGAACTTGATATTATCGAACTTACAACGTTGACTAACATACAAAATATCGTAAATATTAGCTTCTTCTAATGGATAAGATGTTAGATAAGAGTAATTTGCCACCGCTTAAGATAAACTAGCTTTATTCGTCAATGCATCAACAATGCTTAACACAGATTGACAAAATCTAGCAAAGACAGCCAGTACTGATCCTAATAATATAAGCGTATATGCATTTATTTTTATTAGGTATGTATCTCTTTTTTTTTATACACTACAAGTTAGCCCTTGACTGCTATCTCACCTGGTGGTAAGTGATGATGCAGTCTAGGATGGTAGCGGGCTAACCTGTTAGGAGTATGGTAATCCCACGATCCTAATTGGTTTCTACGCGACTTCGTGCCGGAACTCTAAAATCGCTTGGCGACACGTCTTGGCGGTAGGGTGGTAACTAGCCACGGCCGAAGCCTCCCACCAGATAAAATTCTAGTATGATTATGAAATAAATAATTATTAAAAACTATCATAGGCTAGTGGTTAAGACGTCCGCCTCTTAAAAAGATGTTGGGGGTTCGATCCCAGACACGCACCTCTAACTTTCGGAGTTACGTGCTTTTTTTTATGCAATTAAAATATCAATTGCTTCAACGGTACAGGAAAACAGTGTAAGGAAACCTGCATGCCTGAAAGTTCTCCATAATGTTCTTAAAGGCGTTTGAAGTCTGTCAATCTGCACATGGCCAGCGTGGTGGACTATAGCCAAATCCTTTTCATATGGATTCCTAGGAGACCCGTGCTTTGTAGTGAATCGGCAATGGGTTGATCATGATAACGATAATGTAAAAATGGGGAAAATTAAAAGGAAAATGCAATTATGTATAATTACATAACCAACATTTTGGTAAAATATAATTACATTCATTGCTTAAATGTATAGTCGTATATTTTAGTCAAACGGCATTAATGTTGTCAGATTAATCTTAGAGCGTCGAATGCGTTAACGAGTTTCATCAACTAATTGGTATCTTTATAGCCAGATTTAGATGTCACTCAACCGTAAATGTCGGTTATAAAATATACGCTGAATAACATTTAACAACGTGTAGATAACTATTGTAAAAAGTGTTTTTGTAAGTGGATGTAGTTCTATAGGGCCTTCATAACCGAGTAATACTATTAACTATTATTAACTCGGTAATGCTAATTAGATAATAAGTTCATATTTTACGTTTTACGTCATGACACCAAACGTTTAAAGATGGCATCCCTTTTAATCGCCAGAGCCCATGAAACGTGCAAGATTTCCGAAATATGTATGTTATATTTAGGTGGTGTGAGTTGAGAGTGTGTTGTGTTAGGTGTGTGTGGGGGAAATCTCCTACTGAGATATCCGACTATTGCTGTGGAAAATCTCGGGTTATGTGGGATTTTTACCCCCTAAAACCCCATAGGTGGCCAGCATCAGCATAAAACAGTGAGAGAGTTGTGAAAACTAAATTATTCAAGGCCCCCTGCCTTGTTGCTTGGTTACTCTTCAACCTCTCTGTACATTGTTCTAGATGCAACACCCCTACGCTTGGAAATTACTCTAAATTCTTCTATTTGCTTGGGATTTATCCCGGTGCCCGCAACGTAAGATATTGCTTTACCCTTAAAATGATTGATTTACTTATACACCCGGGTACAGTGGCTGCGACTTGCTCAACTTGTTTGTGTACTAAGTGAAGGGTCTACAATCATCTACTTTCAGCTACTATCGCTGCAGTACAGGGCTGATAATGTAAAAGCTTGTGAAGCTATGCTTCTAAGTTCAAGAAATATACCTATTACTTACAGCTACTTCAACTTCAGTGAACTATACATAGTTATAGTGTAGTAACCTACAGTTACTCTGATTCTAAAGGCCTTAGGCCTTATCTGTTATTTCTATTTGATTTTACGTTGAAATAGAACCTCTTTACGTCCTTCGAATGACTGTAAATCCTTTAACACAGTGAATAAATGAATCTATACCACATTTTTTTTCAGTCGATCTCCTTTAATCGTTTTTAAAATAAAAAAAATATTAATGTAACACTTGTTCGAACGGAATATAAAAAATTTAACTTTAAAAATGTTCATTTTCTGAAATAGTAATGAGCTTTATAACAAGGAGCGGTAAGAATTTCCCTTACTATTCACGTTCAGCTTCGATTCCGAGGTTCCATGCTGAATAAAACATGAGTATGAATGAATAGTGTGGTTTTTAGCATTTTGGAGGTAAAACCGAAAAAAACCGCTGCATGTTTGACATAATGATTTAGAGAAGTAGGTTTTATGCAATTTAATAACACACGTACAAGTTTCTGCTAGTCAAATTTTGGAGTAAAAATTTAAACGTTATTGAAACAATTGAAAAATATGAATACATCGTATAAAATAACATATATTTTTTTTCATGTTAAATTCAATATCACTCTTCTTAGAAATAATAACAATTCAACGATATTCATCAACCAATGTTCAGAACATTATGAACGGCTTAATTATAAAAGTCATTATTTGAAGTACGAATACTTTGCTCTCTGAATGTGGTAAATAGACGATGATACGAGTTAACCAAATTAGAATTGAACTGTTTGACGTCGTGTCCTATACCGTAGAATTGTTATTTAGTATGTCGAAATTATGTGACACCAAAGTTAACTGGGTATGTTTTAATACTCAATTACCATCCAAGTTACAGTAACAAATACAAGTTAGGAATCGCTACTGTTAAAGTATTTTAATATATAGGCAAAAACACACGCAAATTTACAAAAAGAGAGTTATACCCAGACATATTTAGGGTCCGGGCTTTTTGGTCTATTTACCTAAGTTCATATATATCCACCAATGAGTGTTCAATTTTAGTTGAGATCGGTCACAATATCTGCTGTCGATGTTGAACCATACAACGAGACGATAGCAGAGTGTAAAATTTTAAAAATATAAAATTAGCATAGCCTGCATTTTTTTTTCTTTTCTTAATAAAGCCTCTGTGCTTGGTACTACTTAATATAATAATTATATCTATTATTAGCAATTGTGATTAACAGTATTACTTGAAAGAACAACATCTTTAATTCATTTAAACATTCAACGAAATCATACCTAGTTTAATATTAATAATTTATTCATTTGTAAACATGGAATTGTTACTTTATGCTTATTAAGTAGTTATAGTATTTAGGATAAAATAATGAAAACTATACTATAACACGATACCTTGGATTCCCCTTGCGAGAATAAAAAAAAATTACCGAACTTCCCCTTAAAACAAATGAACAGTCCAACGCACAATTACATTTCAAAAATTAATTGAATCAAATTTAATCTTCAATCATTTATATCAACTGAAATGTCACGCCATTTCAACTTTATTAATAAGAAGTCCGAAATGAACGATTGCACTCTCGTAATTCTATTGAATGAAAGAAAATATATTTATTTTTTAAGAATAGTTTAATGAAGCTGTGGACCGAAAAAATACAGTCACTTTTAATTCAAAAAAAAAAGGTACTAAATCGAGCGCGGTTGCCGCTTACGTCGATAACGTACGGAGATTACGAGCGACCCCATCCGAGGTTGGGCGGATACTGACGATTCTGGCATTCTGCCTCTGCAGGAGCCTGCGTCACTGGACCTACACCTTGCGGGACCCTAATTAATTACGCAGCGTCATTGAGACCGGCTTGATGTCAAATCCCTTCCAATAGAGTTCATGTTTTGGGTTTGATGAAACCAATCAAAAACGACGTTGGAAATGATTTATTAGTTAAGTTAATAACTTTATGATAAACTTACATCACTTTAGCTTAATGTTTTTAATACTGCACAATTATTTGTGAATTATTTTAATTATGTAATAACTAGCTTTTACCCGCGGCTTCGCTCACATTGATGCAATTAAATAAATATCAGAGAGAATAGAAATAATTCAATATGATAACTATATTTTTACAAACCTTTATTTATTCTGTATTTTTTTTTCTTGAATAAAAAGTATCTTGTGTTACTTCTATTACCTCTATATTTTTACAAAGTTTCATGACGATCGGTTGTGTAGTTTTTGTGTGAAAGCGTATACAGAAGCGTTATACTGAACAAAATCTGTTGAATATTTGATAAATTAAAATTCCACAAAAAGACGTACGTAAGCAAAAAATCCAAAAAAGCAAAACAGTGTAAAACAAACTAAACAAACCCATAGTCTAACTAGTGTTCCATCGGAATTTAGAAATAAACTCATGTGGCTCATACCTTAATGAGGTTTTATTTATTTGTGCCAAAATTTTCATATTTTTATCTAATATATTTTTAGTGAACATATTTATAATGTTCACAGTTTTAGAAATTTTAGCTTTTCTTGGAAAATATGGATAATTTATTTGTAAATGTTCTCGTTATAATTTTAAATTGTGCCTCTTTTCCATTAAAGTACGGACCCGTGAACTTTTCAGTGTACTTTTGACTCTATTACAGATAGTAATCTCTTCACAAATATGGTATTCATACAGTCTTACACCTCTTAACTTAACCCCTTTGGGGTTCGAAAATTACTTAAGCCTTTTAACTCGAGATGAAGATGGATACCTTAACAGACCAAGTTTATAGATTTAGAATAGGTTCTAAGATCACATGAACCGATCATTTAATTGGCAGTTATCCTTTCTGAATTGTACTGGTCCAGTCTGAGTCTAGTGGGAGACATTGATCGACGCCAAGCAATAAAGTATTCCGGTATGGTGTTAGCTACTAACCGCTGCTATTAGGAGTATGGTTTTAGTATATCTGCGTCGGTTACGCAGGTATACTAAAACCATACTAACAGATAATCCCGCTATCATCTTACACTGCGTCATCCCTTACCGCCAAGTACCGCCTTTGACGACCTCCGTGGCGCAGTGCGTGCGCTGTGGCATTTTAAAGTTGGAGGTCGATTCCCGGCTCGAGTCTGAACTGGTGGGAGGCGTCGCCGTGGCTAGTTACCACCCTACCGACAAAGACGTGTCGCCAAGCAATTTAGCGTTTCGGCACGATGTCGTGTAGGATTTAGGAGTAGACAAGTAGGAGTATGGGTCTACCATACCCCTAACAGGTTAAACCGCTACCATCTTAGACCGCATCATCACTTACCATCAGGTGAGATGCCGTCAAGGGCTAACTTGTGGTGTATAAAAAAAATACATTAGTTTTCTATCAGTAAATAGAAAGATAAACTATTTTTTGGTGCAGTTAAGCACATCCAAAATGGCAATAAACGCTGCGTAGCACATCTACGTCGTAGGCATTGCTACGTCAAAAGTTACGAGGGTAGACTATTTATCAGAGACTATGTTAAGAGTAACACTTCGAGACAGAATACTGAAAGAGATACGACTGTAGGACGTGACGTGAACCGCATTTCGCCTATCCATTACATATTATTATCGAACTACTCTAATACGGCACGACAGCGTTAACCTACTTTATAGATAGGAAGATAGGAATTCAATTCTATATCTTTATTATTCCATTCAGGCTTGTGTAAGCTCTTACGAAGGTCAACAATAATAAAGGAATGCTTATATTATTAGCATTCCTTATTTTGCCTGTGCAAGTTTTTTAGGCAATATTTGGATCGACTTGCAAGATTCTTTTACCTTTTTTCAATAGAAGAAAGCTGTATAAGTTCACGAATATCGATCCAGCTTACGCATTACTTAGTTTTAACTATAATTGACTATAATTACATTTGACTTTAATTAGTTTTTCGACCACCTAAATAATAATTATAATTAAACAATATATTATTACAAGAATTATATCTAAAATGAAGTAAATAATAAATTAATGAAGGTAGTGATGGTTTGTTTAATTTGTTTAAGTAAATAGTGAGTATAGAAGACAGAAAGCAATAACGAAGCCTGATATATATTGCCACAAGTTGGACTGCAAACTTACGGACAAACATGAATAACCTAGCTAATATATATTAGGCTACGGAACCTTGAATAATACATTATTTCTACGACGTTACTTTTTACTGTATACAACAAAATATTGTATAAATTTGAGTCCATTCGCGTAAAAGTATTAAGACATACAAATCTACTCAAATTTAATTGTCAAAGTTTTTCAGCGAAAAAATACGCAGTACTAACTAGAGTTGAGAAATTTTCTTCAAATAATCAGAAATGGGATTCGCAGAAGAACCTGAGTAACCTACCTAACCGACATAGCTCAGCGAGTTGCCAAGTTGAAGTGACAATAGGCGGGGCTCATAGCTCGGAAAACCGATGGTTCCAAGCGTTAAACGTAGCGTTGGTCGATCCCCAACTAAATGGACAGACGACATCAAACGAGTCGAAGGTAGCCGCTGGAAACAAGCGGCCCAAAGTTTTTGGAACTCCCTAAAAAGACCTACGAGTATGTCGAGCAGTGGACGTCAATCGGTTGATATGAATCTTCTCTCAGCTCTAGACGTCCAACCAACGTTCTTTAATTGGTTGCTCATTTGCCGGTTGTTACAGAGATCAAAGCATTCCGCTTGCGAATGGCTTACGAAATACGTGGCCATTTTTGGTCTAAGTGCAACGGTTAGGGTTATAGAATGAAAAGGATCAGCATCGGCTCGATAAAAGCGCCGCAGCATGTATCGCTCGCGGCTAGCTCGGTAAACTTACAGTTTATTGTTTTTTAGAAACAGTAACATGCAACTGTTATACCTTAGGTGCACTAATTTTTTGGAATAAATAAGAAAAAACACTAAGGATCGTCCATTATTAATTTATTGTATCTAAAATATCCTCCGTTAGCATAAATACGGTTTTTTATAACTATATTATATATAATAATAAACCAATTTTGAAAATATGTATGCAACTCCTACCTTTTTTTTTATCGTGGGTAAATCCTCATGGATACCTCTGCGCCACGGGGAGGCACAGAGGTTATGTCAGACTCCTACTGACTAAAACCCCCACGTGTTCCTACTCACCGCTGTATGGTGGAGTCACGGGAAAGCTGTAGCATAAAACCGCAACTCCAACAGATGCAACTCTTCCCTGTTGACCTTGAAAACATGTATTTAATACTATTCCAGAGCAGAGTTTCTTCGTTCGAAAATCGTTGACCGCGTCCTAATTATTTTTTAATTGGGCCGTGCTGTCCCGTTATTGTCATGGTGCTGATAAGTACGGTTCAGTACGGTACGACGCTTTCGGTTATTTTTACAAAGTTCGCCAGTCACTTCAGGCAAACAAGTGGTTATGTACCAATTAATATTCACGGCTAGGCAATTATCCAAAGCAACATTAGCCACGTGTTCAGTCTGCTTAAAAAAGAAGCAATCATCCGCTTAAAGGTACGCGTTCTACTTTGGTCGGGGCGCGTTTGGAACCCTCATAGCTTTAGTTTTAAGTTTACGAATCTAGTTATCACCATCAAATCACTACTATGTAAATTATTGACGCGTCAAAAGCGCCTTTTAAAGGACTATTTGAATAAAGATTATTTTGAATTTGAATTTGAATTTGATTTTCGATAGATGCCACCATGCGGTCGATTGGTGCTTTGTTTTGGGGTCGGAGCAATAAATCAATATTTCGTCACCTGTCACTGTGTCACACACTAAATTGGACGCCTGTTCGTTTCGGAGCCTCAGTCAATTTGTATGGGTTCTACAGCAAGCACAGGTTTTTTATACCCTTTTTTGTGTAGAATTGATTTGGATTCAGGTTTTTGTAATTGACTCATGATGATATGCTGTGTGCGTATGACACGTACGGCATCAATGTTTTTGATGTGTCACAAATAGGCGACCTTCATAAAAATTGTCAATACCGAGTTCGATTCTGTAAACCAGTCATAATTAGACGCCTTAAATGGTGCTTCATTCTTCATAAAATCGTAGAAAGCTATATAATCTATGAACATTTTTGTAACTAAATATAGTGATGAAAACACGCATTTTATAATGATGCCAGAGTGTAAAAACAAATGACAGCAAGACTAAACAAACTGTATTCTATAACCAACGAGTTGCATATGTAAATGTAGTAATTACTTTTAATTTTTTTATAAGTGGCAGTCCAGAATCTTATAGTGCGCCCTACGTAGCTCACCATTGAGTACCCTTTTTAGGTACAATAACGTTTTTCTCATTACCGTTAGGACCTAGTCACCCACGTTAGAGCAGCATTTATAGTAACATCAAAGCATCCAACAAACCGATAGATGGGTCACCAATGATGAACCCATCCCCCTAATCAATTTCTACTCGGCATAATACCAGAACGCTAAATCGCTTGGCATTACGTCTTTTCCAGTAAGAAACTACCAAAGCCTCCCACCAAACCAGACTTGAGGCAGGAACCGAACTCAGGATCCTCCCCTCCACTTTATAAAACGACAGTGTACCCTACACCATATTAATAGGTGTCAGCTGTAATTCTCTCTCTCCTATGATCATTTTAAATTAATACATAATATTTTTTAAACATAAAATACAGTGTATATGTATACTAGTTAACTTATAGAAGTTGGACGAACATTGGCACCAAAATAAGTCTGACGATTAATGTCATAGCGTCTACGAAGTTCAGCATGAAAATACTCGTAACTTGACGTACTCTTAAGAGTTAGTTTAAGCTGGGTGGTAGAGTGTGCGCACACATCGCATTTGGTTTTCTTTAATTACCTACTATTATTGAGATATGGTTTTCGAACTAACCATAATACGAAGGATGAGTCCTGATGATAGTGATGATGGTAATTAATCGATAATCTGTAAGTAGAGGTATGTAAACCTGATACCATATTATGAAAGCATACGAATCAGCTGTGAGTTGATGAGCTGTGAGTTTTGAAAAATAATAATAATTTTCAGTAATAGAAATTTTAATTTTCCATGTGAAAAACTCATGGAATGGATCACGAGTTTTTCACATTTTTCTCATTGAAATTCATTTTAGCACTTGTCTTAAATATTGTTGCATTACATGTTATTACATTACATTGAATAAATATGACTAGTGAAGCGGTGATAGCCTAATGGTTAGGGCGTCAGCCTCCTAATCAGAGGTCGGCGGTTCGAATCCGGGCAATAAGACGCATCTCTAACTTTTCGGAGTTATGTACGTTTTAAAAAGAATTAAAATATTACTTGCTTCAACGGTGAAGGAAAACATCGTGAGGAAACCTGCACGCCTCAAAGTTCTCCGTGATGTTCTCAAAGGCGTGTGAAGTCTGCCAATCCGCACATGGCCAGCGTGGTGGACCATGGCAAAACCCTTCTCATATTGAGAGGAGACCTGTGCTCTGTAGTGAGCCGGCAATGGGTTGATCATGATGAATAAATATTGCTAATTCAGATATACGAGACTTATAAACCCTGAGAAGAAGGTGACATATTATATAATCAAAAACCGAAACAAAATTATATAAACAAACCACAGGAAAACAAACATGTTTTAGTTATAAGTTAGCGTGTTTAAGAAATCATACCGCTTTTACACTACATTAGGGTATAAATTGATGGGACACACACACACTCCATATAATTCTATATTTGGGTGTATGATAAAATCGAATTTAGTTTAGAATTAGTTCAATTTAGTTGAATAAATAATTGTGCGAAAAAAAATTCAATATATAGATGTTTAGATAAATTTTTGATATGCTGTGTTGCGTCAACAAAGATTCTTGTGTGTCCAAACTCTTCAAATAAAGTTAACAATCTTATCTCCCTAACATTTACTACCTTCTTCCCGCCATTCGCCACATGGATTTGACAATTTTGTTTCTTTTACTTTATTGCTTTTGTCATAAGGGTGTTAACCCATGACGCTTATTTCACGCGACAAATATATAGATCTTCTGTATGGTTCAAATTGTTATTATTTACCATGTTCCCATATAAAAATCTATTAGGACGAACCCTGAGTGCTGTAAATCTGTGTTTTATTTAACTGCGTTAGCCTTACTTGCACTGAAGTCCCTGCTTCGTGTTTTTATGAGTAACTAAAAAACAAAACTCCACTTAGGGTACTTAAAGTTATTTCACTATCTAAGCGCTCAGAATTGATAAATTATTGCAATTTACACCTTATTTTTAATTTATAGCAGTAACTCAATAACCCTTAGTAAGTACCCTTTAGTAAAAACAAACACTTTTAAGCCCGAAGAGTAAAAACGAGTTTAGATAAATTTGGTTCTATAAAAAGATTTGTACATAGCCTATAATAACATATTTAAAAAGCAGACCTGGGTCTGCTTTTTTATATTCAAATATCCGATGATTAAAAAACATTTAAAATATCCCTACGTTTTCTACGTAGTGCTTCAGCTTTTATTGTAATTTTTATTATTTCAGTCAAATTTTTTGTTATCTTTTGCCTGTATGGTAAAATCTTCTTTGGAATGTAAAACATTGTATACAAATTAATGCATTGTGACTTCCTATTATTTATTTTTTTAATTTTTTTTTTTTTCAAGTTTAAGAGTGTGTTTTATTAGATATATGGCGAAATGTTCTATCTCAGTAAATAATAAACAGCGATGTTTTATTCCGCAATAACAAAACATGTGCATACGCCTTTAAGTAAAGCGCTGTAGGCAACTCATAAAATTTATTTGATATATTTCACGAATTCTACCAGCAAAATATTTGTGTAGCGTTACCATTCCACGTAACGTTCTGTGCAACAATTAAAACAAAAAATAGGTCATAATTACTAAAAATGCACGCATATGATAGAAGTAAAACTTCTTCAAAAAAACTCTTATTGAAATCTTTGTGCCATTGAAAGAAAGAAAATGTTTTTTATTCAGCCATACAGTTTTGCATGCGTCAGTACATAATTTGACAGATTGGTTTTCAGTGGGAGCCTGAATATTGGTTTTATCTATACTTACAAGCTTATTAAAAGGAGGTCATTGATAGGATAAACTCTTGGTTCCTCGGACGAGATACCAAACTATATTAATATCTGATTTTAGGAGTAACTTCTGCTTCAATAGATATTTTGAAAGTATAGCATGAACTAAACTAGAAACTCTAAACTAGTTACTCGTTGCATACTATTTTATCCAATAGTTTGTGGTTGCTTGAGTACCAAACACAAATTATGTACCTTCGTAATAAAGCAACCACAAATTATGAAGGTTGTAAGGTATGGGAGTTCGGCTGAAAAACAGATTGGAAATGTTATTACAAAACTTTTTATCTCAATCATTTATCTCTCAATAAATTAATGCTTGTTTTTTTACAAGTTTAGATATGCTTATTCAAAATGATTTATTGATTTACTTTGTTGATAGTTTATACTTTGAATTAACACAAGCTACGTTTTATAACGGAAAATTCAAAAGCTATTGCTTGAAATGACGTATAGTTATCTTCTTATTATATAAAATTCTCGTGTCACAATGTTCGTTCCCTTACTCCTCCGAAACGGCTCGACCAATTCTTATGTTTTTTTTATGCATATTCAGTAAGTCTAAGAATCGGCTACTATTTATTTTTCAAACCCCTAAGTGATAAGGTGTATAAGAGTCCACCCCAATTTTTTATTTTATTTTATTTTTTGTATTATCGTCTTTATTGTGAATGTTTTTCACTCTAATTCGACTAAAATATCTCTGAGTTTATTATAAAGCAAAAATTTTTGAACATAAACAATATTTATGTTATTTTTCTATTCCCTCATCGTTCACAGCGCTCCATGCCTGTTTGACTCAGATACCACATCCTTACACACAATAAGTTAATTTTTTTTTTGTACAGTAGAAATTCCCTAGAAATCATTTATATGGCAAAACAACGTTTGACGGGTCATCTAGTAATTTTATATTCAAGTCACATTTTATTTCAATGTAGTCTGATTATGAAGTACATGCAGACGTAATTATATGTGGAACCCAAAAATCAGTGATAGATAGAGAAAACTATACTGATCCTTTAATGTAATTGGAATATGTTTACTCAAATGTTGTCTTACCAGTCGCTAAAATACTAAGTTTCTAAATCCCCTCGAGATAGAGCGTTAAACTCGAAGCAGTATCGAACTGTCGATGCCGATACAAAAGTTTACCCTAAGCTTTTGGCCGCAACCAACAAAATAGATAAGTTTGTGAGTTATACCGTTGATGTGCTCTGAGAAATTATAGAAAACATAAATTCGTTATATTATTTGTTACGTAGTATGTACCAAACTAGCTACTTTACTGCAAACTCCACAGACTCTGTGATTAATATATTATTACGATATTGAAGCTTTTTTTATAATTTATTCCACTACAAGTTGACAACAATCTCACCTAATAGTAAGCCAAGTTGCAGTATAAGATAGTAGCATACTTTTAAAAGGTTTCTAAGCGGCAACGCAGAAGCTGTAATAGCCCAGTGGTTAGGACGTCGGCCTCTTAATCGGAGGTTCGAATCCGGGCACGCACCCCTAACTTTTCGGAGTTATGTTCGTTTTTAAACAATTAAAATATCACTTGCTTCAACGGTGAAGGAAAACACCGTGAGGAAACCTGCATTCCTGAGAGTTCTCCATAATGTTCTCAAAGGCGTGTGAAGTCTGCCAATCCGCACATGGCCAGCGTGGTGGACTATGGCCAAACCCTTCTCATATTGAGAGGAGACCCGTGCTCTGTAGTGAGCCGGTAATGGGTTGATCATGTAAGCGACAACGTTTTAGAACGTTTAAACGCTTGGCGACAACTCTTTATCGGTACGAAATTAACTAGCAACGGCCCAAGCTTCCACCAGACCAGACTCAAGCCGGGATTCGAATCCTCAAAACCACCAACTTTATAATGCGAAAGCGAACGCGCTGCTACTCGTTGGTCATCAATAATATAAAAACACATAAATAATAAAGTAAATTGCATAAATCCCGCCAAACTATCATCTCTAATAACTGCCTATATTCCCACACATTTTCTGTAGACTTTGGCCGTGGTAAGTTACCGGCTTGCCTACAAAAACGTGGTGCTAAACAAGTAAGGAAACGATTGGAAACCGATAAGGTATTTGTTACCAGTAACCGATGGGGCATTTGCTTAATATAACTGCCAAGCACCTAACAGGTTACAGCGCTACCAAATAGAACTTTTTTTTTTCGGACTGACTATTAGCTGTACTAACCCTATTGGTTGCGACAGCGCAACCGCGCTGTTTTGCGAGCATCGGAAAGAAGCTCTGCCAGAAGAAATTTTGAGCCCTAGGGCTCGAAGAAACAAAGGGAACGTCTGCCTAAGGGCGCCTCCTGTGAGGCCGAACCTCGGCTTAGGCGACGTTCGGGATAACGGGGGGGTCGGACGGTGAGTGGTCCGTGCGTCTCTGAGGCCGTGGATGTAGCTCACGTCCGGATGACGTAAGATAGCAGGGACCTCGTCTTGGCCGGCGAAGACGGTGTGTAGCGTATGATTGTGTGGTAGGTGGAGTATGTTGTCAGTAGTTATCTGATCGTCAGGGTCGAGAAGGATATGTTTAGGTCTCCTCTTTCGGAGAGGAGCGCTTAGGTCGGGGGAGGGCATATTGAACTGCACCATCGCTGACTTGTAGTAGTTTTAAAGTAGCCTGCAGCAACTTAATTATTTATTGGTTTAATTCCCTCTCTCCTACAAAGCAGATGCAGTGGCTATCAGTTGAATATTTATTCGTTAAGGATGACAAAATCGATTAATTAATAGCGACGGTGATCCGAGTTCAGTGCTTTAATCTCTCGTGAAAACCTCCCAACGATTTATAAGGCTTTCGATTGTAGTAAGGAATACATTATGTCTTTCTTTTCGCTTTACAACAAATCCTGACTCGGCAGCCCTGACCTAGTTTTAACACTTTCTGAATATTTAGTGAACATAACTCACTATAAACCCTCAGTCTTCGTCCTCAGCTTCTCCCGCGCGAAGTTAGGTTAATTAGTTGTGTTTAGATTAGTTTAAAGTTTTCCGGTCTAACAAAAATATCCTGCGTGTTAATGCACGATGTTATATAACTCGGTTTATCCATAAGAAGCTGTGATAGCCTAGTGGTTAGGACGTCAACCTCCAAATCAGAGGTCGGAGGTTCGAACCCGGGCACGCACCTATAACTTTTCGGAGTTATGTGCGTTTTTAAGCAATTAAAATATCACATGCTTCAACGTGAACGTGGAAAATATCCTGAGGAAACCTGCATGCCTGAGAGTTCTCACAGGCGTGTGAAGTCTGCCAATCCGCACACGGCCAGCTTGGCGGACTATGATCAAACCCTTCTCATATTCAGAAGAGACCCGTGCTTTGTAGTGAGCCGAGAATGGATGATGATGATGATCCATGAAAATAAATTCAAAAGCTGTTCCTCCGGCAATTTTCAATGGCATCGAATCGAAAACGTAAAAAAAAATATCAAGCGCAAAATGACGTTCTAAATGATTTGAGGCAACGACCCTGTAACATGCTAAATAGAAAATGCATGAACTGAGCGCGTCGCGAGTATATTAAAAATGCGGTCTTTAAAAAGATGCCTACATGCAGTTGTTATCTATGAAGATACGAGTTTTTTTCATCATGAATAAAACACCTATTAACTCAAGCGTGTAAATGATAGCATATTTTAGTGTGCTGCAATGTAACATTTTTTTTTAATGTTTTTTGTGTTCTGCTACAAATTACCCAGTGAGCAATCTCACCTGGTGGTAAAGTCTAAAAGCGAGACAAAGTTATTCATGCGATATAAATCTGTCTCGTTTTAACACTAACTTTAGCTGAGCAAGGTCGTTGTGCTCTATAGAGCCCGGCGTAAGATAATAGCGGGCTAAACCATTAGGAGTACTATAATCGGCAACGGAACGCTATAGCATACCGGCACGTCTTTGTCGGTAGAACGGTAACTAATCACCACCATAGCGACGACCTCCGTGGCGCAGTGCGTGCGCTGTCGCATTATAAAGGTCCTGGGTTCGATTCCCGGCTCGAGTATTTTTTGGTGGGAGGCTTCGGCCGTGGCTAGATACCCCCCCTACCGACATGAAAGACGTGTCGCCAAGCGATTTAGCGTTCCCGTACGATGTCGCGTAGAAACCAATTACCATCTTTACTGCATCATCACTTACCATAAGGTAATATTGCTGTCAAGGGCTAACGTCTAGTGTATCTAACTAACACCCGATAAAACATTTTCTTTTGTAAGGTTATAATTAAATAATTCCCATAGGTGTTTTATTCGTATATTTTATATTGCATTAGATATTTTTGCATCTAACACATTTGTCTTCAGGATGCCAGCTATATATTTGCAAAATTTAAAGATAGGTATGAAATTTATTAGCTGTGATAGCCTAGTGGTTAGGGCGCCAGCCTCTTAATCAGCGGTCGGCGGTTCGAATCCGGGCGCGTACCTCTAACTTTTCGGAGTTATGCGCGTTTTTAAACAATTAAAATATGCTTGCTTCAACGGTGAAGGAAAACATCGCGAGGAAACCTGCACGCCTGAGAGTTCTCCATAATGTTCTCAAAGGCGTGCCAATCCGCACATGGCCGGCGTGGTGGACTATGGCCAAACCCTTCTCATATTGAAAAGAGACCCGTGCTCTGTAGTGAGCCGGTAATGGGTTGATGATGATGATGAAATTTATCTTAATAATCCCTTCGTAAAAGGCCATATGCTTCATTTAAAATTTCCCATATCAGTTTCCAGGCTGCACACCTTGCAGGTTGGGGCCAATTTTTATTGCGATCAAACAATTTCGTATTCATAATATTAGTGCGGATTTTATTCAAGTATATATCCGTGAAAGTTTTATGAAACTTATAATAGACAAAACCTGAAAATGATTTGAACAATAATAGAGGCTATTTGCGAACAAGAGCACAAAAGGCTTATAATGAATGGGCCTCGTAAGAGCCCTACATATAGCTTAATGACATTGCGATGCGGGAAATCTTTTTTTTCCATGATGTGAATTTTTATGAATGATCATTAAATATTATTGGAACGAAGTTCCTTATCGCGCGTTGTGAAAGGGAGCTAGACGTAAAAAAAATTCTTACGAAAAGTTGTCACGACACTTTTTGTTATTGTAAGCTGTGCGGCGTCGCATATTTCTCTGTCTGTCTCTCTCTCTCTTATAGAAAGCAAGCCAGATATTTTCATTTCTATTTCGCATTGAACGGTGTGGTGTCGCGACGATTATTTTTGTTGAGTGTATACAGGTTTTTTGTAAATAATAAAAAATAATAATAATAATTAACCCTGACAGTGTTTCTGCACAAGTTCCGGATATTGCTGATGGAGTACAAAATTGAGCCTACTGATTAAGCTTATATAACATTATATTTGTTAATAATAAAAAAAAATTATTATCACTTAAATAAAATAAAATTTTATTACAATTCCTTCTCTAATTAATTGAAAGGAACTTCGTTCCATCCGGGTGTCCCTTGACACCTCTCAAGTTTTTTTTATACTAGCTCCTCCTTTGACATAACTCACCAAACTGCTCCAATATATGATTTCATGTAAGTAATAATGAGCCGGGCCGGAAAGACAAAATAATAAATTCCCAAGTGCGAAAATAATAATTACATACAGATAATATTTGAACATAAAAACCTTCTTTGTGATTTTTTTCACATCAGAGCATGATCCAATTTCCACTCCCCTTCAACGTACAACTTTTACCGCATTTCCTTGAGAGAGTTCCCAAATTACGGCCCCTGCCTGTGACATAGAAAAATTAGGTTTCAGCCATTCGTCTAATCTGATTTCATTTGACATAACCTCTTTAGAAAAATAAAAATAATTGGGACAAACGCAATGAACCAGAAGAGTTTTTTTTCCGACTGTCTATTAGCTGTGCTAACCCTATTGGTTGCCACAGCGTAACCGGGCTGTTTGGCGAGCTTCGAAAAGAAGAACTATCGTTGTTAAAGTTAGTTGGATAAACGTTACACCGCATAAAAAATTTGGTATATAATAAAGGAAATTTTATAAAATAATAAACAATTCTAATTGTAAAACTTTTAATTTTTACGAGTGTTTGTTTACCCTAACCGTTTAGTACGTATCCTCATTCTCATTTAGAACTTTAAATTAGACTCTTTAAACTAGTAGGGAAAATTAAACCACTCGAATTAAATGTCTAAACACTTTTCGCCCGTTTTACTTTGTTATTTTTTCGTCTTGGCAGAATAAGTGGTTCTCCCAAGATTAAAAAATAATTCAGTAACGCCACCCTATTTCTATCTAGATATTTCTGTTTTTCTTGGAAATGTCCTTAACTTTTGGAGGTGCACAAATAATGAGCAAAAGTATATAAATTAAATCAAATTGTATTCGATAGCAATATTTTTTTTATTTCAATTATTGAACACTAAGCTGAAAGTAACTTTATTTCGTTTGAACCTGTTATAAATGCATATGTAACTGCGTATATATTGCGTCATTCAACAAACACACCCATTCATTGGTGCTAATAAATTTGGTATTTGGTTTGGTAGTAAATTATCGATGAAACTAGTTGATCAATGATATATTTAATATCATTTATCAACTAGTTTCACGAATTAGTATCTAATGTTTTAACTTTGGTACAAGGTTAACTGTCACCATTCCACATCAGTTTTGACTGATCAAGTTAAATTAAATCGCTTATAATGTAGTTATAATATTTGACCATATTCATTTATATATCGATGAACCGAGTGGCTATAGACTTTGCACGATTTGTTCACCATTTTATAAAGTTATTTTACGTCGTATTCCTGCCATTTTTTCTATAGGGCGCAAAATTTTGTGTTTCATAAACAACGTAACGAAACTTTTCACATTATTGCTAGTTGAAAATGTTTGTACTTATTTTCATTTGGAAAAAGCTGATTGCTATTACAAATAACTGCGATCCGCAAAATGACAGTGGGAAACGCGAATGACACCTCCCTTACACGACTTACCACCCTCGCCTCCTTTGCGCTCCCTATGGTGTCGGCTTTTATTGCCGAGGTCAAAGGCTGTGTGTGTGAGTGACTGGAAATTGACAGTCTTTTTTCAAGCAACTATCGCTATCTCCGATTGTTAGAATAAATATCTTTAGAAAATGTCGGCCTAACGTAAAACGTATAATGGGACGGCTGGTCTAATGAGTAGTAGGTCTCGGGTCGATCTCCGATAAATTAAGTTTTTTTTTTTAATTTTCTATTCTACATAGTAGGATAGAAAAAACTATTCTACATGAAGCTGCGATAGCGTAGTGGTTAGGACGTCAGCCTCCTAATCAGAGGTCGGGGGTTCGAACCCGGGCACGCACCTATAACTTTTCGGAGTTATGTGCGTTTTTAAGCAATTAAAATATCACTTGCTTCAACGGTGAAGCAAAACATCGTGAGGAAACCTGCACGCCTGAGAGTTCTCCGTAATGTTCTCAAAGGCGTGTGAAATCTGCCAATCCGCACATGGCCAGCGTGGTGGACTATGTCCAAACCCTTCTCATATTGAGAGGAGACACGTGCTCTGTAGTGAGCCGAGAATAGGTTGATCATGATGATGATGACTATTCTACATTAACCTCCACGAAACATGTCCAAAAATTAACTATTATTTTTCTCCAGAATGTAACAAATGATGAAGATAGTACTAGTAATAAAAGTGGCAAGAGCAAGGTTAAAGTGACGTGGGTCTACGATGTTTGCCTTCCAGATTAAAGTAATATATCCAAACAACCTACCCAACTTGTATTCCTAAGAAAACACCTCTCTACTCCTCCTCTCAAATAGCGAGGATAAACACAGTCTTATATCAATCATTGTCAACCAACGTCGAAGTGAAGTAATCTTCGTTTTCGATAAGACGATCTATCATCCTATCCGTATCTACAAAATAGGCGGTAGTGCTTCTTGAAATTCTCTAAGAACCGGCAAATTACAGTATAAGTACTTACACGAATCACTGTAAAAAAAAACTCAAAAAAAAATTACTTACGTAAATGACACAGAGCTCTTTTACCTATTCGATCGCTTTAAAGTTAACTAAAATTTTAATAGAATCTAAAGAGCGCCACCTATTGTGTAACAGCTTAAAGAGAGAAATCTAAAAGAGTAGCTTACGAAGCATCATAATCGTTAATCATCCGGAATACAGGATAGTCTACATCTTCAGAAAGAAAATTTCCCATAAATTTTTCAATAAAATATTTTGAAGGTCTATATACTCGTAACTCAAATCGTAAGTAACTAGTAGGTAGTAGTATTATCCAAACTTATACAATTTTCTAGTCACTGAACAGAACTAATTTTACTTAAATCTTGAATATTTATATATATTAGGTTTTTTTTATTGAGTATCAGAGGTAACCGGGGATCAGATTTAGAAAATCCCTCAGGAGATCCATAGAAACTCTAACTTAGAATATACTACTGAAACTGAAGTATTTATAAGAGTGTATTTTTATGAATTTCCTGTAAGAACTTATTTATTTTTATTCTAAATTAGCTATTAATATTATTAACATTATTATTATTAACGTATTTTTATTGATCACCTAACGTAGAACATTTCGCGTAGAATATTCTTTTTAATTCGAATGTATTTATAAAGCATGAAGTATATGTTGTTTAAGCAAACTATTTCAACTATAGTGATATATTACCATACTTTTCTATGGTCTCATTAATTTTCCTCTCGTATATACAGTAGGTACTTGTTTGTACATAGCTGCCTAGGAGTAGGACGAGTAAACTAACCCTGTTTGTTTAACTCAGACGTTTGTCGAAGTGCAGAAGTTTCATGATTGATAATTCAATTTGTATCCACGTATTTGGTCAAGTACCTAGAAGTACATTTTCTGAGAGAAGTTTGTTGTATTTCTAAAATAGAATTTCCAATATATTGGATAGAAGCTGAGCTATTTGCTTTGCAATAGTGCGTTGTGTGTAAAGCAGTCAGCATTTTAAAGTTCAAATATATCAGAGGTTTCACACAATGCGTATTTTTATTTGTATTCACAGACTTCTCCAAGATTTAAGTGCCATTGCAATTTTCATGATTCTCATGAGAACTATGCACTGGAATAACTAGGTACCTTTTTTGTTAACATCAGCTGCTTAGTTTTTTAAATAACAGTCTAAACTGTGGATTTTCGTTTGAATCTTTAAAAAAAAAGTAACAAAACGATAATTAACACGCTTTCATTAGCTTTACTTTTACATAACAAGGTATTAAAATTTTTATATAATGATGTAACCAGGGGATGAACAGTGGAACTTTTAAGTGGCTGCGACCGTCAACGCCTAGTGTTTATCCGCATGTGTTTTTTTTGTCGAATTCAATAGATTGCTCTTGATAACGAGGGTCTGATGATGGAACCATAAGGTTTATTAGCTTATTATTTGAGGCTTATTAGTTAAGTGTAATTTAGTTTTTTAAAACATAACATAGTCTTTCTTATTTAAACATTGAGGTCGACTAAGAAATCTCTAGTAATATAACATCTTTTCAGTTTGAATTTTGAAAAGGTTGAAAATTGAACTTGAAATGATTATTATTTTACGAACATATACATAATGAAAAACCTCATTATTACAAAAAGTAAGGTAGGTTTTTATAGATTTATTATATAGATTAAATATATATTAGAGCTGTGATAGCCTAGTGGTTAGGACGTCAGCCTCCTAATCAGAGGTCGGGGGTTCGAACCCGGGCACGACCGTTTAATATTACTTGCGTCAACGGTGAAGGAAAACATCGTGAGGAAATCTATGCATGCCTGAGAGTTCTCTATAATGTTCTCAAAGGCGTGTGAAGACTGCCAATCCGCACATGGCCAGCATGGACTATGACTAAACACTTCTCCTATTGAGAGGAGGCCCGTGCTCTGTAGTGGGGTAAAGAATTGGTTGATCGTGATCATAGATTTATTGAGTGGAATAATATCCAATTCTCTTATTTAAGACAAAAGTGGAGTATTTATTAAATAGAGTAGTCTATTCTGTCCTATTTTTCCACATAATATGTGTCCTTAATAAAAATATACGGTGTAAGGGAAACTTTTGCGTCACATGTTCGGCGTGATAACGTATATACATCGTAAAAGGGGCTGTAGGTACTTAATTAACTTAACAGGAATGTGGTCCTAACATCGAAAAAAGGGTCTACTTTTACCACATACAACAGATACTTTTTTGTTCTTATATTATGAAGGGTAGTAAGGTGTTATATATATGTATATGTGGAGTCAGAAGATTTTTTTTTATCACTGTAGCGGAGATCTAATATCTCAACTATAGTTGATGTGGTTGCCCGACGATAACATATGGATAATATTCAGGTTAGCGTGAGTATTCACACTCACATTACATAATATGTATTCCTGGACTGTTAATACTGTATTGCAAATTTGGCAAGTGTCACTTGATTTGAACAAAATACTTACAAAATTATTAATCTAACAAAAACCCAGACATATTTCCGATCTAGTTAATAAAAACAGTAATTAGCAAACCATTTCTTTTTTTTTTTCTTTTTCTTTTGTGCTTATTTTATTTTGGTAACTTGTTTTTGACTGTTTTCTGTTTACTTGGTTTATGTTATGCATGTAGTATTAGCTTTAAAATTATTTAAAATACATCTAACATGTAATCTAGCTTTAGATAATTTGAGTTCATTTGTAAAAAACGCTATCAAACCTTCTTCAAATAAATAAATAAGAAATTTATTTATTTATTTGAATAAGGTTTGCTAGTGTAATACTGTTCGTACGCGATTCGCAAACTCG
The DNA here is from genome assembly GCA_928268935.1 of Lasiommata megera. NCBI lineage: Eukaryota > Metazoa > Arthropoda > Insecta > Lepidoptera > Nymphalidae > Lasiommata > Lasiommata megera. The sequence continues at coordinate 10,828,001 of OV743313.1, read as the reverse complement.
TAGTAAAGGTGCTGAATGCAGCTAACGAGTAACACAAATGCAACTTATGTAACTGCTAATCACGAGCTTAGCGTAGGCAGCATTGTTAGCTCACTACGTCCCTACGTGTCAGTGTTTACTGTTTGTGAAATCCTCTTATTCGAACCGTCGGAAATATACGGTCGAGTTCTTTTTTAAATAAATTGCGGGCAAACTGTAGCGGTGTCACTGACAAATCATTCAACATCACCAGATGTTAAATGACTGCCGCCGGCAATTAACCTCTCCAGCGCTAGAAAACGCTGAATACAGAAAATTGTAGTGAAACCTATTTATTTTTATTTTTTTTAAGCACCACAAGTTAGCCCTTGACGGCATCTCACCTGATGGTAAGTGGACGGTAACTTGGACGGTAAACCCATACTCCTAATTGGTTTATACACGACATCGTGCCGAAACGCTAAATCGCTTTGCGACACGTTTTTGTCGGTAGGTAGGTAACTAGCCACGGCCGAAGCCGAACCAGAAAAATAACCTAAGTACAAAGTGCCCTTATGTAAACTTATTATCTTCTTTATAAAACAAAAATGTATAAACAATATTATGATAATTCAACAATAGATCCAATAATCACATATTACCAACAAAGGCATACATTATGACGATAACGAGGGCCTAGGGAGTATTATAGGGCATTGTATATATGCTGTTCACAATGGCGCTCAAGCTAGTACTTACTATTGCGAGGATATAATATATATATATATATATATATATATACAATCTTATTGTGAGATAATACCTCAACTCAATACAATTAGCTTCCAAATTAAGCATGGTTTCCTAATTCACGACAATCAGGCAAAACTGTACCGTGTTATTTATAGTGATTATATATAAAATGACAATATTTTATTTATATATAACACAAAAAAATATAATTCAAAATACGCACTCATTGTTATGTAATTATGGTATATTACGTTGTCTCATGTTTCAGGAGTAAGACTTTTAAAATAAAATTGATAACGTACCAGTTAATAAATAGGTAATTGTGGATAAGTTAATAAATAGGTAATTGTGGTTAATTAAATAAGCTAATTAAAAATAATGACATTTATTAAGTTTGTCTTATTGTTTTTCTAAAAAAGTTCGAGCTATGAATGTTTGCCAAAGAACTTATGCCTATTACATTTAGTGAGAAAATATAATACGGTTTCATCAGGTTATATGATAAGCATAGTGTACTGTTATAATATTAAAAAGTTTTTATTTATTAAAAAAACACTAACTGATTTTAATTTATTATATATTTAAATATATTATATATTTGAAATTTATATAAATTATTATTTATTGTTGCATTTTTCTAAGCAATTCTTTAAGCGTGTGCGAACTCAATATTTATATTTAAGCGTGTATTTTAAATAACATATATTATTATATGCAAAAAGATACTAGTTAAAAAAATAGGGTAACAATAAAAACCAGATGTTCTATCCCTCGTATCACAGCTTTGTTCTTTTAATTTATTGCTGCTCATATCTCCCATGGGTTCTAGAAAATACTCACCGCTCGTGAGCAGCTGACGTTATTGTGCCAGAGCAGTACTTTTATATGGATGGGCCGGATTATTACTGCACATTTTTCTGCGTAACGTATAAAATAATTTATATCCTATGCAGCAGTTTTATAAATTTAATGCGCTTAACCCGTAACAGTGTGCCATTTCCACTGAAAAATGGTGTTAGGGATTGCGATTATTGTAGAATTTTGCTACATATTTTTTACTTCATCCGAGAATCCAATTAATAAGCTGTCGTATATATTAACGTTTCCGGAATTAAACAGGGGAATGATGGAAATAGCAGACATAAAGAAAGAAGAAATAAAGAAGAAAGAAAGAAGAAAGAAAGAAGAAAGAAAGAAGAAAGAAAGAAGAAAGAAAGAATGAAAATGTATTTATCCTCATATAGTGTACAGTACATTTTATTCTTATCAGAAATTTTGTCTGTCTGTAACACCAACCAGAAAGGGTGTGTATATGATGTGCCCTATATAAATAACGCGTCGCTGATTTTCAATTAAGACCAGAGTGGGGTCACAAAAACAACAAAAAAGTAATGATAATAATTAAAAGAAAAGAAAACAAATTACAAATAACGGTGAACTGAAGGAAACAGCAAAAAATATAGCTATAAAATGATATAAATATGTATGTCGGCGCGAAGGAGTTATTAACTTCATTCAGCGGCGCCAAGAAAATCAAGAATTCAATATTACCCACATTTGAACTCTTTAAATCACTAATTAAGCATTTCTTTGTTAATCAGTGTGTTTAGACGGTTGCAATCAATTTTGTACAAGAATGCTTTGCTATAAATACGGGCGATTGATGCCTTTCGTGGCATTCTCGCTCGAGACGTCGGACCGCTCGGACCTCTTAATTATGGTCGTTATAAAAGTGTAATCCCGCATGTTGTGGTTTTAATTACTATGAGCGAAAGTAAACAAAAGCGTGACGTCAGCAATGCTGATGTCATTCTTACTAAAAACAACTCGGACGCTCTTAACTCGTCATATATATTAATACAAGATCAATTAGTTTCTTATTCTAGTAATATGTTTGTAACACTAAGAACACTCGTATAATAAAATAAACAGCAAGTTCATTAGATGTGCTTGCCAGCAACGTTACTTTTATTTCAAATACTGCGCACATAATCTGTGATTACGTGATTCCTAATGGTCTTAATACGTGGCCTCTTTCTTCAAATTATCCTTAGAGCATGATGAATTTTTTTGTTATTGCTGTACTCGAGTGTTTCAGACAGAAATAAAAGTGTGTTGCTAGTAGATGTCATATTTTATTATTAGATTGTTTTTTTTTTTTTCTTCTTTACGCATCTATTTAATACAATGCACACAAAACGTTAAACTGGTAAATTAAAGAAGTGTGACTGAGCCATACGTCTAATATTTCATCATCATCATCATCATCATGATCAACCCATTCTCGGCTCACTACAGAGAACGGGCCTCCTCTCAATATGAGAAGGGTTGAGCCATAGTCCACCACGCTGGCCATGTGCAGATTGGCAGACTTCACTCGCCTTTGAGAACATTATGGAGAACTCAGGCGTGCATGTTTCCTCACGATGTTATCCTTTACCGTTGAAGAAAGTGATATTTTAATTGCTTAACAACGCACATAACTCCGAAAAGTTATAGGTGCGTGCCCGGGTTTGAACCCCCGACCTCTGATTAGGAGGCGGGCGTCCTTATAACTAGGCTATCACAGCTTCATGTCTAATAATATGTAATATTTACCACAGCCATTAAAAATAACAACTACCTACCTACCTTTAAAGAAAGGAAGACATTATTTCCACCTTTGTTACTTTGTCTAAGTAGAGACAGATAAAATTGTCTTTCGCCCTTGTTTCCTCTCAAAGGTGCGAGCGCAAATTAGTTTCGCTTCGCCAAGTTATTCCTTAATCGTGTTTCCTTTTCCAAATTCGAAAATAGTTGGAGACTCGGTGTTCAGTGACATTTAGCTAACGGCGAGAATGCGAGTTAAATAAATTTATTTTTAACAGAAGATTATGAGAATGTCACTTAATGTGTGGTCGGTTCTAACACACGATTGTGACCTTTATAATAGTGTATATCGCTGGCAAGGTTTTTCAATCCCCCCCTTTGAAATTATTTTACTATATCTCATGCATTTTACAAATCTAAGAAAATATGTCATAGTAACATTAATAGCCTTGGCAAGCCTTTAGCTTTTGGTAAATAATTATTCATTTTCGTCAATGGACTGTTGACTTTAAAAGGTGAGAAACCAGAGCTGAGCAAAGCAATGGATGGATCACGGTGCTGTTATCGTATACTCATCGACAGCGACTTAATCGGAGTGTGTTCAATAGCTAAAAAAATATCTCTTCTAATTACCCACTAATAATTGTGTACCTTTTTTTACGCTGGGAAATGCGTTTACGCATCCCCTCTGGAAGCGGCACAGACAGAGCTGAGCCGCTTCCAGCGAGGTATGTGGGACTTGCAGGCGGCCAGATTAGCGACCAGAATACCCACTAAAACCCAGTAGTGTTCCTTCGCATAGCCTGATGGCTGGGTCACGGGAACGCTAGCGCAATCGTCCGCACCAATAAGTGTATACCAACTGTTAGCTTCTTAAAAATGTAAACGTCAATTATTGCATATTTTCTAGATGTGATTGGCTTAGTGTTCCTAAAACTGATTGATAAATTTAAGATTTATCAATCAGTTTCATTAAATTAGAAAATATTGTCAAGACATGTTTACTTTATTATATATGAGTTTTAAGTAAACTAAACTAGATAATTCTAAGCTTTTTAAATTGTTAAAATATCCGTAGCTCAATGTTGACTTCCGGTAGTTCTGACGAAATTGCATATAATAGTCAGTAAGAGTACTTCTTGACTCAACATTTTTAATCGGTCAGAACGGACTGACAGTCTACGTCGACCTACGAAGCCAGGTGGCTATTGGTATTGGAGTTTCAAGGGCAATAAAGTAAATATTATAAAGTGAGTGGTTATATAATTTAGTAAAGTTTACACAACCAGACCAAGTTTATCTAAAGTTAATTGAATACAGTAAAATGTCCATCATAAATAATTCTTTATAATAATGGCTTCGATGCGAAAAGAAAAATCATGAGTCGCGAACTATTTTGAAAGTTTATATGAGTGACAATCTCACAATACACCTATTAAACGCATCTAACTAGTCCAAGCCAAGATAGTCCTAAGATAGGCGATTTTTATTTTATGAATTAGGTACTTGACCCCTAATGTTGCATTTTGGCCTACAATACAAAATTCTCTAAGACTAACTGGCGAAGTAATCGCGTAACAAACATACAATAAAACCTTTTTTAGGATTTTTTTTAAGGTTTCATTTTTTACTTTATCTTTCACTACAATACAAAAATAATGTTATATTATTATTGTTGTTGTGCATACAGCAGTCTCTCGGGGTAAGCTTCGGTTGGTTTGGTTATGTAGGTAAACAAAGGCAAATTAAAATAAATAATATACGTTCCATAATAACGTAGATTAACTCGCTTCCTAGAGTTCCTTTGTACATGTTGGCCTGCGTGTTATACAAAGCTGGGGGCTATATTTCTCTTTTCGGCGACTGAGTGATGCAGACGAATGTAATGCAATTTAGGAGGACATAACTCAGTCCAAGACTACAAGTTATACGGAACGGTACGGACAGCCGCCCTCAAGCCGTAGTTAAATTATAAACTTTCTAGAGCTTGATAAATTACAAAACTATTCTTGTGCGCTGTGTTATTTATTCGGAGAGACTGCAATGATGGCTTCCACAAACTTCCACCTACCTAACCCATAAACAATAACAAGTATAGTTGGAATGAAGGGTCGACCAAGAATATGTCACACTAACTACTCATATGTATAAATTAGAGGTGAATTTTACAAGGAAACAGTAAAAATATGATATACATATAAATAAAATTGGAGTGTCTGTTTGTAATATTGGAATAACCGTTTTTTACTACATGCATATGAATATGTATACGGTGTATACACCAAAATAACATTTTTTACAATTTTTGTCTGTCTGTCTGTCTGTCTGTTCCGGCTAATCTCTGACATGGCTAGACCGATTTTTACGGGACTTTTATTGGCAGGTAGCTGATGTAATAAGGAGTAACTTAGGCTACTTTTATTTTAGAAAAAGTCTTTTGTTTTAGAAAAATAAAGTAATGTTGCAATGTCCAATTACTGTCCAGTACCGCGCGCAGATCACGCGCATGCCACCGCCTGTGCCATCACGTCTCGGGCGCCTCCCATAACTTCTCCCACCAACGAATTAATATCCAATTTCACTCATTCTTTTTTTTTTAGAAAGGAGATACTTTAATGTATATTTCAAGTAATTCGGGTTAGTATTCTATTGCTTCGTGATTGAAAGACAAACAAACACTCTAAATCAACGCAGACGAAGTCGCGGGCGTCAGCTAGTATTTAATAAAGTTAACACAGCGATAGGGATTGACGACTATTGAGTGACATTTGAAAAGGCTGGCTGTCTCAAAGCGCTGCTGGCACCATTTACAAACCCCAATTGCCGATTCATTGCTCGCCACTTGGGCAGTAGAAGGAAATAAATAACAAGAACAACGAATACGAAACATGAAGACACTCACTTCAATGACTAATCGACACTCAATTGGAATCGACGTGGGGCTTTCGGTATGATTTCGTTACTAAGACATTAATAAATAACTAGATCCCTTCTTCAATATTTTATTTGACAGTTACTAACTGACAGTGATGACCAGTCATCTCCATACAAATTTTACAATGAATATAAAACCGTCGCTGTCAGATTGTGCATTTTGAATGGGGACAACTTGGTGGCAACTTTGTGGAAAAGTTATTGAATCGGGCAGCAGTGTGGAATGAAAGGCAGGCTCCCAATCTAGAATCTTGAGAAAAGCATTACGTATTCAATTCGGCGAGTGTATTTTATTGAGAAGAAATATTTTTCGTTATATCGTCGTTGATTGGCGTTAGATAGTATACTCGTACTTTACCACTAAAGTGACGATATAACAATATTACTTAGTAGACTACAATTTCCATTTCTAGATACAGATTTGTCGCATTCATCTTATACATATTTACGAAGATTTCGCAGAACTATTTAAAAACTATTTAAAAATTAAGCGACTAAACTCTGGCAAATCATTGCTGCTAGAACTAATAAAAAATAAGGCAGTAGTGGGAGAAAGGCGGGAGATTTCGTATTGAGCCGGCGCGGTTTTTTCACGCTTTTCTTGAATTAATGTTTGTTGGCTAATTTTGAAAAGGGTTGGTGTTGGTTGTGTTGTGGACATTATAGTTTTGGTGTCGTATGTGTTGTGGCTAGTTTTTTGAATGGTAATGTATTAATTTGGAAATGGTTTGAGTTTTTCCACAGTGTCAAAATTTACGTACGACAAAAAATAAGTTATAGTTTCCCTCTTTGATTTTTAATATAAATGTCTTACTAAGCCAGATGATTGTTCTCGGTGGAATTGTCTGTATATCTGGACTAATGTTTGATATAATTTCGACGGTGAGCTAAAATAGATTCCTTTAAGGCTGATTTTCTCATTAAAATCAGCTGTTAAATTGATATTAAATAAAATGACTTAAAAAACAATCCAAGACGATTATAAATAGGGGATGCAAGAAAGTTTTAAATTAGACACAAAGAAGTGTAACAGGGTTAATATTACTTTATTTTCTATCTCGTCTATAGGCTCGACAATTTGTAGTGGTAACCTTTAATCGATCATATCATAAGACGAACACCGCGGAAAAGCTGACGCGCCGTCTTATTATCTAATTTCAATAATAGATCAATTTATAAGCGGGGAAATGCCAACCGCATATTACCCGCGTGCCGAATTTATTAATTTCCAACCCCCTTCATACTACGGCAAGTGTGTTAATTGAGAACAGAATTGCCGCTTACGAAGTAGGAGTTCACGTCGTGAATTTGCCAAGAACAAAAACAATTTGAATTATTATTACGTAAATGTAAAATTAGACACTCATATAAGCATCAGATCCTTGTTTTAAAGCCCGAAGAAAAGGCGTGTAATTTTGAATTAAGTCTCAATACCCCTCCTGAATATTCATGTTATACTAGCTAGCTACTACTAGCTGATGCACTTGACTTCGTCTGCGTTGAGTTAGTGTTTGTGAAAGTTTGTTTGTTTGTCCTCCAATCACGAAGCAATGGATTACCAAACCGATGAGCCTGAAATAATTACAGGATAATCTGTAAAGTATCTCCTTTCTAACAAAAGAAGAATTAATGAAATCAGAGTACGTGTTAATAAATTACAACTAAATACACATTTTGACTTTCATCCTCTCTCCCAAGGGAACCGTGCTGAATACCGGGATAAAAACTATTCTATATCTTGAACCGGAGTATCAGCTGCTTCTATACCAATTTTCATTAAAATCCATCAAAACAGACAAAAAATTAAAAAAAAAAAAAAATTAGGGCTCAGTATCGATAGTAAAGCATCCTCCAATTAAAATTTTCAAAATATATTTAATGTACAGAGTTCGTCCTCTTACAGTTTTATTATAATATAGATGTATGGCATTAATATTATCTATTTTTATATAAATTCTCGCGGCTATGCCACTACCAAATAGGTCAGTCATATGGTCTTGTGTAATGGCACACACTTCGCAGGCATATGACGCATTTTCTCTGCATATGTAAAGTTTGCCAGCATGTTAGTCTTCCTTTTTGTAGTTATGGAACTGCACCTGCGCATGCGCATGAACCGACGCCATTCACTCCACGCTATTGTCAACATGTTATATAAAAATATCTATTAAACTTATGGGTAGCTGCACGATAAATAAACCACGCAACAAGCTTGACTATGGAGTTGAATTGGAGGAAGTTGTTGATTAACTTGTTTTTTCTTGTTTGCATAGGTTGTTTGACCTACATTTAAGCAGAAAATCAAACTAATTAACTAAGTTTTCAGTAGACTTAGTTAACGGCATGAGCTAGAAAAGTCCTCATGGTTAAAGTACATAGTTCTCAGGGAAAAAGTATAACGTTATTCTTAGGAAAAAAATAAAATTAGTACTTGACTCTTTTAGTGACAAAACAACCTCAACACGCACCTCTAACCGCTCGTGCCAACGCTTTACAGTACGAAAGAAAGGAGTGCCATGAGCATTACCAGTGACAATCAATCTAACGCGACAAAGATGCAGATGTCGGATCCAGCACGCTACACACCTCGCATTGTTAGGAATCGTATATGGATTCCATAGATGGTAGATTCTTCTTATTCCTCTTAATATAAGTTATTTTATAGCTTTGCTTGTTTTATATATAGTAGGGTTTTGTATCTTTTGTCTCTCTAAGTAGTCTCTAAGGTTCTGCAGTATTGTACAATTCCTCTTCTAATGTATTTTATAGTTTTTAATGTTTTCTGTAGCCTGTTGGATGCCCTTAGTTAATCAAATAAAAAAATGAAATGGCGATTCGTGCTGCTACGTAGAAAGTTTTAATAGATTTAATGCAATTAACGTTCTTAACTTAATGTTCTTCAGATATCTTATGTCGCGGTCGAGTGCACGAGTGTTTCCGTGACCCAACCACCAGGCGACGCGAAGGAGCATCGCTGGGTTTTAGTGGGTATTCTGGTCGCCAGTCTGGCCGCAGGGGAGTCCAATATACCCTGTCGGAAGCGGCGCAATCTTGCTTGCGTCGCCTCCGAAGGGGATGCGTAAAAGCATTTCCCAGCGTGAAAAAAAAAGATATATTATATAAGAGTTCTTATAAGTTCATAAGTCATAAGGTTCTTTATAAGAAATAAAATTAGAAAAAACACTGTAAATTGATTTACGTTTATCACATTCAACTCATTTTTGCGGCACGGGCGGCCATAAATATAAAACTTTCAAAATCATCCGCAGCACAACTTTTATTCAATAGCTAGTTCAACTTTTTCTTTATTAATTGTTTTTCTTCCCTTTGATACCGGATAGCATTAATCACTCCTTCGGGAAGACATAAGATTGATGATGTTTCTTAAGAATGTCACTTCGGTTGCATCATCCATCAAAATCTATTTAAAGGTCGAGGTTACGTTAATGGTTGGCGCATGCCACACTGCGAGGGTTTTCTCGAACGTGATTAAACACTAAAGTAATCAGACACTCACTGCTCTTTTCACACGTTCGCGTTGCTTGAACCGTTCGAAGAAGAAGGTCGACCGTCGCTTGTTTTATGTTGCTCAAAGTGCTTTTGACAGGGACAACAATTATAAAAATCATCATCATCATCATCATGATCAACCCTTTGCTGGCTCACTACGGAGCACGGGTCTCCTCTCCGTATGAGAAGGATTTGGCCATAGTCCACCACGCTAGCCATGTGTGGATTGGCAGACTTCACACGCCTATGAGAACATTATGCAGAACTCTCAGGCATACAAGTTTCCTCACGATGTTTTCTTCAACGTTGAAACAAGTGATATTTTTATTGCTTAAAACGCACATAACTTTGAAAAGTTAGAGTTGCATGCCCGGGTTCGAACCCCCGACCTCTGAGTAAAAGGCGGACATCCTAACCACTAGGCTATCACAGCTTCCCTATAATATAATAATAAAAATACAACGTTATGCAGCTCGTTCAAAATTACAAGTTTTCTTGAAACAGAAATATAACAAAAGGGTTAAGTGTATGTATTTCAAATACGCTTTTAATTTATTCAAGCTTTAAATCAGGCCATAATATATGGTGATACAAACACTCTTAGAATAAAATATAGAAGTTACACCGGCTTTAATCCGCTGAATTTAAAAAATTGTGTTGAGAATTTATCTTCAGATTAAAAAGTCAGTGAAATCGCGCTCGCGCAGTCGTCCGAAATCCAGCCTGTATCCCGCTGACACTTTTAACCTTGCATATAACCTTTTTATGGATTACGCAGTACCTATCTGTTCCGAGTTGTCTCTATATTCTGTTTTGTGTTTTTCGTTCGGCAATGTTTTGTCTATTTTTAAGTTTCTTTTTTGTATCCATATGTAAATTATTTTTAAGCAATGACTGTTTTTGCCAAAATAAAGAAAAAAATATGTATATATATATTTATTTTTGATTCTGTGGCAATTAATTCTTATTTATATGGTTGGTATTTCGAATTGAAAATAGCAGATATCCCTATATTTTTAATTTCGTGTTATAATACTTCCGTTATGGAAATGGCAGATCACCTCCGCAATGAAGATCGAGAGACCTTGTGGAACGGTTTCTGTTTGTTACCATTTTTATAAAAGTGAAATGTATAAAGATTGTGAATTGCAAGTTTAGTTTTGCAAATATGAGAGAGATAATCTATTTTGTATCATTATTTGCTAATTGCTTTTTTATATTTATTCGGTTAAGTTGATTCACAGTTATTAATTTTGTTTTTTTTTATGTTGTCGTCGGTATTCAAGCCAATAACCTATTTAAATTTTCCTTATTTTGTGTTGCAGATTTAATGGGCAGCACCTCCGTGACCAGCGTATCCACTGCGGGACCTAACAACTGTCCAATTTGTGACAATGGTGACTTTGTTTTAAGTCGTTTTTGTTTAATGATTATTACCGGCTCACTACAGAGCACGAGTCTCCTCTCAATATGAGAAGGGTTTGACCATAGTCCACCACGCTGACCATATGCGGATTGGCAGACTTCACACGCCTTTGAGAACATTATGGATAACTCTCATGCGTGCAGGTTTCCTCACGATGTTTTCCTTCACCGTTGATGCAAGTGATATTTTAAATTTTTAAAAACGCACATAACTCCGAAAAGTTAGAGGTGCGTGTCCGGATTCGAACCGCCGACCTCTTTTTAGGAGGCTGGCGCCCTAACCACTAGGCTATCACCGCTTCGTTTTTTGCTTTTGTTTAAATTCGATGAAAGTATGGAAAATTTCTATCGGGTATGAAGACTTTTTACGAGTAAAAATTTTCCACTATATTTCTGTTTTGCTAAAAGGTGGCGCGATCTCCGTCGGGATTTGCGTCGATCGGGAACAAATTGCTGTCGGCCGTTTGCCTGCCATATAGATGGCGTATTCATGCAATACGTAGCGTATATCATGCCACGGCCCTTAATAGCCTAGAAAAGAAAGTTTGACGACCTCCGTGGCGCAGTGCGCGCGCTGTCGCATTATAAAGTTGGAGGCCCTGCGTTCCATTTTTGTCTCGAGTCTGGTCTGGTGGGAAGCTGCGGTTGGGGCTAGTAAACGACAGAGACGTGCGCCAAGCGATTTAGCGTTCCGGCACGATGTTGGGTAGGAACCAATTAGAACTCTAGGTTTACAACACCACACCACAAATTAGACTGCTACCATCCTAGATTGCATCATCACGTACTACCAGGTGAGATAGCCGTCAAGAGCTAACTTGTAGCATGTAAAAAAAAAACTTTTCAAGATTTTTATTTACATAACATTATGTGGAATGGCGGAGCAAAGTTTGTATGAGAATAATTACTTTTAATAATTATTATATAATATTTAATACTCAGAAGTTATACTAGAAAAAAGCCCACTAGACGGAAGAACCAAGAACCACTAGACGGAAACAAACACGGACAATCAATCGTCTATGAATAGGTATTTCTCTCGAATCGATATGAAACCGTGTTTTCTTTACATATCGCAAGGTACAACACGTAGATATTACTTGACTCTAATCTTAACTGTTAAGATATAGGTTATGTATGGCATTTGGATCTTTATACTCGTACCTTTAAGAACTACAGCTGTGAGTTACGTGAGACTTATTTAAAACTCGCCTCGTCTCAAACGAAGCTTGTAGAATATAAAAAATATCGTCTTAAATATGTATGAGAAAAATCGCTTTACAACGCGAAACTCGTGTGGTAAATACTTTTAAACGATTTTGACCTTGTTCTGATATATCGTATATCATAACGTTAGATGTCGTACTGGAGTTTCAATTGCATAGTGGTGGATTTCGCTAACGTTTCTTCTTTTTTCTGATTCTCATCTGCAGACGTGATAGTAACACGTAGTCCAATAAAATATTTAAATAGTTATGCTATTTACTCTCTGTCTCTGCTATTATCTCTCTATCGACTCTGTAAAAGAGGATTAACAGGAGGAGACCCTTAAACCTTTGAACAGAAAAGTGGCGGTTTTTACAGCAGCAAAAAGAGGGTTGACGTCAGGTCGGTCGTAAAAAATATGCCAAAACGTGTCTCTAAGCCTGTAAAAAGATAGAATGTGTATAGACATATTGTACCGTGGCCCACAGCTTGAGACAAGGGTAAAAAGCAGATATACATAGTGAGGGCCAGAAAGGCTCGTTTATTGGTGTAATAAGGATACAACAGATGATCACTCTGATTGAGTTATACGTTCAATAACACACCTAATAGTGTTATGATAAAATTCATCATCATCATCATCAACAACCGATTAACGTCCACTGCTGGACATAGGTCTTTTGTAGGGAGTTCCAATGCTCACGGCCTTGGGCCGCTTGCTTCCAGCGGCTCCCTGCGACTCGTCTGATGTCATCTGTCCACCTAGTTGGGGGTTGACCAACGCTACGTTTACCGGTGCGGGGTCGCCATTCCAGCACCTTGATAAAATTATTCATTACTTTTTTCAGCGTTCCTTATCAGTAGGTTGATACAGCAAAACCAAATGCGGATATTGAGACGGCATAGGCAGTGGAATAACAATTCAGTTGTCGGCTGACATCGAGTCAACTCGTTCAAAATATCTTACATCTACGCTTCCGATATGAAGCGCTAAGCTATTGAACGCTCTTCCGGCGTCTGTATCTCCTGCCACGTATGATTAGAGAAGCTTCATCGCAAGAGTGAAGGGTCTAGGCAAGCGATTACCTACCATCTTGACTATATTTCACCAAGCAATAGTCGTACAGCCTCATATAATAAAACGCTAGTTAAGTTTTTATAATTGTTGCATATCATCGCTATCATAACCAATCTATTGCCGGCTACTACAGAGGACGGGTCTCCTCATACAAAATATCTTCCATCTACGCTTCCGATATGAAGCGCTAAGCTATTGAACGCTCTCCCGGCATCTGTATCTCCTGCCACGTATGATTAGAGAATCTTCATCGCAAGAGTAAAGGGTCTAGGCAAGCGACTACCTACCATCTTGACTATATTTCACCAAGCAATAGTAGTAAAGCCTCATATAATAGAACGCTAGTTAAGTTTTTATAATTATTGCATATCATCGTTATCATAACCAATCCATTGCCGGCCACTACAGAGCACGGGTCTTCTCTCAATATGAGAAGGGATTGGCCATAGTCTACCACGCTGACCATGTGCGGATTGGCAGACTTAACACGCCTTTGAGAACATTATGGAGAACTTTGCAGTTTTCTTAACGACATTTCCCTTCACCGTTGAAGCTAGTGAAAAAGAAAAGTAAGAGGCGTGCCCGGGATTGACCCCGAACTCTGATTAGGAGGTGGACGTTCTAACCTCTAGGCTATACATATATAAAATTTATTCTTCAGACGGATTATCCGAAAATTGAAAACTCATCACTGGATAATATAAAATTAGAGATCTACGCTTTACCTTCAGAAACATTTTGAAGAAAATACAACTTTCAACGCAAAATATTAACTCGGCCAGGTAGAATATTAAAGGGTCTGTAAGAAATTCGTTATGATCCCGTAAAATTCCGCCCTCTTCATTTAACAAACAAGGCATAAAAAAGCCATCTTTCTGAGAGGTTACTCTGAAGTTTAAAAGTACCCACGTCGTAATAAGATTATTTTAGGAAACAATTAAATTGCAATTTTTCGCAAGTCTTCTTCTCAATCTAAAATTAGTAGGAACTTTGATTTTATCGAGAAAACTTTTCTATTGATATTCGTTAAATAGAAATACATATATTAATATATAAAAGGAATATATATATATATATATATATATATAATAGAAGAAACGTCAACAACATACGAGAATTGTCAATATGAAACCCTAATATAACATTGACGTACAAATCCTTTCGGTCAATATGAAAGGTTTAATAAATATTTATGACCCTCAACGTTGACATCCAATACTGTCAGAGTAAAACTTCACATACGCCCACATAATTTAGCCCTTCAAATACGGTCCAACATTATTTTGATTAAACGAGCGTATGACGCATATTTCACCCGAGTACAGTTCAATATTATCATTTTAGCGGTTTATTGTTTTAAGTTAATCGTTTATTTCCCACACCTAGTGCTCAATTTAAATTATGTCCATAATATTTAACTGTAGATGCAAATAAAATACAGACTCATGATTAAATCATTTCATTACTCTCAGTAAGTACAAACTGTAATTAATCCGTGATAATCTCTACGAAAAATACGAGTATATCAACTGCTCTCTTATATTTATTTCTGTTTGATATCAGGGCTACCCTTGCATTATTAAGCGTGCAACCGTTATGACGTTTAGCAAATTATGACAAATTCACTCATTTAGAATCATGTCGATTCAATAATATTTTAAAATATTACATTATTTAACATTTCTTTAAATTCGATTATCTATTATGTGATACAATTAATTTAATTGAAGTATTTAATCATCATCATCATCATGGTCAACCTATTTTCGGCTCACTACAGAGCACGTGTCTCCTCTCATATCTCATATTATGAGAAGGGTTTGGGCATAGTCCACCGCCTTGGCCATCTACGGATTGGCAGACATCACACGCCTTTAAGAACTTAATGGAGAACTCTAAGGCATGCAGGTTTCCTCACGATGTTTTCCTTCACCGTTGAAGCAAGTGATATTTTAATTACTTAAAAAACGCACATAACTTCGAAAAGTTATAGGTGCGTGCCCGGGTTCGAACACCTGACCTCTGATTAGTAGGCTGACGTCCTAACCACAAGGCTATCACAGCTTCTACTAGGCTATCACAGCTTCTAAGTATAAAATAAGCTTCTCAGTATTAGAAGTATTTAATAGAAGGCAACAACTACCTAAAACTTCAGAGGTAGTAAATAGTTTCATAACAAAATCTCGGTATTTGGAAAAGGATATTTCACGTAAAAGACTGTTTTCTGTAAGATTACTCAATCCACATACCGAGCTAGCGCATACTTAACATTTCTTTATACGTGGATATGCAAAGAAGCTTACATTTTTTAGAAAGATTTTCCCTTTGCTCTATGCGATGAATACCGTTGAGTTTCAAACCTTTGTAAAGCGGAAGACTGTTCCTTGAGACGAGATGAAACGTTGTTTATTAAAAATACTCACATTTCAGAACCTATCTTTTATTTTGCGTTGCCACTACCGCATACGTTTTGCGAATTTCAATTTTCAATGCGTTTTTTTATTCATTCCGATACTTAAGTAGTCTATATAAACTACAATACACGAGCCTTTGACAATAGATACGTTTAGTAATACGTTTAGTTGAGAAAGTTAGACTAAGCTTATATTAACTCATATAGATGGGTGTACAGTGTGTTCAAGGTATTTCTATTGCTTATGTTGGCAGCTACGGCGCTGTTCGAGTCAGCATTTTACGTCAGTATATAAGTTTCGTAATTATTTATCAATTTTTATTTATTTATTTATATAACTTTATTGCAATGTATAGGACATAACATACATGAAAAAGACAAAAACAATTAGCAACTGGCAACCTTATCACTAATAGTGATCTCTTCCAGGTAACCATTTCGTTGAAGCCGATGAATTAAAAATTACACGGAAGTTGCAAAAAAAAAAGAAGAAAAGTTATATATATATATACATACACACTAATAACTACATGCTACTACAT
This sequence comes from Lasiommata megera, assembly GCA_928268935.1. Classification (NCBI taxonomy): domain Eukaryota; kingdom Metazoa; phylum Arthropoda; class Insecta; order Lepidoptera; family Nymphalidae; genus Lasiommata; species Lasiommata megera. The sequence goes on along the minus strand of OV743313.1, from coordinate 10,811,593 downwards.
ATATAAAATAATAACAATACAAATATATTATCAATGTGCGTGCATTAAATAAATATATATCAGCGGTGAACCTTATTCATCATCAGCATAAGTAACATCTCAAGATCGTAGAGTAACCTACATCTTTATGGTCCTTCGAGCCGGATTTGAACCAGCGACCTATGGATTCAAATACCTTGTACAGACTGTACAATGGGTCTTTATATTATTTAAAGGCTGGTTCTAATTTTTAATAATATTTCTATATAGTAATTAAATGTTTCATATCCCCAAAGAACTTTATACGTACCCTACATTGTGCCTTATACACTTGGGAAAACGGGATCTAAGAGTTTAGCATACGTTCGAGAAATCGTGAGTGGTTCTTACGCATACTCCGACCGGCCCTAAAATTGAAGGGCTGAAATGATGAGGGTCCTCTTTTTCTCTTAGCCGATTAATGATACAAGTCCCGAGCTGTTTGAGAAAATACGAAACGTGGCACACACTTAAAAATAATGAAAGCCAGTAGTTCAAATTGTAATAAAACCCATTTTTAATATCCATACTACGCGTTATAGGGTTTCGAAAACGTTTAGTTATTCAGGACATTATATCTGAGCGTAAAGCTATAATCTTATTAGCTACATTTATATTTCGCTTCAATTATTTTACTAAAAATCCTCAAGATTGGACACGTAACACAGTTTTTTGGCCTTTTTTCTTCATTTTCAACTTGTAAAGACACTTTATATAACAAACAGCTACAAACAGCTTAAAAAAAAAAGTTAGGTGTTTTTTATTACAATTTACAACACCTAACTATTTTGTTTGTATGTGTCTACGTAAGGATTTAATTGATTTACCATAACTTCATTAAATCCTTATTGATTAAAACTAGACTATTAATTTATATCAGAGTTATATAAACCCTAGGTAAACAACATTATCCAAAAAGGCGTTTTCCATAATGTCAAAAGGGATTGCGTCATAAAGTTGATTCAGTACAGAATTATGGAATCCAATTATCTTCTCGCATCCGAATGTCGTCTAACTACGTATTACTAATTGCTGACATAGGAAGCCAGACTATATTGGATTAAATACTGCACAATGATCGACAAAATGGTATAAATGAGCCATTTTTTTAAACGACAACGAGCGGAAACTGTCAGTTTAACTGTCTTGGTTTTTTTAGCACGTATTTCATAATATATGTATCGTATCACGTACGTATTTGTTTTTTTTAATTAGTAAGATCTTGAAGCGTATATAAACCTACTGCTTCTTTTTAATTATTATTAGTGCGGACTATTACTAAACTTCGAAGTTTCTAAGCAAGCCCTGATATATGTAGAAGCGCACATTAAATAATCCAGCAATTTTTATGTTATAACAATCTCACATTTTTAATCATCAATATAAATCAATACGATATTATGTTAAAGCAAATCACCCACAAACTTTCTATCGTTTGTGATCGTTAATAATGTAATAATAACTAAACGCTACCATATCCTTACTAATATTATAAATATACTTAACGCTTTCACGCAACCACTGCTCAACCGATCGTCATGAAAGTTTGTTCACATATTCTTGGAGGGAATAGAAGTAACATAGTATACTTTTTATTAAAAAAATATACGAAAGATAAAGAAGTGATTTGTTAAGATGTTGAGATGAGTTATCATATTCATTCATTTCTATTGTAATTATATCTAATACTCATTTGGTGACTTCAATGCGAGCGAAGCCGCGGGTAAAAGCTAGTAAGACGATTAGTAAACCGACAAAGCACCTATCTTATGCTGACCAAAGGAAATAGCAATGCTTAACGAGTACAGCAAGTTTTATAAGTTTCTAGTAAAAAAAACATATAAAACTGCGATAGTATAGATAGTTAATAATTTTGAAACGATTTTTTTTTTAATCGTCTTGTTATCGAATCGTTTGCTATATCAAACAAGCAAAGGTCGACATACCACCGACGCCGAAATTAAAGTATGCCTTTCACTAGACTTACTACAGCGATAGCATAATAAAAGCTTAAACCTCACACCTAGTGTAACTCCTCTACTATATATAAATGTTGAACCGCATGAAAAGGCATGGTTATTCCCAGAGGCTCTGATCCGTGAATAGGTAGGCTTTAGCACAAACATTTCGTATATCGTGGAATGTTGCAGCTATTTTCATGCTATAAGATTTAGGTACCCATATAACAAAATGCGCACATTCTTTATAATTGTGGCTAAAAAAATTTATAATTAAAAATCTAAATACACAACAGACTCTTAATTAAATCAATGAACTTGCTAATCCTTCCTAAAAGTATAGCACAAAAATTTATTTATAGCTTAAAAAAAATTATATAATATATATAAATAATTTATTATATTTCAATATACCCTTACCCCTTGTAGCCACCTAGGCCGCATAGAATCAGCATGATCTATGCTCTAAAACCCTCTAAACCCTATGAGACATGATTTGGATGACGAAACCAAAGTGGGTAACTGTTCTCATCCTAATAACCCACTGTTGGGCATAGACTCTCAGCTTCCAATCCATCCTGAAACGGCCGAGTTTCATACTTACAAAAAACACATCTTGATTATTCTAAGTACATATATTGGTATTGTCCCACTACTGGGCCAGCGTCTCTCTCATGGGTGAGAGGGTTTAGACCTTCACGCTGCTTCAATGCGTTTTTGAGGGGAAAGCAAAACTAAAATCGTAATATTTAATGATATTGCTTTGTTCAACAAAAAACAGAAAAATAATTTCACGGCTTTCTTCTTGACGTCTTTTTATCTCAGTGCAATCAAACGAAAGAGAGTAGGGACACCGGAGACGCCAAGTCTAAAACAGGTCCATGAACAAATGTAGAACGTAAACAAAGGGATTCTATCTCATTATTCACGACATTACATAAATCAAACCGGCTGATAAATGTTCAAAGAATTTATATTTTTTCTTAAAATTGACGCCTCTCTAATGGATACTTGTGTTCGAGTTCGACTTCGTTCATGTGGAATTCCATATGTTTTCACGCGAGATTTAAATATTCTATGAGTTAAAAAGTATCAAGTGTTAAGCCAGGTCATGGTCGGTCTGTGTGCCAAATTTTATTTCGAACGAAAAACCGTTTAGCTGTTTATGCGTGAATGCGCGATCGAGTAACAATAATCGGCACTTTAACATGCTGTGTATAGACGAAGCCCAGCAATCTAGCCCAGCAACCTAGCCCAGCAACCTAACCTAACTAAAATGAATTTAGGCATAACTGAGAAAAATTAAAATTTAAGTACTTTTAGTGGTGAGATTGATTGCATATTTTTTTATTAAGTAAACTTTGTTAAATCATGTTTTGAAAGCGTTCATCAGGTCAGAAATACGATCAAGTGTAACTACATTTTTTTTTTTTATAAAGTTATGAGCTATAATACATTTTGCAAAAAAACGGTTCTCATTGAGCTCATTTTCTCTATACACAACGCCTTAAATATCCAAATCTTTATATAAGTAAACTAAATCGGTGGAACTTCGTGCAACATAAAGAACGCTATAATATATTAGGATAATAAGAGACATTAAGTGGCAATTTCCATTCAATGGTCTTAAACTGGATATACTCGTAATCATAATTAGCACTTAAAATTCCATCTATTATTGGGCTGTTCCTAATTTTTTTCTAATTTTCCTCCTCCTCAACCAGTCTGGACAAAAATTTAAAACTCTTCTTCATTCTTTTCACTACAAAATTGATTAATTAAAAATAAAACATAAACAGTAAAAATAGTTTAATTCCTCATATCCTTTGACCTCAATAGCTCGATTGGTTAGAGAATTTTTCCTCGTCCACTTCTCTCTTCTCGTCTTTTCACTACAAAATTGATTAATTAAAAATAAAAGATAAAGAGAAAAAAAAGTTTAATTCTTATTCTCAATAGGTCAGAAAATAACTATTAAATTATTTTCTTAATTAAGGTCCATCCAAAACCTTTTAACTTTTTTTAATGATATGGCTTTAAAAAGTAATACCCTGGTTTTTAACAACGTTTGCCGGGTCAGCTGGTGATATATAATTTACGGACTGGCAGATGTCCTCCAATACTCATAAATATTTAAAATGACTCGGGTGCGAGTTTACTAACTTTTCTGCTTCTCAAATATATAATAACATCAAATCACCGATATTGAAAAATAAGGGTATTATGGCCTGAGATATGTTTTAATAACATTTTATATATATAGGAGGTACAACAATTAATAATTAAAAACTCCTAATATAATATCAGTTATTAATTACTTAATCACTGACTAAGCTACTGCAAATGCTTCTAAAACACCTCGACCTGTGATTTTGGTCAAGCTAATTAGAATCCTAAACCTGCTGAGAATATTAAAAACACTTTGATTTCATTTTACTCCACCTCTAGAGGGAAGCTAATTTGATAGAAAGCCCCAGTTAACTTTGACTTTTAGGTCTGCAAAATCTCGGTATGGACATGATTGTAAATGTGATTTAACCGCAGTGCGTCATTCTGTTTCTACCAGCGCTGAGCCTAACGTTACAGAGACCGCAGCCCATCAAATTTGCAATTTTTTAGCGCATCGACGTTTTCGATTACTAACACAAGCATCTATATTTTAGTTATTTTCATTCAACCTGGGCAGCGTAGACTGGAAATACACCCTATCGTCCACAGAGAAACGTGGTGATTATTTTACCAATTACGAGTAACTCTACCGAATATCCAGTACAGCTAGGCGAGCATGGCAAAAGAAAGTCTGGTGAAAAGGCGAACGGAATGTTTGTGATAATATTGTAACCTACGTCGATTACCTATGGTTAAATTTTCAATTGTATACTATATATCACTAAAATGAGATGAAGAGATTCGGTGACTAATTATAAGGAACATAACTGTTAATTCCGCTAGCCAGAAGCGTATTATTTCGAAAAGCGAGCCACTAGCGAAAGCATAAAAAATTGAAGCCATTTCAATATTCTATTCCCATTGTAGTTTTAAACGTTAGGCGTACAGATATTGTCGATCGTAAAGATTAAAAGGGGTGCCATTTCCAGCCAAAAAAATGAGAAAGGAATTTTAAAATTCCCAAGGACACAACTCTGCGACTTGTTCAATGCCATTTGTCCACCTGATGGGTTTCCTACCAACGCTATGCGTTTTAAAGCTTGGGAATCGGAATTCCAATACCATGGGTATATTAATTCTCCGGGCTATGAGGCCTATTGACATTTTGTCACACATCTCATTGGTATGCCGCTGTCGATAACTCCGATTCTTGGGTTGAATCCCTCATTTCTCATCACACTGAGTCCAAGATACGTGCTCATTGCACGCTGAGTGACTCTGATTTTTCTGGTCAAACCTATATTTTGGAGCACTATATATTAATTCCTTTGAACTCTGAGAAAGTTTTCGGTTAGTTAGCCCTTGACGGCAATCTCTCCTGGTCTGAATGCAGTCTAAGATGGTAACACGCTAACCTGTTAGAGGTGTGGTAAGCCCATACTCTTAATTGGTTTCTACGCAATATCGTGCTGGAACGCTAAATCGCTTGGCTATACGTCTTTGTTGGTAGGGTGATAAATAGCCACGGCTGAAGCTTCCCATCAGAGCAGACTCGAGCCTGGAATCGAACCCAGAACCTCCAATTTTATAATGCGAGAGCAAACGTACTGCGCCACGGATGTCGTCAAGGAGTTGTGTCGCCGATTAAATGTTATGTTTAATATTCGAAAATTGATCGTTGTAGAATCCTCTTTATAACAATGGCCGACATGATTTGTAGTCTATTACATTGCGTAACTCGACAACAGATGAATACAATTGAACAGAACCACAAACAATTCGAACAGCAAGAAAAACGAGTTGCAAAACTCATAGCTTGTAGCGGCCCGGCTTCATTTAGTGAAACGAGTTCAACTTTAACAGAACTTTCGAATTTTACTATTACTTCATGGAAATTCTGTAACATTTCCCAGCATTAAGTTATTATTTTTATTAATACCCTTTTGTCCATTTTATCATTTTTTTATTAGTGTACACAATCTTCTTTACACATATAAATATATTATCGCACATACTTAGTTCTTCTGCTTATGTGGAAAAAATATACGTCATATGACGGATCACACTTTCAGGTTTGTGTATTTTAGCTATTATGACATAGCATTTTACTATGGGGTTATGTCGCTGATGTTAACCCATAAACTCATTACTTACACCTTTCTGACAAAGACGTGTGACTAATCGATTTAGCGTTCCGGCACGATGTCGTGTAGAAACCAATTAGGGGTATGGTAAACCCATACCGGTAGCCCGCTACCATCTTAGACCGCATCATCACTTACCATTAGGTGAAATGACGTCAAAGGCTAACTTTTAGTGGATAAAAATTCATAGTGGACAAAAGAGAATTCATAATGTTTGCATAAAGTGTTATTTATTACGGAAATAAAAAAGTATAGGATATATCAATATTTTATAAATTTAAATTGCAATTTTTTAGGCTGCACTATCGAACTACGAGTTCTCGTAAGTTTAATTATGTGTTAGAAAATAAAAAGATTTTTTTTTACTGTAACTCACTTAAATATAGATAGCAAAAAATGGGGTTTAGAAGGTTGCTTGTGCAATTAAGTAATTTATTAAAAAGAAACTGTACATGTTTATAAATAAATGCTAGCTGTAATTTTGAAGATGTCTCTCAAGAAGTTCAGTTTTTATAAAACCTAAGCTTTTAGTAAAATCCTGTTATAAAATAAAGGATCACATGAACAATAAAAAAACATTGATCTGATCTTTTTTTGTCTAGGTTGAACTTCACAACTAGGTATATTATTAAAAACTATGAGAGATGGTGATAATAAAAGAAAATCCCGGCAAAGTTGGTTGTGGGCTTCTTGATAGGCGCGTTTGGCAGCCTCTTTGTTTTAAGGTAAATGTAAAAATAATGAATAACATATTATATGATCGTTTAATAGATGCCATTTGAATTTGAAATTACAACCTTGATGTGAGTAATCGTCATTTTTTTTGTCCTACTGCTGAGCACAGGACTCCGCACTCGTAGAATAAATTATAGATATTAAACCCACAACGTTCCTCGTAGCAGGTTAGCGGACATAAGTAATGTACTGCACGATTGTTATCATATATAAAGTTCCGGAACTCTGCTTAAGGTGTTTTGTGAGACACGGAAAAAAGGGTAACGTTCGAATTCGAATCTTCTACGAACCTGGAACAACGTTGCTTTACCAAGGCAATTTCTTAAATGGGCAAATAAATAACGTCTTTGATGTAACTAGTACTTCATTCTGAACAAAGAATCCAAAGTAGTTCAAATGTACAGAGACATCATGATCAACCCATTACCGGCTCAATATGAGGAGGATTTGGCCAGAGTCCACCACGCTTGCCATGTGCGGATTGGCAGACTTCACACGACTTTGAGAACATTATGAAGTACTCTCAGGCGTGCAGGTTTTCCCTCACCGTTGAAGCAAATGATATTTGAATTTTTTTAAACGCACATAACTCTAGAAATATATTAATACATTTATTTTCTTAAAGCGACCACCATATAGTAGGAAACATCGCAGTATATCTAGTTATCTGTTATTCAAATCCATCTTAAATTATCATTCTGAAAGAGTGATTGATTATACATGCCTTTATTATCTACACTAATATTATAAAGAGGAAAACTTTGTTTGTTTGTAATGAATAGACTCAAAAACTACTGGACCGTTTTTAAAAATTCTTTCACCATTCGAAAGCTACATAATCCACGAGTAACATAGGCTAAATTTTATTTTGGAAAAAATAGGGTTTCGTAAGATATTTGGGTGTTTTCGGACAAAGGTGTAAAAAATCAACCAGAAAAGTTACTTATTTTGCGTACGCTGCCTAAACTATAAAAGATAGAACCATTAAATATTCTAATTAATTGTAGATCGTATAAATATATACAAAAAAGTCCGCGGCACACTACGAGTATCTATGTCGAGTAAGGCCAACAACCATTTTTTTATTTAAAAATCTTGACTTTTTTTTACAACACTTAAATTTTTACAACATTTAATTGCATTTATTTTACTCATGCTATTAATCCTTATCAAAAAAAATATTTGTTCATTAATTACAGTTTATGTAGATAATATTTGGTCTTTCCATGATTAAAATCGGACATTTGGTTTTGAAGTTTTTTTTTGAAGTTATGGTGAAATTGGGGTGCCAGGTCGGGTAACCTCCACGTGTGCCTGGGTGCTGTGGGTCCCTCTTGATTCGTCCGGGGGGAAGAGCAGCATTCGGGCCGGTGCACCCTGGTAACATCGGTTAACAATTTCTTTTGTGCGAGATTGTTAGCCGATGGCCAATGACCCGACGCGGAGGGGGTCTCCGCGCGTCCCTCTGACCAAGCTGAGGGCGCAGTGGATGACCCAGGGGGTGTATCACCCCGTGTGGTGGAAGGCCTGTCCAGGTATGGGACTGGCAGGCGGGGGTGGGCGGCAGTTTGCTGCTGGAGGTGGGGGTGACGACTGGTCTGGTCGTCCCCATTGGAGGTTTGCGGCCCGTCCAGGTATGGGACTGGCGGGCCGGGCCCGTCCAGGAATGGGACTGGTGGGCCTGGGTGGACGGCGAGCGTTCGCTGCGCTTGCCGTCGGCGATGGAAGGCCGGGTGCGAGAGAGCTCTTCCACCTCTCTTGTTCCTGTGCCTTCGGAGGACTTGTGGGCGATGGAAACGGGGCCGTCCATCACTCACACTACGGTTCTCAAGTTGGCTGGTGTGCTGTTGTTCCGGCACACTTCTAACCGGCGAAACTGGGCACATTGTGCCCAAGGAGGGTCTGCTGCGGCGGACACCCGCTGGTGGAGTTGCGGTTGTATGCGAAGGCTTTCCCGTGACTCCACCATACAGCGGTGAGTAGGAACACGTGGGGGTTTTAGTCAGTAGGAGTCTGACATAACCTCTGTGCCTCCCCGTGGCGCAGAGGTATCCATGAGGATTTACCCACGATAAAAAAAAAAAAAAAAAAAAAAAAAAATGGTGAAATTAAAGTATTACGATTTCTAATAATTTATATGGCAAAACAACGTTTGCCGGGTTAGCTAGTAATTTTATATTTTTATTACAGTGTTTCTGCGAACACTGAAAATATAAAAAATATAAAAAATATAAATATATATAAATATATCAATGACGGAGAAAATATAAATTAAGTTTTAAAACATGGTTGCTGCCGTCACAGCTGATGTACAAGTTGCCACAGTATTTTTCATGAAAACTTTACAAAGTTGTTTCTCTGAAAGCATTTGCACGGTCGTAGACTTCGACCGTGGCTATATATTACCCTACCGATACGATACTACGATACCGTAGAAACAGATTAGGGGTACGGGCTTAATATAACTGCCATACCCGGTAACAGGTTAGCCCGCTACGATCTCAGACTGCATCTTCGACATTGCAGACCAGGGCCGATTTCTAGTATAATGAGAAAAAAAAACTCAATACAAAGCAATGAAGAAAAGTTATTTATTATCATGAAAACTGCTATGAAACCTGCAATTCGGCATAGTACCCTTCCTGTTTCCAACTACCTAACCCAACACATCGTTACTCTAAATTGTTCACACTAGCACTTTAAGAGGATTCTTGAATAAGTCTTTGATCTCGTGAGACCAGAACCCGTACAAGTGCATGAACCGCTAGCGAAGCTTTATAAGATGAATTTAAAAAGAAAAAAAAATATAGCGCTTCAGTTATAAGTACTACTAAAAATCACGACAGTCGGTCGGTCATCGAATAACCTAAGTACCACGAGTACAGCTTGTGAATATGGTAAAAAATCTAATTTAATCAGGTGACAGCGCTGCTTAGTTAACAAATAAATGTGAAGAAAATAACTCGGTTGATTTAAATAACCTTGGCCTACGTGTTAATCAAGGGTAAACTGTTTCCATTTAAAATTTCAGCCAAATTAGTTAAAACGTTTTGGCGTTAACGAGTAACAAAAATACACATATATTAAACTTCTCATCAGGACCTGTGAACGCATATATATATAGAATATACATTTACATATATATATTCTCAAAAATTGCAAAAGGCGAATAAAAGAGGTACCCAGTGTTTGTTAATTTTCTTTATATGACACCTATTTCTATGAGTCTATTTTATATTTTATAGATATAATATAAGTACTACAAAAGTATCGCCATATCTTACGAGCTTCTCGAGGGTCGTTATGATGAGCGTAATAATCCTCAGCCAAGAGACTGAGGTTTATTAATTCAATTACTTAAGTGGCGGCTTCCGAGTAAGTTGAAATGCTCTTCACCCTTCCAAAGACAGCGCTTCCAATCGTATATTTTATAACAATGTTGAATTTATCGAACACATTTATATTGGATTCTACAAACTATTGTTAACAGTTAGTAACTGAGTACTAGCCGATATCCATAATGATAATCATAATGCGAAATTAGGTGTATTTTTTTTGTTGAATTTTCATACAAAACAGAAATCTATAGGATATCCTTAAAAATTTGTTAACAAAGTTAGTCATTCGGCATAATGAAAGGCAAAAATCAGCTATGTCGAATCAGAAATTAAAATTATTGCCAGAAATGTGTCGAAATTTTTTAAGTAATCACGAAATTATTAGGTCAAATAACATAATTTGCATGTTTAAAATATTTCGCATTTTGCATTTTTTATGATAAATGCAAAAAACACATGTTCACGCTTTCGTCTCCGAAAATTATCTAGCGAAACATCTGAAATAGTTGTAATTGATAACATAAATAAAGAAAAATAAACCACTGTCTATACAATTAAAGATGCGGCAGTCAACATTTTAGATTGCACAACACGTGGACTGTTAAATTTATGATTCCGGAAAGTTACTTACAAGATTTCCTTCAAGCATTATTTACTCGTAGCTTTCAGCTTAAAGAGGCCATCAGTAAAAGGCTATCAGTATTCGGGTGGCAATTTCAAAAGGATAATAACACCAGTATTTTTATTTGCTCACAAAGAACAAAGCATTATTACAGTTTCGAATTGCGGAGCGTTGTGTTTGCAGAATGCGAACAATAAAAGCGAGATGCAGACTGTCCATTAGACATACGGTACCATTGAAACTTGCCCACTAAAATATTTTTCACTCTTAAATCTGAACCCTTGTTATAGTCAAGAACCAGTGTTTAACTCGTGCAATTTTTCCCTTGTCTACAAATTCCTTCGCTATAGATTATCCAAAAAACTTCTTTTTTATGTACTTTCTTTTTTAGTGACGACCTCCGTGGCGCAGTTCGTGCGCTGTAACACATTATAAAATTGGAGGTCCTGGGTTCGATTCCCAGCTCAAGTCTGGTCTGGTGGGAGGCATCGGCCAGTTACCCTACTGACAAAGACGTGTCGCCAAGCGAAGTAGCGTTCCGGCACGATGTCGCGTAGAAACCAATTAGGAGCGTGGGCTTACCATACACCTAACAGGTTTGCCCACTACCATCCTAGACAACATCATCACTTACCACCAGGTGAGATTGCCATCATGGGCTAACATGAAATTTATAAAAAAAATCCACCAGGAAGGTAGTCAAAAATTTGTACATGCGAATGTAACCATGATATAGAAGGACAAAAAAACCACTCATTGAGACATGTTTACGATCAAATTATCAATTATATATTATAAATTAGTAGGTTTTCGAGGATCAAAAGTATCACGTAATAATTAATGACCTATAAATAAATGTCAAACATGTTGGTACAAAGAGCCGATGCCGATTCCGGTGTAGACAAACATTAAACAAAACAAAATTGACAGCACTAAAGGCAATGCTGACATTCTCACTACGAGTATATATGGGATAGCGCTACTATAAAACATGTAATTGATTTATTTATTTATAAAGGAAACTAATACAAATACGTTGGTAATAAAGGATATATATATGCGAAGTTGTGTGCAAATACAGTCTTATTGCTCACCAGTTGTCTGTAACAGTTTTGAACAGTCTGTTACAGAAAACCCTTGGTGGTAACAAAAAACTGAACAGAAAAGCGGGAAATATCATAGCGGGAAATGCAATAGCATTCAAATTACATGATAAAGCTATAAATATATAGGGTAATTCCGGGGGAGATGGCCGTACGGGAGAGATGGCCAATAGAAAAAAGTTCAAGAAATTATTAATAGATGGCACTATTTTAAATTTAGTTCGATTCGTTTAGGCACGGACAACAAGTGGTAGTGAATCTTTTTGCAAAAAAAATACGAAAAGGTGAGTAATTTGACTTTGTTTTTTAATAATACATTAGATTTAAACTAAGGGGTTGACATATCAAGGGGTAATAAAAAAGTAATGAAAGTTTTGTCTGTATTTATGCTTTCATTGTGAAGTAAACAACTTGCTCGTATTCCAACCTCAAAATTAACAGCAAAATTGAGAAGTTGCTTTTAATAAGTAATGTGGCCATCTCACCCGGACAATCGGGAGAGATGACCATAGTATTTATAGGAGAGATAGCCATAAAAATAAGCGTCCTAATTTAAATTTATTTTTAAATTGAATTTCTTCTTCAGATGCTCAACCAATGCATACGGAAAGCGACTGCTGTCAAAGGAGCCTGGAGTGAAGAAAACTTAAAAAATGCGATGGCAGAAGTACGAAGTGGGCGGATGCCGGTTTATAGGGTTATTTGATTACCATATTCCTAGAAAACATTAGAAAGAAGGTTAAAATAAAACAATTACACAAAAAAGGGACCTATGGGACCATCATCAACCTTTGGTGCAGCCAACGAAAAAGACTGAGCAACCATATTAAAGAGAAGCAGTCGAAAGGCTTTTCATTGTCTGTTGATGATTTAAGAAGAATTTCATTCAAGTTTGCTGAGCAATTAGGATTAAAACACAGATTTAATATGAAGTCTGAGAAGGCAGGCTATGATTGGGTGCAAATGTTTTTGAAAAGGAATTCTGATATTTGATTAAGGAAATCAGAAGGGGTGTCATATGCTAGAAGTCAAGGGATGAATAAAGCTGAAAACGCGTATTTTTAATGCAATATTTGCATGTTCTGAGTGCATGAAAACTGCACCGAGTTTGAGGACATGTGTTCTTACTGCGGTAATAATGAAAAAAAGAAGTTAAAAGATCTCAAAGGCAAAGGGAAAGGCAAAAAAAGTTCTGGCCATCTCTCCCCTATAACTATGGCCATCACTTCCGGGCACTCTGGGAGAGATGGGCAGTCCTAGTTTTTTTTTAGAGTAAAAAATTTCATTGTTTACGTTCTTCAAAGTTATTTATCATTAATGTTTAATAAGAATAATAAATTAAGATTATGTTGAATATGAATTCAATGTTTTATTCATCATAATTCCTGCACAATAGAGTCTTAAAGTAACTAGGGCCATCTCCCCCGGAATTACCCTATACATAAATGGTACCGAAAACAAAATATTATTAATTATTTATCCCCTAACATCGATCTATTTTATACGGGTTTGTAAGCAGCCTATTACTCTACGTTCCATAAACTATTTCAATACCAAAAATAACGCCACTGTTGCTCTCCTACGCGATTCAACGAAAAACCAAAACGCAGTGTTCATTTGTAATTGTAGTAGGGAAGCAGGGATTCATGTGGCCACGGCACAAACACACAAACACACACACACACACACACACACACACACACACACACACACACACACGCACGCACGCACACACACACACACACAAACGCGAGCGCAACTTAACCAAGACTAGTAAGTGAATGATTATACAGTTAGTAGTGCTTACTTTTAGTCCTGATTTATCCGGAAATCCTTCCATAGGCATTTTACTTTAAATTTGGAATATAAATTCCCTATATAATTAATACTGCTTCAAGCGATGCTAGTAAGCCCCGGATAAGTACTCCTGCCGTCACCTAGATAAACTCACGTATTACTGTATTACTGCACGGGTATCGGCCGTAAAGCGTGTCGTAAACCTCACCACTCGTTTTGACGTAAAATTTTCTACTTTATGACCCGATTACGAGTTAAGCCATTTTGATTGGGTTCTCAAACACGAATTTTGTAGAATCTGTCCTAGATATTATCTAAGCACTATAATTTGACTTCTCAGGATCTAGCCCTAGGAATATACAAATAAATTAATTTTTTTTCATATTAACCTAAAAAAAATTTACACCCCTAACTAATTCTAACGCCTTGAGACCATATTTAGACGTGTATTTGTTCACAGTAATTTATGAGATAATTATTGTTTACGTTAGACCTAAAATCATATCGTTTTGTTTATTATCATATTAATGTGTCAACCCAATGGACCTTTAATGTTACCAGCTGATGTTATTACATAAATACCATTTGAAGCCATGCCCAAACAGCACATTATATTCTATAATGTGCTGTTCGGCGTTGAAACTTATGTTCTTAATTGAATTTGCACTCGCTAGGAAAATGTTATCCTTTTCAAATAATAACTACTTAAATTCTTCACATATTATTATATTTCATTTCATATCATCATTACCGACTCACTGCAGAGCACGGGTCTCCTCTCAATATGAGAAGGGTTTGGCCATAGTACACCACGCTGGCCATGTGCGGATTGGCAGACTTCACACGGCTTTGAGAACATTATGGAGAACTCTCAGGCGTGCAGGTTTCCTCACGAAGTTTTCCTTCACCGTTGAAGCAAGTGATATTTTAATTTCTAAAAACGCACATAATTCTGAAAAATTAGAGGTGCACGCCCGGATTCGAACCGCCGACCTCTGATTAGGAGGCTGACGCCTTAACCACTAAGATATCACCGTTTCATATATAATCTTTTATTATTTATTTAACACGTTTCAGCACTAACGTGGTAAATCGTTTCAGTTCAAATGGAGAGAAAATATTTTGTGAAAGTCCTACTGTCTAATTCTTAGGCACGCCAAAGAGTATGTAAACACAAAATGCACACTTTGCTTGTTATACTTAAAAATTGATGGTGTAACCTGCCCCGTCTGGAAAAAATAAACCCCAACTTAAATTCCAGCTTTAATAAATTATTACATACCTCTGGGCTAAGAAAATTAAAAACCATAAAGAAACTTCTAGAATTTGCGGCAGTCATTTTGAGAACGAGTTGCTGGTTAATAAAGACAACGTAATTGGGTCATATTCCGCAGCGCGTAAAATTCCTTGTATTTTTAATAATAAAAAAAAAACATTGAAATTATTGTAATAACTAGAAACGAAATGAATGAAAAAAAAGCAACACTGTATTTTGTTGTGTTATTCCTTTTTTTCTTTATTTTTTCTAGTTCTTAAATGTGATTTATGAAACTTGTCTACATTTTGTGTAAACTATTAGAATAAGTTAGTCGTAAATAGACTTTTAGTTTAGAACCATAGAGTACATAGGAACAAATTTTGTTTGGCAACACCCCCTGCCTACATATCAGTAGTATTTACAGGCGGCACGCCAACCATACGTCTATATACTGCCCTGGCAACGACTGAAATAGAGCCAAAACGTATATCTCCTTTATAATGTAGTGTTTACATCTTAGAGGAAAAGGTGTTTTCATTATATATTATAAAGAAAACATGGGGAGTTGGCAAAGATTTCGTACTACCTATTTTTTCTTATATCAAAACAGAGTTATAATAACGAAAACTATCTTTTAACAAAGTTGAATACAATACTTAATGGTTTATTAAAAAAGTTTTCAAATTGTATTGTTTTAATTTAAGAAAAGAAAGCTTATTCCACTTTAAAACTATAAGTGTATTCGTTGTACTTAAACTAAAATGAAATTTTTAAAACGTTTATACCAACTTTTTATTGCATACTTTTGCATCTTGTTGATTAAGTTTTGTTTTTCTGTATTCTTAATAAATTTAAAATTATTATGGTCGGTCGGTGATCAAACGTTTCTATTTCATAACCAATCATCATCATCATCATCATGATCAACAAATTACCGGCTCAATACAGAGCACGGGTCTCCTCTCAATATGAGAAGGGTTTGGCCATAGTCCACCACGCTGGCCATGTGCGGATTGGCAGACTTCACACGCCTTTGAGAACATTATGGAGAACTCTCAGGCGTGCAGGTTTCCTCACGATGTTTTCCTTCACCGTTGAAGCAAGTGATATTTTAATTTTTTTAAAACGCACATAACTGTTAGAGGTGCGTGCCCGGATTCGAATCGCCGACCTCTGATTAGGAAGCTAATGCCCTAACCACTAGGCTATCACCGCTTCATAGCCAATAAACGTATAAAAATGTACTTTATGGATAACTCACATTAAAGAAGCGTTAATGATATCAATCTCTCGTTGCTATGAAATAGGTAGCCAGTGTTTGCGTTTATACGTTTCATTCCAAGGTACAGTACCCTTAGAATCGAGTGAATCTTACTCAAATTGGCCGTTTTCTTTTGCTGGACGCAAATATCTGTCTAGTATTCAGTATTATACAACCAATTATCAATAAATACAAACCTAAGCAAAATGAGTCAACATTATTCTAAATTTTAAGTTTATGTTCGACGACATTGTTGTTACTTCTTTTTAAACGCGGTCTGCGAGGGACCTGGTCCTTTATCACGAAGTAACTACTCCGCGAAACTTGGAGCCAAGGGACTGGGATTACAAGTCGGTGGCTACTAACTAATTCAGGAACCCGAGTATCACGAATAAGTTTGAAGTACTACTAAAACTATAGCGACACTTTGTATCGATAGCAATTTCTACGTGTAAATATTTATTTATAAATTATCATTTAATTATGAATTTTCTTCATTTATAGCCACAGAGTTTTTTTGACAAGGAATTCTACGTCCGATACGTAGAATTCCTTGAATTAAAAAAATATCACTGTCGTGCTTCAGAGAGCTCTTAAATCATCGATCCTGCTAATAATTACTATTCGTGATTATAGTCAGCATTGGTTTTGTCCTGCGAAAGTCAGAAATCGGCCGAACATACACACTTTCTCAAAGCTTTCTAAACAGCATTCTTAGAAGAATGTTGTTAAGGTAGTTGCCAGCATTCTCGTCTGTAAGTCTGTCAGACAGTGACAGACATATAATCATAGCCTTTGCCAGTATCTTTGCTCACGTTAAATTTCTGACTATAAAACTGACACGCTATGATCTTACATACACCTATGTTTTTTTATCAGAAAATTACAAAAATCCTATCTTAGCGGTTAACTGCTTTGTTATATTTAAATAGCTATACATACATAGCTATCTAAATGCCTAATTATAGCCGATCAGTTCAGTGTTTTCAGCTTTGCTTTAAAAGAACAGTAAATCAGTCACTCGTGTGACGACGCAGTCTAAGATGGTAGCGGGCTAACTTGTTAAGGGTATGGTAGACCCGTAATTGGTTTCTACGCGACATAGTGCCGGTACGCTAAATCGCTTGGCGACGCGTCTTTGTCGGTAGGGTGGTAACTAGCCACGGCCGAAGCCCACCGGACTAGACTCGAGCCGGGAACCGAACTCAGGGCCTCCCACTCAATAATGCGACTGCGCCACGGATGTGGTCAAATATATTTATATATAGAGAAGATATGCTTAAAGTAAATATGTTTAAAAAAAAACAATCCATTTATATAGCTGTATATTTTTCGATCTCGTGTGTACAAAAAGTTAATAAAGAAATTGAATCAAAGCGAAATGTAAAGGACGTAAAGCTGTTTGCTTGGAATTCCGTTCCGTCAGTTGAATTTCCAAAGCTCAAGTTCTACATCAGCTTACGATCGCTAAATAACTCTCAGGGAGAAACTAAACTGTTATTTCCCTTTTATTAGGTATTTTTTAAATGTTTTCAAGATTCATGTGTAAATGTAAATTTACTTTTTTTATAATATAAACAACGTATGGTGCCATTTTTATATATATTTTATTTATACACCACAAGTTAGCTCTTGACGGCATCTCACCTGGATAGAAGTGATGATGCGGTCTAAGGTGGAAGCGGGCTTACCTGTTACGGGTATGGTAAACCAATACTCCTAAGTGGTTTCTACACGACATCGTGCCGGAACGCTAAATCGCTTGGCAACACGTCTTTGTCAATAGGGTGGCAACTAGCGACGGCCGAAGCCTCCCACTAGACCAGACTCGAGCCGGGAATCGTACCCAGGACCTCCAACTTTAAGATGCAACTTTGCACGCGCTGCGCCACTGAGGTCATCAATATACACATCATCATCATCATCATTTCAACCTATAGACGTCCACTGCTGGACATAGGTCTTTTGAAGGGAGTTCCAATGGCCACGGTCCTGGGCCGCTTGTATCTTGCGGCTCCCTGCGACTCGTTTGATATCGTCTGTCCACCTTGTTGGGGGTCGACCAACGCTACGTTTACCGGTGCGGGGTCGCCATTCCAACACCTTGGGACCCCAACGTCCATCGGTTCTCCGAGCTATGTGCCCCGCCCATTGCCACTTCAACTTCGCAACTCGCTGAGCTATGTCGGTAACTCTGGTCCTCCTACGGATCTCTTCATTTCTGATTTGATCACGTAGAGATACTCCTAGCATAGCTCTCTCCATTGCTCGCTGAGTGACTCTGAGCCTTCTTATGAGGCCCATAGTGAGCGACCACGTTTCGGATCCGTAAGTCATCACTGGCAACACGCACTGTTCGAAAACTTTAGTCTTCAGGCACTGAGGGATTTTGGACGAAAAGATGTCGCGAAGTTTCCCAAACGCTGCCCACCCGAGCTGAATTCGGCGGCTGACCTCCTTCTGGAAATTGGACTTACCTAACTGGATCGTGTGTCCTAGGTATACATACTCGTCTACAATTTCCAGTGCAGAGTTCTCAACGATTACTGGGTGAGGCAGAACATTAGCGTTCGACATGATCTTCGTCTTGCTCATGTTCATGTGCAGGCCAACCTGTTGAGAAACTCTGCTAAGGTCATTGAGCATTGCGTCGAGGTCTTCCAGAGTCTCTGCCATTAAGACTATATCATCGGCAAACCGAAGGTGATTGATGTACTCGCCATTGATGTTGATGCCCAGTCCGTTCCAATCCAGAAGCTTGAAGACATCTTCCAACGCTGCGGTAAACAGCTTCGGGGAGATCACATCTCCCTGTCGCACTCCTCGCTGCAGTTGTATCGGCTTCGTCGTCTGGTCCTGTATACGGACTGACATGGTGGCGTTTTCATACAGGTACTTCAACACTTGGATGTACCGGTAGTCGATTCGGCATCTCTGAAGTGACCTCAAAACAGCCCAAGTTTCCACCGAATCGAAGGCTTTCTCATAGTCCACAAATGCTAAACAAAGTGGCCGGTTGTACTCTTCGGTCTTCTGTACAATCTGCCGCAGTGTATGGATGTGGTCTATGGTACTAAAGCCCTTCCGGAAACCGGCTTGTTCGGGAGGCTGGAAGTCGTCGAACCTATTAGCGAGACGATTCGTGATAACTCTCGAGAACAACTTGTAGACATGGCTCAGCAGCGAGATGGGTCTGTAGTTCTTCAGCAAGGTATTGTCACCTTTTTTGAAGAACAAAACCACCACACTCCTGCGCCACGCCTCTGGCGTTATGCCTTGCTGAATGACGGAATTGAACAATCGCTGAAGGACTTTAAGTATTGGTTTTCCACCCGCTTTCAGGAGTTCTGCTGTGATTCCATCATCACCTGGCGCTTTGCCATTCTTAAGTTGTTTGAGAGCCCACCTAATCTCATATAGGCTGACGTCCGGGATATCTTCGGTGTAGTGTCGGGTCAATTTAGCTCTCGGATCCTTGGCCAAATTCTCAACAGGCTTCTGTGTTGTGGTGTACAACTGACCATAGAACTTTTCAACCTCACCCAAGATCTCAGGTTTAGAAGAAATGAGACTACCAGTGTCCGTCTTCAGTCGCATCAGCTGACACTGTCCGATAGACAGATCTCTCGCGAACACTTTAGAGCCTCTGTTTTGCTCGATTGCAATTTTAATGCGCTCCGTATTGAAGTGCCGCAGGTCACATGTCTGTGATTTAGAGATCTGTCTGTTAATCCTCCTATAGGCGGACGCGTCGACTGAGGATTGTAGTTTCATCTCGTGTCTCTCTTCCATGAGCTTGAGTGTATGTGTTGAAAATTTTGTTAGTCTATTTTTACGGTGAGTCTTATAGAACTTGGACCCAACCGTATGGACAGTTTCCACCAGCCTGTTGTTCAAATCGTCCACTGTGTCGCAATCTGCAAGGCAATCGAACTGGTTCTGCAGTTCCAGTTGAAAGCTCTCGGGGTTTTGTATATGGGCTCGAGTAGGTCGGAGCATAGACTTTACCAGTCTAAACCTTTCCAGCTGAACGTTGATATTCAACGTGCCTCTTACCATACGATGATCGCTCCCGGTTTTCACCCTGTTGATCACAAAGACATCATTGAATATGTGCCGCTTTGTTGACATGATAAAGTCAATCTCATTCCTCGTGCAACCATTAGGGCTCATCCAGGTCCATTTCCTGTGTGGCGACTTCTTGAAGAAGGAGTTCATCATATAGAGGCCCTCCTTCTCCATGAAGTCGGCCAACATTTGGCCCCTGTGGTTTCGTTGCCCATATCCAAATTGCCCCACTCTCAACTCTGAACCTGTGCGCTCACCGAGTCTTGCATTGAAATCCCCCATCACCACATTGTAGTAGGTGTTTGAGGCATGTATGGCTTTAGAGATATCCTCATACAATACCTCTACTTCCTCGTCCGGGTGTGCTGAGGTCGGTGCGTATACCTGTATTACCTTCAACGAATACCGTTTGGTGATTCTGAGTATAAGGTATGCTACCCTACTCGACACACTCTCGACTTGTACAATATTGTTGACGAGGGACTTGTGGACGATAAATCCAACACCACCCTGAGATTGTTGGTCGCCCTCCCGGAAGTAGAACAAGTTGCCAGAATTCAAGATTATGGAGTCCTCCCCCTCTCTTCGGACTTCAGATAATCCTATTATATCCCAACGCAACTTGCTCACTGCTTCTTCCAGCTCAATCATCTTTTCGTCGGTCCTCAAAGTGCGTGCGTTATAAGTTGCCAGGTCTAGTCGTCGGGGTTGGCAGCGGAATCTCTTCCGGAGATTCTTGACACCCCCTACACACACTGACTCATAATTCAATCATCATTATAATTAAAGCATGTGGGCATTGCATTATTCGGATGGTACAAATGCACCCGTGTAGTGAATTACATGTTAAATCTGTCTATTAAATATTAGTAAAAATATAATGAAGAAAACATCACTAAGAATATGATTATAAATTTAGTGCCAATTTATTCCCAGATAATCCACGGTTCTTGCGGGATGTGTCACAAGCCGTTACAACCGAAGCGGTGATAGCCTAGTGGTTAGGGCATCAGCCTCCTAATCAGAGGTCGGCGGTTCGAATCCGGGCACGCACTATCATTTCGGAGTTATATGCTGGTGGCCTATGGCCAAACCCTTCTCATATTGCGAGGAAACCGTGCTCTGTAGTGAGCCGGTAATGGGTTGATCGTGATGAAATGGAGCTTACAAATACATCTGCAGTTTGCCATAGACTTCATGGAAAATAGATTTATATGTTCAGAAAGTGAGCGGAAACGGCAAAAGAAACAAGAATGAGACATGGGATAACCTTCAATTACAAACGTCGCTTACACCACTGGAATTTTATAAGGACCTTCTCTACGCAGAAAAAGTCGTGGGCATCTGCCAGTGTTTTAATATTGTAAATCAGCGTGTGGTCAACTGTAAAGCCACGAGGCTGTGTCCACCAGTGGGCCGTTAAGTCTGATGAGAGATCTCTTTTCAGAGATATAAATCTAACTACAAGTAACTTATAACTTATATAACTAATTACGAAGAAATAAAAGTTCTTCATATTGGCTACATCGTATATACAGATATGTATAAATTCGTAAGCTTTAGAGCACTTACGGCGGTGACGAAGGATCATCCAAAGCCATTAACGAGCGCCGGAAAGGTATGAAACTCAAGGGGGAAGCGCTAACAGCGATTTCATTTTGTGCAGAATATTATTCGGAGGATTTGGTTTTGCTTTACAATATACTACACAATTGGTTCTACCGAAATGTAGATGAGGCATAACGGAGAGAATTATGATAGCGGAAAAGTTTGCTTTAATTTTTTTTCTCTTTAGAGAAGATAAATTGTAATTGTGGCGTGTGTAGTCTGCCAATCCGCACATGGCCAGCGTGGTGGACTATAGCCAAACCCATCTCATATTGAGAGGAGACCCGTGCTCTGTAGTGAGCCGGTAATGGGTTGTTTATGATGATGATGATGATGACGAAATTGTAACATACGATGGATTATGTAGATTTTACGTGAGCCTATAAAGTTTCCATAATTATTAATATTAAGTATTCGGGATTTTATGCTTCATTTTATATTATATTTGAACTCAAATCAACAATAAAAACATTTATTGTTGATTTGAATTCAAATATATAGATGTGATAGCCTAATGGTAAGAAGTCGACCTCCTAATAAGAGGTCGGGGTTCGATTCCGGGCTTTTTTCGACCTGTAACTTTTCGGAGTTATGTACGTTTGTAAGCAAAATATCACTTGCTTAAACGGTGAAGGAAAACATCGTGAGGATACCTGCATGCCTGAGAGTTATCTATAATGTTCTCAAAGGCGTGTGAAGCCTGCCAATCCGCACATGGCCCGCGTGGTGGACTATGGCCAAACCCTTTTATATTGAGAGGAGACCCGTACTGTGTAATGGGTTGATCATGATGATAATAATGATCGTTGAATTAATAGTAATTTTTGGGATAAAAATATCCTGTATTTTTATCTCGAAAATCCTGCCAATAATTTATTTCAATTCCACGATAAATAATTATTTTTTGGCTAGGGCTATCTTTATAATTTTTGAATATTTTCCGGTCTAGCCCGTTGGGATTATTCGGCCGTGGCTAGTTACCATACCGAAAAAGACGTCCACAAGGAGATTTATACGATACCGCATAGAAAACTACTAGGGTTTGGGTTTAATGGAACAGCCAACAGCTTATCCGCTTCCATCTTAGACTGCATTATCACTTACCACGAGATGAGGTCAAAGGCTAATTTCTTATGGAATAATTACAGTTTTTTATTTACCTACTTATATCTAGTGTATCAGTCAACGCTGTGTGCAGATTTCTCCGAGAGAGAGACTCCGAATATAGTAGTAGGTAGGTATAATGCCGTTATTAGGTACGCATAAGGGTATTCCACAACAAAGCTGTTCAGAGGATAAAAAGCTTTGAGAATGTCAGGCATTCTCATGATACCCTTGTACTCAAACAGAATGGTAATGCGCTTACGGCGACACAACAAGTACTGCATATAACTTACACAGGATTATTCTGTTACAACTACTGCTCTGGTGTTTACAAACATCCCTAAAATCCCGTGTTATTTATGCCTGAGGTTCGAGAACTTGGACTGTTTCATATATCAAACGAAACGCTATCTCGGTCATCAGTATCGTTACGATATCAAAAACATTTAAGATAAATAGTTTAAAGCGAAAAGTTTAAAGTGCTGCTAAAAGTTTCCTTTATGGTAACTTATAACATAACATTATCTGTGGGTAGTTCTAAATTTCACTGTCACGGATCCCATAGTAGGTACACTGACTATTTTAAAGCTCAATGACTATTGTTCAATTAATATTCTTAGTAAATTAGATATTATCGTACTTAATACGCCCTTAACTTTATAATATATTTTATTAAAATCAATCGTGTTTATCTATACATACAAATAAATAAAATTGGAGTGTCTGTTTGTAATATTGAAATAACCGTTATTTACTACATGCATATGATATGTATACGGTACATACACCAAAATAACATTTTTTACTATTTTTGTCTGTCTGTCTGTCTGTCTGTCTATCTGTTTGTCTGTTTGTCTGTTTGTTCCGGCTAATCTCTGAAATGGCTGGACCGATTTTTACGGGACTTATTGGCAGATAGCTGATGTAATAAGGAGTAATTTAGGCTACTTTTATTTTAGAAAAATAAAGTAATGTTCCAATGTCCAAGTACTGTCCAGTACCGCGCGCAGACAAACAAACACACTAACTCAACGCAGACGAAGTCGCGGGCGTCAGCTAGTTGATTAATAAAATAATAAATTTTAGTATTTTCTGTATGTAAGTCAGTCATTTATCTGCCGAAGCCTAGCTCTCTTTTGATTTATCGCTGTTGAAAACTTAATAAAGAGGGGAGATAGTAGAAATATATGGATTCTAAGAAGTGACTATATTCAGCTGCTGAAAATTTGCTGGAGAACATATAAGTATTAAAAAAATAGATTGGAAAAAATTATAATTAAAAATTAACAGTACAAGACAGAACATTTTTGGAACAGTGTTGATTGTATACGTGAATTGGTTAGAATTCACATAACTATGGAATATTTTACAATGCTGCGTAAACATATCTAGTAGGTAGACGTCAGTTATTAGTACATATTATTCGGCTCAACGTAAAGCGCGTACGTATAAGCTGAGACGTGACGTGGTACATAAGTACTTACGTATTATACATTCGGTTGGCGTATTCCCCCACATTTGCTCCAAGTACTCCTGGGTAATATTCGACGCAATTTAAACCGCATTTGTGATTACACTCCGTCTTAAAACTCTTGAAGTGGTAAAGAATGGATAGGCTAAAACCATTTTTTTATGTTTGAAATCAAATCATTACGACAAAATAATTTATTTTCTATATGTCCCCCCAATTAGTAACGATCCATTACCAAGGACCTTCAGATCGCAAGTCTGACTTGCACTTATCTGATTTTATGTTAAAACTAGCTGGTGCTCGCGACTTCGTCTGCGCAGGATTAGTATTTCGTGTAGCTTATTATTAGCGTAGCGTAGAAAAAGCTAACATTATGACATTAAAATTATGATGGTATTAAGATAGTAGCTTTTTCCTACTTATTTGACACTTATCTTCATATTTTGGATAATTCACACGATATCTTTATAAATTATACCCTATGTGTTATTCTGATGTATGAGCTATTTTATTGTAAAGTTTCATAAAAATCCATTCAATAGTATTTACGTGAAAGAGTAATTAACATCCATCCATCCATACTTAATTAATATTAGCGGGATGTTAAAAGGTACATTTCCAAGCAATTGCTGCGGTAAATGGGCATTTTTTTTTTCAATTTATGCAAAATATTTCAAACCTAATTATAATAGACGATCCAAAGCATGGTAGAAAAGTAAATACCAAATTCAGAAAAGCACCTCAAATATAAAGACATTTGCGTGAAACACTATCAATACAATTAACAAAGAATATCTCGTGATATTTGCTCCTGTATTAAATAACACCTCGCACAAAGAGTAGGTATCACTTTTCCCTTTAGATACGAAAAGTAAAGTGAAAGACAGAGAATAATCGCCCTCGTATATTCCTCAGAATCGATACGAAACCGTCTGTTTTCCTTACAGGATAACGTTACATCAAAGATATTGTTTGTCCCAAGCTATTGTAGTTGTATTTTCTACACAGAATTCGAAAAGATTTTACGACGAAAAGAAAGAGGTTGCGTCCATTAAGGACTGCGTGCATTTTGTGACGGCATGTAATAGATAATAGTAATTATTTATGTATTCTATATCTATTTTATATAATCTCGTTTATGTACAATTACAGGCTGGGTTTCTCACATTTTCATTATTCTCGGGTTGCCTGCTAAGAATACCCTCAAAGCAGTAAGGTAAGCGGTATTCTGCTATATTATATGATAAACGGAACACGAACAGACAGAAACACCAAAGTAGTAAAAAAAACGGTTAAGATTCACTACAATATCTTCTCTCAATAAAAATTTCCTAAATGTATTAAATGTATGGAAATCTTCTTATTTCAATTTATATATAGTAAAGATATAGAAGCACAGATAGATATATAATGCGGGCTGCAGTGGAGTGCACTCGTCTAGAAGATGGATGTCAAAAATGATATGTCACTGTCACATTATGATATGTCATGAGAGATTTTGTTGCCAGAATAATATTTACTGCTTACTCATATTTATCTTATGTTTAAAGTGTCATTATTGCTCTAAGCGGAGTTTTAATGTTCTGCTGAAATCTATGACTCGAAGGACTATAATGTGGTTTGAATTAAGAAGTTTCTGAGATTTAGTAGATAAAGCTTTGCCACAAGGAAAGTGGAAGTGAGAAGCGTCTTTGCTATTGATAATGATAGAAAACTTACCACTTTTATTAACAATCTGTTTTTATCAGTATTTCTGTGTTTTATTTTATCAGTTTTAGCGATCCCATTGTGGGAAAAATTTGCATAATAACAACAATAAGGTAAACTGTATATTGCTATTCCTAGTTCGTCCACACTGTGACTTCATCTATTAGTATTTAATCTGAGCTCATATTGTGATAGAGTTCGCAAAGCATATAGAAGAGTAGAGGTATTTAATATTCAATCTAAACTTATCTTACGTTATAGGTACTGAAGTAGTGCCAGTCTTTTCAGAATTTAATTAATATTCCTTGGTGTCCTGGAATTTATCGCGCCTTTGACTTAAGACATAACATTACATTACCCCCATGATCTACTATTTAGGTAGTAATGATGTACACGGATCTAGGGCACAAAATGACGACCCCCGTGGCGCAGTGCGTGCGCTGTCACATTTTAAAGTTGGAGGTCCTTTTTTTCCCCCCGTGGTGGAAAAGCTTTATGGCTACCTACGTCCGTTGGGCAAGACGGAGATTATGTGGGACTCCTCTCCCTCCTTATCGTTTAGGTATACCCGGACTAAAAACCACCACAGCATGTCTCACTCTACCCGTGGCCGTGGCTAGTTACCACCGATTACCACCATAAGCGATTTAGCGTGCCGGCACGATGTCGCGTAAAAACCAATTAGTAGGTGGGTTTACCATACCCCTAACAGGTTAGCCCGCTACCATCCTAGACTGTAGTCTAGAGTGATGATGTATCATCACTTACCAACAGGTGAGATAGCCGTCAAGGGCTAACTTGTAATGTATAAAAAAAACAATAAGGAGTAATAATAATAACAGTGGTTTTTAATCATTTCAACAAACATGTTAATTGTACGTTGAAGCTTCGTAAATCGTGGTTGCCCTCAGAACAGCGGCTCACATAAAACAACTTGGAGTCTGAAATATGCACGAGGTGGTACCGGGTACATCAGTTTTGCTTTAGATGTAGCTTCTACCGAAACATAAGTTACTGTAAGTATCTCGACGTGACATAAGAAAACCCGTTATGTGAGTACTGTATATCAAGATTTTTATGGTACTAGCCTAAAACCCTAGTGGGTACACCAATAAATTGGCTAAATTGTTCCATGAATCTACCTCTTCTCTGATAGGAAAATGGGTTTTGGAGTATAGACGCTGGACAGTTCTTTACGATTACTTTCAAAAATTTGCTATAATAACAAGCGTAACGTATGTCCGAAGCATGGGGGCTATACATTGCCAACTACAAAAATCTTAGCATGTATGGACAATTTTCTAAGAAACCCAACCTACCTACCAAACTAATATATAATAATTTTGGCCTAACCCGAGAATCGAACACAGGTTAAAGTGATCTACTGCAAATAGAGCAACGTGGCAGATAAAGCTAAATTATTTGCTAAAAAATAATGTACTCGTATGTATACTCCGCTATTTATAACGATATCTGCTGTCTTAGTCCATCTTATGCATAACAAGATTGCCCGGGTAAATAGCTCACGCAAAGTTTTGGCGTCCTAAGGGACGCATAGAATCTAAATTTGAAAACTTAAAAAATTCATTACCTACATTACAAAGTTAAATAAGCAAATTCAAATTCAAAATAATCTTTATTCAAATAGTCCTTAAAAAGGCAATGACGCGTCAATAATTTACATAGTAGTTATTTGATGGTGATAACTATATTCGTAAACTTAAAAATAAAGCAATGAGGGTTCCAAACACGCCCCGGTCTAAGAAGAAGCCCACAACAAACTTAGCCGGGTAAGCATTATTAGTGACATTCTAATTATGATAATAATACAATGATTATCCGTAAGAATGGAAGCTGCTTCCGAAGTAAGAAAAGAGACGTTTAATTCTCTTATTTTATTTGAAATTATTTTTGTTTAACCTAATGCCTATCAGTTAATCTATGTGTGTGTAATTCTCAAAGTAATATATATATCTTCTAAATACCCTGAATAAACAAAGAATATATTTAAATTGAAGAAGAAATATTAGTGTATATATCACAAAATAAATACAAAAACATATTGGTGTTGCTTTCACCCACATAACGCGAAAATTGCGATGTGTTTACGTCCAATATCCTTTCTGAGCCATGATGTCCATCGAAGCCATCATGACAAACATTTCCCGACAAACGATTTCAGTACCCCACGTAAAAATAGAAATCAATTTATTTCGATAAGAGTGTATGTTTAATAAGTAGCAATGTAAAAAAAATTATAAGGATTCAACCTAAATTATTGTTATTGTATTATTTTGTTCCAGGTCGCATAAATAAATAGCTTTCTTTACCACTTGTAATAAGTGACTGGTCGTTATCATGATCAACCCATTACCGGCTCACTACAGAGCAAGGGTCTCCTCTCAATATGAGAAGGGTTTGGCCATAGTCCACCACGCTAGCCATGTGCGGATTGGCAGACTTCACACGCCTTTGAGAACATTATGGAGAACTCTCAGGCGTGTAGGTTTTACGATGTGAGACTTAAATATCACTTCCTTCACCGTTGAAGCAAGTGATATTTTATTTTTTTTAAAACGCACATAACTCCGAAAAGTTAGAGGTGCGTGCCCGGATTCGAACCGCCGACCTCTAATTAGGAGGCTGACACCCTAACCACTAGGCTATCACTTACTTCGACTGCCACCACTTGCACTGGTCGTTATAATAACCGATGATTGATTGAACACGCATTGGAGTTTTGTTATAGGTCAATTCAAGAAACTCCCCTCTTCTGAAAGATAATTGTCATTTTAGATCACCTACATAGTTGTTATACCTACTTATAAGCGAATTAGTATAAAAGATATTTTCGTTCTGAAATCCTTAAATAAAAATATTTCTCTCAAAATTGATAGTGCGAACGCTAGCGTAAATCCGGCATAATGGCAACGAAGGGAGAGTCGTTACGTCAATACCGAGGTTGGCCTGCGTAATTGGTTCGTGGGTAAACGGCCTTATTTTCATCTTAGGCAAACGCGGTTGCCCGTATAATTTTCTCATATCACATTAACCTCTTGGTTAATGCTGATAAGCAGCCGAGATAAATTACTTTCAATTTAATATTCCATCTCTGGCTGTCCTTAAATTTGTTTTCTTTAGCTTGGTACGTACCAAGTATATACGAGTATAATGCAGAAGAAAGGTAGGACAAACAGCAACCGACGCACTTTAAACAATACTAGCTAAAGATCATTTCACGCAAAAGTATCTAGCCATAACAATCGGACTTTTTCTAGTGCATATTTTTGACGAAATGATACAGTTTATAATACCACCACTACTATTTATAATAGAACACATGCCAGAAACATATTTATAAGTGGTACAATGCGCAGTTAGACCGATAGAACTCTTTTTACGTGACGCACACTTTACGTACCTACGTGTTACCTATATCAGCTGTATAAACAGTTACCAAGTTTATTGTATTATACGCGTATAGATATTAACGAATAAGTGGCGTCCAATTTGTAGGCAAACACTTTCATGGTAAATTGCCTACATATATAGGTTAGTCTAGGAATAATAAACATGTTTGTTGCGACTACGGATAATTCAACGTAATTCATTTAATGATGCATAAATCTGGTAAACGCTCCTATCGAAAACAAGCTTACCTATATAAACACCTATGTGAATTCTGGAAGTCTCGACTGTAATAGGACCTAATTATAATTCATTTATCACTATTGTAAACTCTCAAATATAGAATCAAACTATATTACATTTATATAGACCTTATATTTTATAAATAGCGCACACTCCCGCACACCAGCCGTATCAGCCCTAATAGCAATTTTCTCTTATTTATAACATATCATATCTCCTTCCAACTCAATGTAGTCCTCTCCTATTTTAATCGATTAACCAATAGCTTTAAAGTATTTTACATGAAGTAGTATTATCGGTATTGAATCAATATAAGGTGAGAATATCATAGTGGACTCTTAATACTATCGCTGAAAGCAATATTATTTTAAAATAACAGTACGACAATCCCTTGCTTGAAGAATTATCATTCCAAAACACGCAAAACGTTATCAATATTGAGTTGATACTGTTTTAAACAAAGATATTATTCCCCATGAGAATCGGGCATTTTAGTTGATCTAAACAATTTGAAATAAAAACCTCCACGGTTATTAACGGCCCCATTGTCTGAAAAATAATTGCAGGCCATAATAACTTCGGAATATTTCAAGGCTACATTTCAGCTTCTGTTTCATTCTCTTCATCATTTAAAATAGCTTTTGTCACCAATTAAAATAAGAGTTTCTGATTTTATTTTTCAAGAACAAATTAATTGTATTATTTTAATTAATTAAATAACAGTATTTTATTTTCGATATATATATCCATAATATTTTTTTATGGTTCGTAAGAATTTTTACTCATCATGAGTGGATTATGGAATCACTCCATTTTCAATCTTTTGAAAGATGAATTTTGATAATTGGATGGATCATATATTCCGTATTCCCTCCGTATTTATTCCGTATCACCCTTTTGTCAGATACGACTTAAAAAACAACAAACAACGAAGTAAATGAATCTTTTGATAATAAAAACCTTCTTGAAGAAGTTCTTCCTAGGCCCGCCCCTACTTATGTGAGAATAAGATATTAAGTTAAGTTAGACCCATCACGCAAACTTGGCAAATTATAGGTACATCCCAAAACATTTCTTCAGATTTCCGCCCATCAGAATCTTCACAAATTTTATCACACATTCGTGGCACATCTTATGATGTTACTTTCTTAAATTATGACACATGGAACATAAAATAAACGTTATGTACGTAGTTTATTAATAAATAACATTTAATACTTACATTTCGAGCCAGATTTCTAAATATGTCAATAACTAGCAGTTTTAAAACTCGTATCAAAACTAGAAAGAAGCTTTATCAGTCAATTTAATTATTATTTATTCCTTCCCAATTTTCATAATATGAAAGAAATTATTTATTGATTTTATTTCTTACTAGCATGTAATTGTTATATAGTTATAAAAACAAACTCGTAGTACCTAGGCTAAGAATAATTTTATATACAAATAACGTGTGCTGCATGTCACATGTACACATTTATCGTAAATTATCAGACTCTATTGAAAGCTAGAATGTTCAGAATACTGTTAAACAAGTGTTATTATACAGTAAATGAGTTTCTACAGGGTAACTGTATTATCTAGGTATTGATTGCGATAGATAGATGGATTTTTTGATTAATAGTTTAATAATTTTAAATTGTAACTGTTGATTTTTTTACATTCTAACGTAATTTTTTTTAAATACCACAACAATTGCAAGTCGACTTTTATATTAATTAGCATTGAGAAACAGATCCCAGCAAACGAAAAGCTACCGTATTTTTAATTGGAAATAGAAAACTTTGATAGGTCCTCAAGCCGGGTTTTTCGCTGAGAACATAGTTAAAACTTTAGAGTAATGCAATTCAAGTTTTATCAATCTAGTTTAAACGTGGTATTGTGTACTACTTACTAATTAGTACAGTTGTATGTAACATAACCTTTAAACATTAATGTGTCATAAAAATGTTTCATAAAAGAAGCTGTGATGGCCTAATGGTTCGGACGTCCGCCTCCTAATCAGTGGTCGGGGGTTTGATCCCGGGCACGTGCCTCCAAGTTATTGGAGTTATGTGTGTTTTTAAGCAATTAAAATATCATTTGCTTCAACGGTGATGGAAAACATCGTGAGGAAACCGGCATGTGTGAGAGTTCTCCATAATGTTATCAAAGGCATGTGAAGTCTGCCAATCCGCGCACCAGCGTGGTGGATTATGGCCAAACCCTTCTCATATTGAGAGGAGACCCGTGCTCTGTAGTGAGCCTGCAATGGGTTGCTCATGATGAAAAAGTCGAGTCAAAACCGCCAAAGTTGAATGGAAGTCGAAAAATAATTCTTGGAAATACGATGCTGTATGGAACAGGAAAGAAATGCCTTTTCAAAATTAAAACTAATTCTCTGCTATTCTCTAATCTAATCTCTAAAATTGGAGAGATCATATTCGTACCCCACACACCACACACCACCGTACTGTAGGGAATTGGAAAATCGAGAGCGACACAGAAATACTGAAAAGTTCGCAAAGGATAAAACTTGAATGGGAAATGCTCACCCGAAATACGACCAATTCATCATTCAAAGCAAAATAAAGGGCAAACGAAAGGATACCGGAAGAATCAGAGCAAGTAAGATTTTACAAGCTACTAGACATATTGGCGAGCCAATTACAAAGACGATCCCATTGAGTTCGGTACCGTAATGATTCCCTTTTGTACCTGTATTTCGACAAACGGCCTACGTAAATACACGAGGAGCAGTTTATCGGTGATATTGATCTCGACCTATATACACTGTGTACTGTGTTTATTTATTTATTTATTAATTTATTTATTAGGAAGCCAACGTTTATACAACTATCTTGATTTAAGGACACATTCTACAAATCTCTTGTTATGTTGTACACTCCACTTATAGGCTAACTCAGCATGCGTAATAAGAAACAAGACATTATTTGTAAAAAAAAAGGACTAACTAATTGGAAAAACTAATTGGTAAAAAATAGGTAAAATATGAACACAAAAAATACAAAACAAAACAAAAATTGACTAACTATCTTGCAATACTCTTAAATGTTTTTTAACCTCTTTTTTGAAAGATGCGGTGGAGTTACGAAAGAAAAGTGTTTCAGTATAATAGGTGCCGAAATCTATTTAAAGATTTGAGAACCAAATTTATTATGATTTCATTTTAAATTATAATTAAAAAAAATTGTTTGATTCCAGTAGAAAAAGGCATAAGTATTGAGAGTCGCAGTGCCGATCATAAAATTAGCGTATATTCAGTTGGAAGAAGGCACTCTCCTTATATATACAGTTTGCTAGGTAAGAGGCCCAATTACCTCAAGCTATTCGCTTTTCTGTGAAAAATTTAAGATGTTGTTTTGTATATGTTAAATTAATATATACAGTATCTATGTAATTCATTACGGGATTTCCAATTTTCTCAGAAATTCCGAGAAACGGAAGCCCAATTTTCTTTCAGACCTTAAAGTCGGTCGCCCATCCATTTCTTTTTTTTTATCCACTAAAAGTTGGCCCTTGACAGCAATGTCACCTGGTGTAAGTGATAATGCGGTCTAAGATGGTAACGGGCTAACCTGTTAGGAGTATGGTAAACCCATACACCAAATGGGTTTCTACGCGACATCGTGCCGGAAAGCTAAATCGCTTTGCGACACGTCTTTGTCGGTAGGGTGGTAACTAGCCATGGCCGAAGCCTCCCACCAGACCAAACTCGAGCCGGGAATCGAACCCAGGACCTCCAATTTTAAAATGTGACAGCGCACGCGCTGCGCCACGGAGGTCGTCAAAATTTCCCGACTTGAATAAACTTTGCTTATTCACACAGTATTTTTTTTTTAAATACCTTAATCTAAATCAGCATCCGGCATCAGCTGGTATATTAATAATAATCTATCGTTTATTTTAATGAACGCTGGAGGCATAACATCGGCGCTTATTTTCACGGTTCAGCGCAATCAGCAATATGGCCCACCGTAAATACAAACGCGGCGTTAATAAACATTTATATTCATTGGTAAAGGTTAACAAACTGAACACGAGGCTATCTTGTAACACTAAAACGAAGCGGTATCCAACCTGCGTCCTTGGGTCATCCAATCACAACTCGTGCACAAACGGGCGCGTCCTTTGATTGGTCGCACGCAAAACGCCAACTTTAACGCGGTTAAGGATGATATGGGCATGCCTGACGACATCTGGATGTAACATTAATAAAACAAATTATTCTTCGAAACAAAAGGCATGCCGCAACTTGTATGTATTAGTATTATATAACGATATATACATAGTCTAATATAATGCGCACAAAAGTGGTAATACATACTCAAAATAGATTAAGTCGTCTAAAATCCATTAACACTGAAACTATTTGTTTTGATTTAAAACATCTAATATAGCGGGACGGCATCTAGAGTCAACAAGACATATAGCCACATAATATTGCTAAAGTAACACTTAAAGTGATGTAGGTACTAACGTAAAGAAAAAATCAGAGAACCCATGTTTCATATTTGTTAACTTACGCCATATCTTTTGATTAGATCGTTTATCTTAATGTTTTGCCATTTATTTTCATTTTGTTTAACTCCTGTCTAAATATGTATAAAAATTGTTTCGATTTTTCTTATCTGCCAGGCGTCTCTTAACGGCTCATTTGTGCTTCATCTGTGTGTATCATTCATCAGGTTTCATTATCATTCATCAACTTTCTTATTAACTGATGTACTTTACAAATACTACAGTTCCATTTTTTTTAACTAGCTTATAGATCTGGGTCTGGTAAAAGAACCTACATACCCCGAAACAAATTGTCTAAGTAACGCTGAAAACGTGGTTATAATTAGAACGCGTATGTCTCTAATAAGCACGTGACAAGTCGAGTACCCTTCAATATAAATGCGATTTTGCAAGATTTTGCTATTTTATACTAATGTAAATGCCCACACCGTATTTATACTGCTTTGACCGTGTTATACCGGCTTTATGTTAAACGCTGCTGAAAACTAGTTCGTAGTACTTCAAAGTTTAAAGGTCCTACCCTTTACTTCAGGTGCAATTAATTATTCGTATCCTTGCCTCCGGTATGTTTAAAGTGTTTAAAAATCACAATCAAAAACTTACGCAGAGATTTTTAGTTATTCATATGTTCATTCGAATACATGCACTTTACAGCCTTCGTATTTCAATAACTTATACAGTATCAATTTTTTTCAATTATAAATAACGTTTTTCTTTATAAATTCTTGTTAACTCCAGGATTCACCCATTACCTTTTTTATCCTATGACGTGACTGAACTAAATTTCATAAACAATTAGACAGCAAATAAAAAACAAAAGGTAGGTACAATAAGATTGCCAAGAAGAGATAAGGCATTTACAGTCCGTTTTTATATATTTATTCTTTTTGTAGTCTTTTTTAATGATGTATGTTATAAAGAGTTGTATTATTATTATAATAAAACGAAAGCAAACTATCAGTATATTTTTGTATGGATAGTATAGATGAAAACGAAAGTACAAAATACCGATAAGAAAGAGCTACGAGTACATTTCACTTCTGCATTTTCAGCTGTGTAACATTAACTAGACTAATTACTCAATAATACAATACCCACTCATGCAGGACGTAAAAAAAAATCGATTTTTTATACAATAATATATTTTTTATACATATCTATATATATAAAAGCGAAAGGTCACTTACATACTTACATACTTACATTTTTTTATTATTAAGTCATCAAGCTTGAAATTTTGAAAAAAGGTTTCTTTTAGGGTGTAAGTATAAGGCTAGAATTTTTTTTCATCCAAATCTACCCCGAAGGGGGTAAAATAGGGGTTTAAAATTTGTATGAAAGTCCTATGTTTTTTAATTTAGAGACACGAAAATCGGCAATTTGACTTTTGCGTGTAGCTTACTTTCTAAAGCACTGGCCACACGGGAAACCTCAATCTCACGGGAAATCAGCAATTCTACGCAGACGAAGTCGCGGGCAACAGCTAGTATATACATAAAGTTGTTAACGATATCACAAGAACAGACGACTACAGATACTCAAAGTCCTTAAACAAAAACCAAGGGCTGGATAAATGATAGTTTAATGAGCTTTGGAGATAAAAACAAAGATAAATGTTTGAAGCGTTTGCTCTTTAACATGTTGTGTCGAGATTTTTTCTAGTATCTAGACGCACTCTTCACCAGACACAAAAGATGTGTCATTAAATACAAGATGTGCTTGTGTAACTGTATTTTTCGTTATGTTTTCACTGTTTTTCACTTCTTATTCAACTTAAAAGTGAGTGAGTGTCGAGAGTTTTCTTGGCAAGACCTTTACGAAGTATTCTTGCTATAAGCAAAATGTTTTTTAATTTCTTAGTAATACAGTGTTAAATAACAGAATTTTCCTTTTCTATCTTATACGTGGTACCTTAATTCCGATTTCAATTATTTTATTATTAAATTAAGGCTTGTGGAGGGTCATTAAAAATTATAGAATAACTAAAAGCTGAAGTTCATATGAAAAGGATTTCATTAAGTAATTAATAATAATAATAATAGGCGTGAGAGGTAGTGTATAGTGACGTGAGGGAGACGTAGTATATAGTGGTAATAATAATAATCTTATCAAAAGATTTTTGATAAATAAAGAAATTCATTTGTCAAACAATTGCATAATTTATGTACTAGTTGTCATTTATATATGTCATTAATCTAGTAGGAAGCCATTCTTGGTTTTGTTATTGATGTTGTCTTATACATAATGTTTTTAAATATATATATATTTTTATAACAAATTGCCGAATGAAAGTTCTGGGATGTCTCTCAATAAGATCAAAGTTTATATAAAACGTAAGCTTGTAGAAAAGTCCTACTATAGCGTTAAGGATTACGTGAATGATAAACAAGCATGGGTGTGAAATATTGCTCTAATAAGATAGCTCTTAATATAATTTTAAGTGGCATGTGAGATGGTGATAACAAAAAGAAAATTTACCTGGCTAAGTTTGTTGTGGGCTTCTTCTTAGACCGGGGCGCGTTTGGAACCCTCATAGCTTTAGTATCAAGTTTACGAATGTAGTTATCACTATCAAATCACTACTATGTAAATTAATGACGCGTCAAAAGCGCCTTTTAAAGGACTATTTCAATAAAGATTATTTGAATTTGAATTTATACAGAGACGGCAAAGTTAATCTGAGGCCGCCCCCAAACCGAACGCTATGAAACCACGTGACCCTATTGGCGGGTAAGACATACCTCTAGTTAAAAAAATAGTTTCTTAGTAGCACATCTCTAGTGTCGTCTAGAAAGGAGGCGCGATCAGCAGTAGACCATTAAATAGGCTGATGATGATCATTATAATTTAAAAAGTGACTTTGGTTTGGTTTGGTTTTTTTTCAGGCTAAAACGAATGGAACTGATAAACGTAATAATTCAAACTTTCATCATTAATAGTGAATAATGATGAAACTACCTATTCTAAGATTCGAATGAAATAAAGCTATATTTAAGAAGAAATAGTTCACAAAATTATTTAAATGGAGTTTGCTAGAACTCGTAAGATAACATTTTTTTACTCTTGAAGGTATAGAAAATTTTCCATTGCGTTTTATCAATGTCAAAACTCTTACATTATGGTACTCTTAAAAGCGGACACTTCAAAGAAATCCTTTGTTTCAAATTTATCTTGAAATCTCCAACTAGAAATGTAACATAAACTAAAAACGTACCTACGTTTTTCCTTTAACGTGGATCAAGGTACATTTTATGAAGAAATTTTAGGGGAAACTTCCACCTACCTACTTTTTTAATAGTTAAAAATTTCGTTAAATGCACCTTGCTATTTCGTCTTATAA
The DNA here is from genome assembly GCA_928268935.1 of Lasiommata megera. Taxonomy (NCBI): domain Eukaryota; kingdom Metazoa; phylum Arthropoda; class Insecta; order Lepidoptera; family Nymphalidae; genus Lasiommata; species Lasiommata megera. The sequence goes on along the minus strand of OV743313.1, from coordinate 10,773,780 downwards.
AATATGTTGTGCCACTTATAACCTAATTTACGAGTATATTTAATTTCCAATACTCAATACCACATTACGTAAATAGATTGTGTGCAGCAGCAGTGTAAAGCAGTGAAGCATTTGTAAAACATGATTGCACGAAGACATTACTATCCAAATAATGATTTACAATTGTGTCCTATCAATTCATTGGAATACAATTGTTTTCGTGCGACGAATGGAATCCAATTATTCGTCCACGCTGGATACAGAAGCTCGCAAGTCGCTACTGCACCAAACACTGCGCCATTGACTACCTCGAGTTTCATAATGTAAATACTGAGTTTGTAAAGGTTTTATTTATAGGTATATTTTTATTTTATTATTTAACACTCCAATTCCATTCGTAAATGTATTGTTAATAGTTCATAATTAACGACTAACAGGTTATCACAGCATTTGGAAAGTGATACTGTTATTAAATTATTAATTCTGAGAACTTTTTAACTACCGAAAAGATTACGAAAAAATACCAAGACGACGAAAAATTTACTGTTATAATTATAGCTAACTATTTTAGAAATATGCCAAATCGCTCAGCTGCTACTGTTGTAGCGGGATGCGTTTACATTTAATCTCGTTCTACGAAAATCTACTTTCATCTCATCCCCCAAAGCTGGGACACAAAATGTATAAAATAAATATATTTCTTCCAGGCCTTGGCTACTAACTAAATTAAACACACACTGTGTTTAATTTAGTTAGTTTAGATTTGAAAGTGCAAACAGTTTTAAGACTCTCAGTTGGGTAGACATTGTAAAATCCTATTATTCAAGATTTTATGTATTTTAATATTCCTCCAGTAGGTACTATAAAAAATACTCGCTACCTTAATTCCGGTTTGTCGAATGGCAAAGGCGAATCTGCTGATTCCCTAACAAAAAGCTTCTGAGGCCCGATTATGTCGTGACGTGGCAGTTTGAGCCCACCCACGTCTTGTTACCTTAAATGTCTATTCAACGAGCATGAGCCTTATAATTTATCTTCAAACCCTTGGTAGGTTACTTGATTTTTATTTACCTTATCTTGTGCTAAAACATATAGAGAAAATTTCTATTAGTTTTATTTTCGTTTTTTTTCTATTTTCATAGCTTTATTTTGGTTACAACAACAAAATTGTTAACAGCACGTAACAATTAGATAATATTGAGTATTCAAGGATATACACACTTTTGAATATATTTAATTCTGATCCAAACAAGCGGCAATACGTAGGGTGATTTCTCAGTGTGATTAGCGAATTAATTAACTTGTACGAACTCGTTTTCATTGGTTAGGTTTAAACAAATTGCCATAATGAAAGATAACATTGTATGAAATATATTTATTGAATTAAATTAATTCCATCACGATAAGGAATGTAATGCATACAGTTTATTCATATAACATATAAAAATATAAAAAGTCGAATTTATAATATTTAGATTCTCAATTTTGTTTTGAAATGTTTAATTATAATTAATACGGTTTTTTTGCTTGATAATAATACAAACATACGTTTTGAGATAATGATGAAACCATAGAATATTAGTTTTTTTAAACATTTACGAAACGTGTTCCCCGCTTGCTTCTGCGTGAGTAATCTTCGTTGTCTTTGAAGCTATGGGAAAACCATCTGAAAAATAAATTAAAGAGGTACATAAAATACAAAAAACTGCGTGCAATCTATCATTATGTGGTTTTTACAATTAAATACCTTCATCATCAACTATGTTAATTGTTTCTTCAACGGTAGTGCCATTAGCATATATTGTAGTTTTCGTCTCGTTTTTAAAATTTGGTGCAGCAGGGGCGAACAAAAAATAAAAGACATTATGAGTGTCATTATGCACCTTTTCCCAGAAGTCTCTATCTTGAAACCAAAGACCAGAATGATCAATATTGTCGACATTTGGCGTTGGAGGGCTTAGTGCACCTGTAAATCACACATATAATTTATGATAATATCTGATATTTTCCTAAGACATGAGATATATTTACATGTTGAACTTATGTGAAAATTTATATTTTTATGATACTTTTTGTTCTAGTCCGTTAATTTATTACAGTGATGCAGGAAAAACCATATGTGTTTAGATATTATATTATTAGAAGCTGTAAATGAGTTGATTTTGTTTGTAAAATTTATTACTGAAAACTAAAATGAAACAATGATATAGGTGAGCCATAGGACGGCCACGGCCCCGTGGAATTGTAAATAGACATACAGTAAAATACTTACTCGATGTTAAATTTAGATTATCTGTTTTATTTTGGTGCACATTCAATGGAAGCCAAGTGAATGGAGACTTTTTGTCATTATTGTGTTTCTCGCTTAAATTTTTTGAATCAGATGAAACAGTGGCGTTATTTTTTAAATGTACATCTTGTGGAGATAGTGTTTGAGTAGGTATAATTTTTGTGGAATTTTGTAACGGTGTGGTTTCTGAAACTGAACTTTTAACATTTGATAGATTTAACACTGATTCATTCAGATTTTTCACATCATCAACTATATTGTTATTCTGTGAATATTCTTTTTTATTTAAATCAACCTGGTTTAAATAAGTAGGTGGGGTTGCTTTCACTTGAGATAAATATGATAATTCTGCACTTTTATTCGATTTTGTGCCATTGAGATTTTCATTATTCGACGCTATAGTAAGGGCTCCTTTATTTACACTTTCCTTTTTTAAAGAAGTTTGTGATTTAGGTATGTTTGTAGCATACTTTCCTAAATCTTTTGAATTAACTGCAATATAATTAGGATATCTTTTAACAACCGTGTCTAACTCGTTAACATGCTCGACAGTTCCATCAGGGTGTAAAATCATATAACGTTTTAATTTTTTTGCAGATGAGTGAATGTCTTGCAGGTTTTTTGCTCGATTCATTATGTATCGTACAGAATCTGAAATAAAATTCGTTATATTAACATAAAGTACTATTTTTAAAGGCGCTTTAAAAATGGTACTTTTATTTAAAAAAAACTATTTAGTAATCATATATATTTAAAGCAACTGAGTAAAAAGGAGATTATTTACATTTTAGTTACATAAATGTTCAAGATAATTTTAAAATACGTGTTTCATCTTGTTTTAAAGTTCGTTAAATTGTCATTATTATGTAGATTTTGTATTTATGAGATTCAACGGTTTAAATTAAATATAAAAATTGATTCACCTATTCATAACTTTAATTATTACTTCTAAGTACTTCAAAATGAATTTGATTAAAATTCCTAAATTGCTAAACGGTACTATAATATTCGATATAGCTGCGCTTGGTTCATATCATACAAAATCTCTGCTGATGGATTTAGCGAACGAGCTTTACAAAGTTTTACCGTCTCATATTTGAAATTACCATCAAAGTACTCCAAATCATCAGATTTACTCGTACCTTTATCCAAATTTGAATTTATAATTGGAGGTAATTGACCCTCTGAAGGACTTCTAATTGATGACGGTGTGGTTATTAGTGGCTTCATCTTTTCCAAAGAAATACCGCGTAAGTTTAATCTCGTCTGCTCTTCTGTCAAGGGAGTCTTTGTGGTCGGTTGGATTTTGTAAGTATTTATTACTTTACTGTCTGAATTTAAATATTTGAGATCATTAATAGTATTTGGCAGTTGGGTGTTCTGTATGTCGCTGTTGGGCTCATTATGAATTAAAACCTTCTTTTCATCATGTCTACCTTCAGCAGGCTGATTAAATGTTCGATTGAGTAAGCCTTCATTTTGAAAATGTATGCTACGCCCGCTATCTGGTAGCAATGTATGTGACGATATTGTTTCCGCAGGATTTTCCACTGTAAATATTTTTCGTTCTTTTTCAGTTGATTTTGAAGACAATCCTTGTGCTTCTAATATTCTATCTCCTGATCTAAGAAATGGATCTTTACTGCTTTTTTGTCTAGGTCGTCTTTGAGAATCCTCTGAACGTTGCCAGTTTTGACTATTAGCAGTTTCTATTGAATTATATTGATTATCTAAAGCTCCAACATATTTCATTGGAATGTCAATGTTATTTTCACTCGTAGTTGATTCATTAAGCACTTGTACATTATTTTTGTTAGGCGTTGTTACTGAAATAAGCATTATTTTTTTATAAACAGGTACGAAATTAGTTAATTTTATATACATATTTTATGATCAGCCAAAATGTGTTTTAGTGGAAATAAAATGGCCATCATATTGTAGGTAGGTATGAAATAATAATAAAGCCGTATAAAAGTGCTTAAAGTGGTATAGAAAACATTTTTTACGTCCACACAGTAGCACACAATATATATCTACACAGAATTAAGGTAAAGTCAATAACTTCTCACCGCCAGTATGCACACATAAAACAACACAGAACACTCTTAAAAACTTCATTTTCGTCCACCGGTAATTCAATTCGCCCGATTCTAAAGGATACAAAGAGAGGTATGGTATTATAAATTCGTGAAAAGCAAACAGAACTGAAAAAGCTGTTTAAACATCTGTATTGTTTAACGAAGCAAGTACTTCATAAAGAGCATACAAACACTATAACTCATTGCCTGAATTTCAATGTTTGCGCGAACGTAAATTTAAATGTACATTAACCTACGTAAAATAAGCATAGGTATAAAGGTATTTAGCATAGGAGACCATCAAGTGCGTACTAGTAGAGTGCCTATTACTAAGCCTTTGCCGTTCGCCTATCCATTTGGCCCTCTGTCAATAGGTTGGAGGTTATCTTAATAAGCAAAGAGTTGAAATTTTCAGTGTGAATTTCAATTACCACTATTCGTATAATAACTCGTAGTTAAAAATATTATGTATATATATCTTATGTAGATAATTAAATGGAATCCATCATACAAGAAACGTATTTTGTTATGTATTTTTACTCATTCCTACCCATCTAACCGATGGTATACTGCTTCTATCATGTCTCACCGTCCGACCCCCTGTTCCCCCGTTATCCCAAACGTCGCCTAAGCCGAGGTTCGGCCTCAAAGGAGGCGCCCTTAGACAGTCGTTCCCTTAATTTCTTCGAGCCCTAGGGCTCAAAATTTCTTCTGGCAGAGTTTCTTTCCGAAGCTCGCCAAACAGTCCGATTACGCTGTGGCAACCAATAGCATTTGTACAGCTAATAGACAGTCCTAAAAAAAAAATTGTATTATGAATTGCCAGAAAATATTGTAAATAATAAATTTGTATTAACATTTAAAAACCTTCACAATCAGCATGTTAAATCCGCTTAAGCTGAGTGTAATGAAACCATATCCTTATTAAACTGATTTTGCATTCGTACCTATTATCATACGATTTTTTTTTAAATCGTTATTTCAAACCACCATATAAAAATAGATTTTAAATTTAAAGCTAAGCATCTAACTAGTGCCTAACTGGAAAAAGAATGGTTTATTAGTCAAATGTTCAATTTTTATTCAATGTCACAAATTCCAATTTTTGTTCTACAAAGATTGAAAAGGATCTACGACTAGGTACTTTAGGCACGATATGTTTTGGATTGTTGTGATAATCAAATTGGTACCAACATAATATAAATCCAAAAAGGCCTTAGTTTGAGGCGACTTGCAGGATATTTTTTTCTTAACTACATCTAGTGTATAAATTTAGAACTGAACACGTTGCAGGTTCTTATCAACGTACGTGGATTCGTAAACATATTAATAATATTTTGCCTTAGACCGTATGTTTACATAACAGTAAATAAGTATTCTAATAGATGGCGCTTTGGAGCATCATTGTAGCATAAAACTGCTGATGTTCGTGCCAATAATATATAAGATAGGGCTCTGTACATACGTGCTAATTTTTTTTTTTTTTTTCTAATGTTTCTGCTTCATGGCAATCTGTTATTTAAACAATAAGCCACTTCTTTGTTTGATTGCTCAAGTTATGTTTTCGTTGACGTACATACGTGCTAATAAAAATAATTTCTAAACATGGAATCGATTAAATTCTGGAGTGAATGAAAACGTATGGACTAAAACTTCGAATTAATTATAAAAACAAATTGATTTTATAATTAATTCCAAGTTTTTAAAGTTGATTGTTCGTTATCTCACTTGGAAGAGCTCAACTCTAGGAAATTGACACGTAGGTACGTGTACCAAAAAGTTATTTTAATTCATGTAAGATGCCCGTATGTATCACTCATTCATACCTTATTTGGATATACGTATAATGTAAATCAATGCTTAGTAGTTCCCGTCCCGAAAAAATACGGGAAGAAAATATACTGTGCCTCTGCTACTGGCTGATAATGGAGCTTTGTATTGGTGAAAGAGGTTTTTAAATCGGTTAAGGAGCGAGAGTGTATCAAACAATGTTATATTTGCATTTATATTAATAGCAAGGATATAGCTATAAATGGGTGCAACATACGGGTATGATGATACAATAAGGTTTCCTTATGAACTTACGGAGCCCTAAATCACGTCTTATTAGTAGAAACACGATAATTTATCATTCCGTAGTCACATTTTGCCTGAACATGAGGTGCATAAAGATTATTAGTTTTTTATTACTAACAGTAACTGGTTCCACTAAATCAGGTGAGCAATAATACTTGTTTTTAAGTAGATATGTAATTTGAGGTGCATACAGTTTTATGTTTAGTACCTAGATAGCATAACTTTTGCTATTTGTGAACCCTTTTATATCTGGACCCCTAGTGGAACTTTTAAATTTAATAATTTGTAGTTGTGCGTTTATCAAACTATTACGTTTGGTCCACCATAGAAAATCAGATTAATGTTTACTTTAATATGGTCTCTGTTGACTAAGACTAACATTCAGACCAATTTTTCCATTATATGTATATAAATACACCTATAAAATGAGTTCGTATTACTCACACACATCCACACTCATATGCACTCACCCACACATCCATCCATCCACTCATTTCTCACTCATGTATGAATGTGATTAAGTCCAAACTTTAAGGCATAATAGTTTATTTTTTATTGCACAATTGGAAGAGACTGACCCCCAAGATACGGGCTATCCTAGTTTGGGGGTCAGGGTAATTTAAGAAATATTGTATGTAGTTGATATAAATGATTATTATTATTATTTTCAATAGCAGTAACAAGAGTTGTAGTTAAATTATTGAGAGATTGGAACATCTTGCGACGCGTTAAATAATATCGCACTACGAGTAGGTACTCATCCTATCCACCGTTCTTTATGAAGTTCAGACATGTTCCCCAAAGGCTGCCAACCGGGATAGCATCAGAGTTTGAAATCTTGTGCTGGAAATTACCTTGATTGAGCACAAGACCAACGTCTCTATATTTAAAACGCTGGGCATGCAACCATATACCATATATCATCTGCCGTCCATAACACTATGGTCAGAGCCAAAAAACGGGTATAGTAAAGCTGATGCTGTTAGGAAAGATCTAAGAAAAGAGGCCACGCGGACTTAGACCGAAACATGCGACCGATCAGCCCCTCTAATAAGTGGCTTTTCGAAAAGTTGCTAACTTCTGGCAAACTGTCATCTCCATACCATACGATAAGTATCCAACTGGCTTTCGCAAAATTTTGCGTTTTGTATAAAAAACACACACACATAACTGTGACAACTTTTTGGAAATGTTATTATTAGTATTGCTGTGTTTTTTATATGTTAATCTATCAGTATTTCTGTTTTTATTGCACCAGTTCCAGCATTCATTCAATGTTTTTATTTTGTAGTCACATTTGGGAATCAAATTTAGTTGTACCTATATTGCTGTTTCATGTGCTACACGACAGCTTTAGCTATTTGTATTTCCAGTTCAAAGATGAATAATTTAAAAAAATAACGAGACACACCCATTACCAACTTAAAAAGAGACATAAACCACTTGCGTCATATCGCCCAGTAAATCCCGCTGTCTCATTCAACAAAAACAAGGAGTATTTCCTCATTGGTTCCTTTATACTTAATTCCTTTCCACCAAAAGGAAAACCAGTAACAATTTTAATATATTCTTCCCTACATAAATACCCCGCATAACCCAAATCGAACAGTGAGTACTGTACCCAACTAACGTATTAAAATGGTCGCTAAATCTAACCATAAAAAGGCGCAAGGCCTGGAGTACCTGATAGTCAGAAATGACGATATATCAATTAAATAACCAGTGGGACAGAAGAATAGCGAACGAATAGCAACGCTAAAGTGGCAATTAGCGAATCGTGGAACAAGGAGGAGCTATGAACGATGAGTTCCCAATGTTCTGAAGTAGCATCTCCGCACTGGAACGCTCCGCAGTGTTGGAACTGCAGAGTGTATACGAGTACTATATACGAGCGACCATAGATCGTGAATTATGTAAAATATTACAAAAGATATACTGGTGATGGTAATGACAATAACAATTGAACGTTCAAGAATAGCCACTCGCAAAGAATTCTCTGCATGACGCTGTTCGCGCCGCTCGTAGTTCGCTTTGCATTCTATGAACAGGCTTAAATAATTAATAACTAAAGTTATTATATTATGTAAATCATCATGATCGACCCATTGCCTGCTCAATACAGAGCACGGGTCTCCTCTCAATATAAGAGTTTAGCCATAGTCCACCACGCTGGCCATTTATGTAAATACAAATTATTACTATTATTTTTTTATTTTCAGCAGAGTTAACATGCGGTGTAAACGAGATAATAGACGACTGTCCAGTAGACTGTGCCTACGACTACTGTCCCAAAGATGAATACCAAGATAAAATACCTTGTGTAAAGCCGATAGACTGTCCACCGGCCAAATGCAAGTGCAGCTTCAACTATAGGAAGGCTGAAAATGGAACTTGCATCCCTACAACCGACTGTCGTAAGGCCATAATTATTTATCTCGTCATGATCAACCCATTACCGGCTACCGGCCACTACAGAGCATGGGTCTCCTCTCAATATGATAAGGGTTTGGCCATAGTCCACCACGCTGGCCATGTGCGGATTGGCAGACTTCACACGCCTTTGAGAACATTATGGAGAACTCTCAGGCGTGCAGGTTTCCTCACGATGTTTTCCTTCACCGTTGAAGCAAGCACATAAATCCGAAAAGTTAGAGATGCGTGCCCGGATTCGAACCGTAGACCTCTGATTAAGAGGCTGACGACCTAACCACTAGGCTATCACCGCTTTAATTATTTATCTTAAAAAAAAAATCTTAACAGCAAGATTAAGTGCCCAAAATTATGGCAGCTTCTCGCCTTTGAGTAGATAGCTAACCTTTGATATTTGGCTGAAGTCTCAACATCCAGTTTAAAGTTTGCAAGTACACTTAGTAACTTTTTTGGTTAGCTCGCTAGGCCCTGATTCTCAACATCTATTAATATTACCGTGCACCGAAAGTATATAGCAGGCACTAGGTAAGTATGTTACGTAAACGTTAACCTCGTTTATATAGAAAAAGACATTGATTTTTTAATGTGACAAAGTGTTAAAAATAACAATCCATTGCACAGTCCAGTTTTAGCATAATATTATAACGTAGCGTTGTTCTGGGTGCGAAATTTTTATTGAAAACAGTTTTCTCTGTGAAACAGCTCCTTTCGAATGCTCCCGACCGAACGAAGCATATCAACCGTGCCCTTCATACTGCCCTTCGGACGATTGCAGCGACGCATCTGCAATGGGTGGTTGTCCTTACTGGTTGTTGATAGTCGTTCATTGCAGTCCGCGATGCAAATGTATCGACCATTACTGGAAAAAGGATGGAATATGTGTTCCTTATGATGAATGCCGTGAGTATTGTTAAATATGTCAAAATCTATTTCAAAAAAGGTTATCTACTAGTTGGTAGGTTCGCCCGAAATTCTTTTGGTGCATGTATGAGCTGACGCCTTGATCAAAAATATCCTACTGAAACCAAAAATGTTAAGCTATGCTATGAACATATTTATATAATAATGGTGGTGTATTATAAAAGTGTAGCCATATAGTAGTATAGCCATATGCCAATCCTAACTATAATCTATCTCAGTTGCAAATTTAATCAAAATCCGTTCTACTTTTCTGGCGTGATTTTATGGGTGCATGTATTATATCAGTTAGATTATCCTTATTATTATATTATGTTGCTACATGATAATCTATTAGGATAGCCGATGCCGAAGTAATTTCGGTCTTATATGTTCTATAGTCTATACCATCGTCTTCATCGAGGAGGCCTATATAGCAAACAAAATAAGGAATGATGTACTCTAACTATCTTTAAAAATATAAAGCAATTAATTTAATAATTGTAAAAAAATAATTTATTTATAAAATTTACATTTAATGGTTTCTTTCAGCCAATGTAATAGCCCGGAAAACTGTTCAAGTCAATATGCCGATTGAAAATAATTATCAGTAGAAAATCATTGACATGTTGCAATTATACAAGATTTAGCTTCTTCGTCAATCTACCTATTATTTTTGGTATTTTTTATTTTACTAATATTATTATTGTTTGTATGATAATAATTATCTAACAATTAGGATATCATTGATTTGACATTTATATGTTTGTAGTCATTACGTAGATATGAGTCAAAAATGCAGAATATTAGCAATAAAATATTAACAGTAAAAAATAATAATAATACCTACACAATATATTTATAAATAATATAAAGGCATTTCCGTTTGATTAACTGTGGTGATCACGACGACCGCGTAAGCTTTAAATCCTGGAATAAATTATCCAACATTTTATTTATGTCCCGTCTATTTTTATTGATTCGCCTCGAAAATGCGATTAAAATGTCAAATAAGAAAATTCCTAGTAAGTAATAAGAATAAATGTAGGACCTACTTAGTTTGTAGCTTACTATCAACGAAATAAGAAGTCTTTTGAGTTCCTTGCGCATGACACAGATGGCATAAGGCTGAAGTGATACAATTTTTTTCATTGTCTACGCTCATATTGCTCGAACAACAAAAATCGCGAGTTATAGGTATGTGGGAATAATAAATATTTACACTGGCAAAGTGCTGAAAATTAATACAACGCTATTTTTCAAACTTAATAACGATCGAATAAGTTATATTTTATTGTATTAAAGTTATATTTTTTATAAAATGCTACATTTTCATTTCACTTTCACTCAAAACCTTACATACGTTCGTAATTCTAAACCTTGTACTCTTCATATATTTAACGACGTAAATCTTTAGTTTTCACTTGAAGTAAACAAGTCATATTACGTCACCAGACAAGAATAGTAATTACCTACCTAAAAGTTTGAATGTAAAAGGGAATAACGCTTTCATCGAAATAACTTATCAAGTAATTATATATATGCAAAATATTATATATTAGGATAAAATTAACATTAAGAAAATGGTTAATTTCTTTTTTAACGTTATCTTTGTTTTTAGTAGCTATGTGATGGTTAAAATTTCAATAAGAAACTAGTGAAACCCAGTTCTGAAACCTATTTCATGTGAATATGTATCACAATACTTCATCATGAATCATAATGACGTCATACATTATGACAATACAAAACATATTATTTTGTATTGAGTAAATAAACAATATGCTCTTTTATAAAAATGTGGTGACACGTTCAGACTATAAACTAACGAACAATATATACGTCTACAGACTAGCGACCGCCGACTTCGTCGAATTCGTCTGCTTATTTGGATCATCATTTTTAAGCTATTTTATTCATCAGAAACACGTCAGCATAATTTATCTTTTAAGAAGAAGCTATTTTTGCCAAAATAGTAAACCTTAAATGCATTCAATTAGATACTGCATTTATTATGTACGTTTTGTATTCAATTTATTTGATCTCTGCAGCGCACGCCAAGATGACCTATTTTGTATTTATTCATTCTTACTGCTGATACAGTTTTCCGTATAACAAGTAGGTAAAATATTTATTTTTAGATCCAACCAAAATGAAGATAATGTTCTATGAATACGCCATCACAAGACCCATTGTTGTCGAAAATGCCAGCATCGAAGTTTTCCAAGAATATTTAACCTAGGACAGATTATACAGTAGGGTAGGAACTACTTCAACAAGGAAGCTAACGGAAGAATTCAGTTGACGCAGTGCATGCACGCATGCAATGCAATACGGGCAGCATTTGAAAAACTGCGCCAAGTCTTCAACTCGCCGATACCGTGAAAGTGATTATGCAGTCTAAGATAGTAGCGGGCTAACTTTTTAGAGGAGTATCGCAGCTATATGCGATCATAAGCGTATGTGCATGGCACCATTCGTCCTAAACCTAGTCTATTTTGTTACTTATTTCTGCTTACGATAAGGTTATATTAAATATTTTGTCTCGTTATTCGAATAAATCTAAAATAACCCTTATTAAAACTTCTTGGAGGTGACGCATTGAAGAGCCATAGTGATTATGATATAAATTCATTGATACACACGTTACCATTTTTGATCTGTAGCTCCTCTAGTCATTGAAATAAATTGAGTGTGTATTTAACCTTAGGTCTGCCATATTAATCTGTGCCTGCATTCGCATTGCCTTCTGAACTCTTGCTTGGCTTTGGCTCTTTCCATGTATGTCAAATGTCAATGTTATTAGTAAAACAAGTGTAATTTGTGTTTCAGACTAAATAATAAATAAAATTCCAAAACCGTTATAACACATAGCCACCATGACTATGAGACCGGACGACCATCGACGGAAATGGGACAAAGATGAATTTGAAAGAATTGCAGAGGAAAGGATCAAAGCAGAGCTAGATGAAGAGGAGAGATTAAAAAAAAAAGGCAAGATTCCATTTTAATTAGTTTAATTTAACTGTAACAAAAAATAATAATAATCCTTTGTTGTTAGTCTTGGCTACCTACTGCCACCATAATATCAGGCTGCACAAAGCTGGTTCTTTACCGTTGCATGGAAATATAAATAAGATTATACCAAGTTCAGCTTATTTCTACCACCTTGCTAACTAACACACTAATTACAAATGATCATTTATTAATAAAACACGCCTTACCTTTTCAGCTCCGGCTATAAAAAGAGAATTATTAAAACAACGTGAATACAAAGTTGATTTGGACTCAAAATTAGGTAAAAGTGTGGTGATAACCAAGAACACTCCTACCTCACAGTCAGGGGGCTACTATTGCAATGTTTGCGACTGTGTTGTCAAGGATTCGATTAACTTTCTGGACCACATTAATGGAAAAAAACATCAAAGAAATCTTGGTATGTCAATGAAGATTGAGAGAAGCACATTAGATCAGGTATTTTTTTCACTTTGTTTATTAACATTCTATGTGAACACTAGCTAGTAATGTGATAACATACTTACAGATATTTATAGGTTACCATTCAGTTCACTTGACTTGGTCATATTCATCATCATCATGTATGTGAGCCAGTAGTGGGTTGACCACTACTGGCTCACTACAGAGCATGGGACTCCTCTCAATATGAGAAGGGTTTGACCATAGTCCACCATGCTGGCCATGTGCGGATTGGCAGACTTCACACGCCTTTGAAAACATTATGGAGAACTCTCGAGCGTGCAGGTTTCCTCACGATGTTTACCTTCACTGTTGCAGCAAGTGATATTTAATTTTTTTTAAACGCATATAACTCTGAAAAGTTAGAGGTGCGTGTCCTCCCAATCAGAGGTTGAACCGCCAACCTCTGATAATGAGGCTGACACCCTAACCAATAGGCTATCGCCACTCTGGTCATATTGTAACATCAAATTTAAAATGCATTTGCTTGAAAAAAATATTTGCTCTGAGAAATGCTTGTTGCATAAATGAGCTAATAGACTTACAAATATTTTTGGTAGCATATAGTAGAAAATTGCCTCTTGAATAATCTTGACTTAACAATAGAAATAACTCATGAATATTTATAAAAAAAAACATCTAAAACAGAGTAAGACTGCCTTCATAATACCAATGATTATTAAATGTTAATTGTATGTAAACTTCATTATATTTTTAAGGTAAAAGCCAGATTTGCACACAACAAAAGGAAATTAGAAGAAAAGAAAGACGAGTATGAACTTGATACCCGGCTCAAAGAGGCTGCGGAGGAAGAAGCGCGCCTGAGAGAACTGCGTCGCGAAAGACGTCGGGACAAAAAAAGAAAGCTCCAAGAAACTGATGATACAGATGATGTCCCTGCCCAATCAGAATTAGCACAAATAATGGGTTTTTCTGGATTTGGAGCATCTAAAAAGTAACTCTGTGGTAATAAAATGCATAGAATCAAGTTAATTCTTGTTATTGAATCATCTCGTTAACAATATATAAAAGAATTATCTAATGATCTTGCATCAATGATATCAAGAGACATTTTGTGGACTGACTGTGAATTATGTGTAAATAATATAAATTTTCTTGGTTCATATTATTTTATGTAAGTGCTGATTTTAAATAAATAATTTTCTTTAACATTTACATTGTTCTCATTTATCCTTATTGTCTGTGATTTTGTTCTTGTGCCTTTGCACATTAGTTTTAGCATTAAACAAGCCAAGGCGTACAGGAAATTGCGTAAGGTAGATGTGCCCACCTTGCGAACCGGTGCAGATAATGGCAAAGTAACCCTGTCTGATATAATAGGTTTATACCAGGCGGAAGGAGAGAACCTCACGTTCACGCCGGGACCACTGACCCAAGACCTGGTGGATGCTTCTATGTGGCTTCACACGCAGCATTCCACCGAAAGTAGAGGCCAAAATCGAATCCAATAATAATTTTACTCCTGTTTAAGGTAGGTCCTACAGAATATGATAGGTCAGTATTGGATTATTCTGGCAGACATTCAAGTATCCCATACCTACCATCCCAGTCACGTAGTCGGTAATCTTTATCCCAGTTTTGCTCTGAAAGCTGGGATAAGCCTTCAAACCTCCATCAGAGTAACGTGGTCTCAGCTCTAAATCCCCCTCTACTCAGATATGGGCTTTAATCAAAATTGGGACAAAAATAAGCTGAAGATAAAAGCTTCTTAATGCGTATATTTCAATGGTGTTAATCTTGAAACTTGAAATTGTTCATCAATAGAGTCAATGGACTTTATTATGGATCAGGAAATTCTCAACATATCCGCAACCCAAAGAACTAGGGTTGTGGATATATATTAGCTGTTAAAATGAACCCAAGGACAGACTGCGGTTGATATCTATGTAATAGAACAAAACAACAGAGCCCTACTGGAAGGTACCTAATTAATTTTCTTTAAGTCTGTGTGTACCTACCTCAAGAGTTTAGACCATGTCATGTTACGACCATGTCAAATTTACTTAGTAATCTTCACATTACACAACATACCTTCTTCTGGATTGCTAATAGTTAATGCATTGTGATACCTAAGTATCTCCATGTATTGTGTGCCATGAAGCATTACAAAGGTCATCATTGTGCGACTACAAACACGCTATAGGTACTCACGTCTACCATAATATCCGCTACATGCTTATAGTTTACAGTACAATCACTAACAAAATTCACTAACATGAACCATTCACTATGTGAATTATTTCAAAATTCGCGTACTGCAGTTGTTGTTTGGAATTAAGTTACTGTCTGTCGCTCTTACGGGGTTTGTTGAGATGTTTGTTCGTTACTATTTTCCGAAAACTACGCATTAGTTACAATTACAATTCTGCTCATTGCGAATTAAAGAATTAGATCTTATGCTCTGATAGACCCCAAACGATGGTTCAATTACATGTTTATTAAATTTGCCTTCCTAGGAAAATGCTATTTCTCATACTTAACTAGGCTATGGCTGAAATTTGTTTGACATTAACAAGTACAGAAAATTTTCTAATAGGTAAATCATAGGTAGCAGTTTGGCCTTCTGTAAAATTGTTGGCCTGCAAGTCCGAAAATATGTGTAACATTATTATAAGATATCCCCCTAACATTTAAAAACCATTTCATCATTTTACTGATGAATTAAGTTATTATTATTTCGTAAGTAGAAAAAATATTTCTTCTTCCCTTTTAGGATTGCACTTTAAACAAGGCCGACACTGTTTAATTTTATAAATTAATAGATAATTACTTAAACATTTTCCTTTTGTCAGTAGTCAGTAGTGTAACAAATTGTGGCAAAATTGTGCAAAAAAGGGACAATTCGCTTTGTTGGATAGTACTATCAATAATTACTAGTCATGATTGTCCGGTACGCCACGCCTTCCTATATAAAATGCAAGTTCAAAGTCATGCAATCCCTAATGTGACAGTGGAAATCGGCAACATGCGACGGAATAATCTCTGCCTCTTGACAACTTTTGCTTTGTTCCTATTTGTTATATCTGTTTCTGGATATCAGGACTATCAAGTAAGTAATACCTATATCATTCCCATTTAGATTATACTTATATTGATATTTTTACATTGGTAACAATGTCATGTTGCAGGTCACATTTGAAAAATCAAGTAAGTAATCAATCCATTACTGGCCCACTAAACGGAACAGGTCTCCTTTCAGCATGAGAAGGTTGTCAGTGTAGTCTGTAAGTCAGTTATTACTAGTATAGATATAGAACTTTCCCCCCAATCTACTTAACCTTTTAAACTTAACTATTTTTGTAATTTTTCTATTAAAAAGAACCTAAGTACTTGCCCGCATACTTAGGTAAGTCATTAAACCATTTAGTTTCTTAAGGATAATTCAAATTTATAACAAATTTATTAGTTATTACACCTCCACAAACAAACTCAATAAGTATTTTTTTTTCTCTAGAAGCCTCGGACCAGATCAGTGCCATATCAAGGGAAAAACGACAACTAGAAGAATTTGAAAATGATTACCCTACACCCTCAGCTCAGGAAGCGGAGGAGGAGCCTGGTTTTTGGAATAGAGTAGTAAAAGTGGCAATAAAATTGTTCAGTAGATTTATTGAATGGTTGAACTCTTCTTAAAGATAGAATTTATTTAACTTACTGTAAAACTCTTCTAAATGGAGTATTAAACATTTTAAATTAACTAAATTTATTAATCTTGTAACCCAGTCAGTTACTTTAGGTTAGGTATCTCTTAATAATATGACAAAAAAGCATTGAATTTCACAAAATTTTATTATGAAGTAACACTTGGCTGTTTTAATCATTATTTAACTAGAATTCTAAATTTGCAGTAAAACTACAAAAAAAAAACACAAACTAAACTTGTATTGTCACATTTGAAATTAGTTGGTAGTGCAGCATACAAAATACTAATAAATATATATTAATTAAATTACTAAGATTAAATTAATGTGTGCACCCACTAGATGGTATGTTGCTTATGTGCGTAGCCACAAAACTTCACGGAAATGTTGGAAATTTCAGACTGTTTTCAGGTATGTTCAAGGGATTGTAATTCTTTTTCCTAGCTAAATATCGCAGTGTTATAAGTTCATTGTCTTCAGTGGGTTTAAAGAATGCATTCACATCTGCTTCATCTGGATTGCATGACATCTGAAGTATCCTTTTAAAGCACTTAGAACCCCTATTAAGTGCCTTACTAGTAAGGGCTGTGTCCACAATACATTTATCAAAAAGGGCCAAGATATGCCTGTCATTTGGTAGTGGTTTGCCTTCCAATGCGTCAGCTAGCATATGGTATACTTTTTTGAAATCAATTTTCTCAGTGCATACAGCGGGTGGTTTTTCTTCAAATTCCGCGATTAAACGTAACGCGACAGCTGTTTCCGTTTGGAGTTCATCAAAACCATGAGAATCTATGATAAATTTGGCCCAGCCTGATAAAGGCACTGTTGGCAAATTTATTTTACGTTCTCTTTTATGTACAGTAGGAAGTTTTACAGATGCTTTTCTTCTATAAAACTCTATTGCAGCTTTGATTTGATCTCCAGTTTTGTTACTAATAATTTCTTTTAAATTTTCAATACTAAACGAACCTACTTCTTTAAGAGCTTCCAACAACTCAAACTTTTCTTCCTTGGTCCAACCTTCTAGTTTATCTTCTTTCGAGTTACTCTCCATAATGCAAAATAAAAGTTTAACGCTTCATCTATCACCGGTAAAAGCTATTTAATTTTTATAAATGATAACAATTAACAATTATGTGAAAACACACAATAGTATAAAAAACTACATCAACAAACCTATTTGACACTGACAGCATGGAAGACATCAGCATTCAGGGTTACCAGATGAATGCGTATCTTTGTACTAACAATAAATATATATTTAAATGTATGTAAGCGCAGGAGGGCCTTTATCAGCCTGTTCGATCACTCGCACAGCATAGATAGGATCAAAGTAATAAAACTAAACTGGTATACAAATTGTATTACAATTCATACAAAATACATACAAGTTATTTGGATTCACAAGGTTCGTGAAATCGCATATGGTGCGCCCGCGTTTAGACCAAATTATACTTCCTGTTTTTATCCCAACCCAAAATAACCAATCTTCAAGCATTTCCCACCCTTTTTCTTAAGTTTTCCCTCGCTTCAATGATGCAACCACCCATTTCGCGCTCCATCACAATGACAGTTTGTCACACAGACCCACGATCTTTTTTTTTTTTTTTCTGTTTATGGCTTTACACAGATTAGCCAATGTCAAGTTTATTATTTTATTAGTTCTCTCTTTTTATGGCTTTACACAGATTAGCCAATGTCAAGTTTATAGCAATGTAGAAGTTAGGGAGAAATGGCGGGAAACTTCGCACTGCGGACGCGGCTCCCTCAAACCTCTCCCAAATTAATACCTGTTAACCATTCAGAAAACTAACCACTACACAAACGACACTAAAACTGTCTACGACACAACCAACACCAATCCTTTTCAAAATTAGCCAACAAACATTAATTCAAGAGGAGCGTGAAAAAACCGCGTCCGCCATATACGAAGTCTCCCGCCTTTCTCAGACCCACGATCATTCTAACCAAACAATAATTAAAAAATAGACCACAGAATGAAGTATGCAATCCTCTGACGCGCCGTCATATAGGTATATCCGACTGCAGTCTCGGAAATCGATTTGAGGGTGTGGATTTAATACTGCCCCTAATAAATCTTGACTGACTGTGTCATCTCTCACCACCTGGTGAGATTGCAGTATGTAGCTGGCAGCTGTAGTGCAATAAAAAAAAACTTACTTCCAGTACGAAATCACTAATTTTCCTTCAGTTCCTTTTTAAGTAAAAAAAAAGTGCGGTCCAGTATATCCTGCAAACTTCTATCGCTACATTCGAAGGTCTCTCTAGATTTCTCCTCCAATAAAATCGATATAATATCGAATAGTCAGATAAAAATATACAGCTTTTAAATTATGTTATCGTAAATAATCACAAAAATGAGCAACAGGAGGAAGAGAAGATTTCTTAATCACCTATGTATAAGAACCAAAAATAATCAAAAAATTTAAAAGGGTTATTGGATTACAGGTGAAAAGTAAAAAAAATATGTTTATCGTATAAAATTATATAATGATATACTGTATAATGAATGCGAAATATATGCTAGAATTAAGTTAAATAATGAAACTTTTTATAAGTGTAATTCTTTTAAGGAACCGGCTCAATGGCACTTCTTTTTGTTTATTTGGTTGTATCAGATTAGATACATATTTTTAAAAAACAATATTTATTGGGTAAGTATACAAACGAAAATGGATTCGATACACGCTATATTGCAACATTAAAAAAAATTGCATGATAGTTACTTATTTACATTGGTTTTTGTCTTTAAATTATTCGCGGCATCGTATACCTTATAAGACTAGCCTTAACGACGGAACAACTGATTCAAAAGTAGGAGAAACAATACCTACGCTTCATAAATCTATCGGCACATTTACTATAATCGGATGCGTTTTATAAATAAATAATTCTAAATTTAATGATGTGTAAAAAATAATTATAATTAACAATTTACTTCATAAGTATGTTATACGCTTAATTATATTAATTTGCTGATTAGTTATTTTTATATTTCCGACCTTGGCTTCTGGGTTATGTTTCAAGTAAACAAAGTGATGATGGCATAGCGTTTGGTAGTCCAAAAGAAACGATATTAAAAACAAACATCTTGGCCACTGAGGTAAAGTTTAATTTTTAACGTGTTTCTTGCATCAACTACTTGGTATTACGGCTGATATATAGACAAATATGACGTTTGGGCATAACTTTGTTTAAAAAATCTTTGAAATGTTTTTAAACAAGTTTTAAAACTAAAATAGATTAATTGAAAGTTTAGCCACCGTTACTAACACCATGTGAAGGTATAAAAACTAAACTTGATCTTGATTTTTTCAGCCTAGTTGGTCCCGTTTAATTGTATAGGATCTGAAGTTCTACACCTTTTTAGAAACAGAAGAAAGGACGGAAATCCTCAACGGATAAGAGCAGGCCACTTGCAACATAATTATGTCACGCAATTTTTTTTTTTTTAACTTATGCCCAATAAATTAAAATCACTTTTTATGTTTTAAATGATTTTTAATATGAAATGCTTTTTTATGGCTTGTTTATACGAATTAGGTAGAAAGATCTTCTAAATACTACAAATTTCGTCATAGATTGTAGTAGTACATTTTCTGATGCACTATTTGCTTACCGATATTTAATAGATTTCTGATTTCGGATAGACAAACTCTTGTTATTTCAAACGCATTCGATTATAGTCAATTTGCGTGTGAGCTAAAAGAAAAAACTTAAACACTAGATATTTATTAAAAAATAAATGCAGATTTCGAGAAATCTAACTACACTTGCAAATGGGCTACATGCTTCTAGGAATACTGCATTATATCTTTGAGAACCTTAAAGTACATAGTTAATCATATACAACTTAAGGAGAAGGTAACTTAACCTATTTTTATCTTGAGACGTTAATAAGGCGTTGTTTAACGGTAAGTAATTGTAGATAGTAACGGAGTGACACCAGAATTTCATCAAAAACACTTAGTAATTATATGTAGTACAATAAAAATAACAACATAAACTGTCTCAATCCTAGTTTAACAATAATAGAAAGGAAACTAAACGAATTAAATGCAAATACAAATTGTTTTAGTAGTTTGAACACAATGGTGTAACTTTTACTTATTAACTGCATGTACATTATATGGGAGAAATCTTTATAATTGCTATAGGTGGGATTTATCACTAGAAAGGACTAAGAAAGAGTTCAGAGCAGACTGTAGGAGGGTGTGGTTTATATAACAAATAAACAATTCTCTGGCTCGGTGGTGTCAGGAAGTGGTCTGGGATAATCTTACAATAATGTAATCAACAATAAGGAAAAAAAAACAAAAAAAAGTTTTATAAAGCATACTTTAAATTATGAATCTGTACTCTCTACGTTCTGACTTTGGTCTTGTTTATAGAAACCAGAGTACAAGCAGGTAGGTACATTGATGATAATTGTGATTACACATATCTCTAAATTATAGCATAACCAACAATGCAAACCACTTATGACGTCGATACTTTATTAATCAGGACCCTGGTGAAAAGACTACGTATATAAAGAATTTAATTCCACTTCTCGGATGCTGGAATTACTATGAGAAAGTTTTATTTCGATCCGCCTATATAATTAAAGTTTTCTTATCGAGCCTGTCTAGTTTTGTGTACTAAAGAATTGTATTTATTTATTTATGTATTTATTATATAATGTTCACCTAACATAAATACAATAAAATAAAAATAAAGGTACAGCGTAGGATAATAGTGTAGTTGTAAGTGTCATATGTTACTTAATAAGACTTCTTACGAAATTAATAAATTATAAATATTAAGCGAATATTTGTTTACCATTAAATTAAATCTTTGAATAAATGATTCCTAATTTCCTAACAAAAGTATTTTTTTTTTAATCGAGTACGTAAGTGTTACATAGGTATGTTAATCAACAAAAGTTCATTTACATAATAACAATCGAAAATAATTTACCAGGACAAAGATGCATTGGAATATTGCATAAAAAATTATATACTTAAACAAATAAGGTTCATTTACAACCGTACGATAAAAGCAAAACAACTAGTATAATCTATGCATAACAACACACCACTTCGTTGATATAAAATATACAAGATGTAACATTTATTTGCACAAAAATAAATTAAATATGTTGACATAACAGAATGTGTTAAGTAAATGGTTCATTAAATTTAAGAATAAATTTCATGGACTTACATTTTGATCATATGATATATAAAAATATGCCTTCGGGATGACATTGACTACTTAAGTATTGTATTCCGGAGGGGATGCGTAAATGCATTTCTGTGTAAAAAAAAATTGTATTAGAATCCCTCTTTTTATTATACCAATATGGTTAAAACTCCGGCTCACTTTTCGGGAGGACCGAGTTCGCACCACTTCACGTAACTCTCTTTTTCGGAAATATGTGCGTTTTGAATTAAACATCACTTGCTTTATAAGGAAAACATCGCGAGACAACCTGCATACCTGAGAGCATGCACTAGCACTTGGCTAGTTTTGAATACGGCCAAAACCTGTTGCTTGTTCCGCATTTTAAGCTACGAGTATACTCTTACCCATTTCTTTGTTAGGCTATAAACTTAGGTCTCACTTGACAATCTCCTTGTTTGATTTAAATTTGCCAATGAAATTTTCAAATTAAATCTAGTATATTTTATATCCCATTAACTCTTAAATATTTATTTACCTATACTGCTATTTAACTTAAGATGTATATATATAATGTCGATTATGTTCATTAGTATGGAAAAGCTGCTATATCAATAAAACTAAATGTAACGGGCAGTGAGCACATTATTCATAATATTATTATCCATGGGCAGTGTTTTATTAGTCATTACATTCAGAACTGTTATATCGCTGAAATCTATAACTAAATATAAAATAACATTAAATTATGAGTTTTACAAGTGCCAGCCAGTCCCAATATATAGTTATTCAAATAAAAACATTTCTGTTAAAAAAAAAAAGGCTTATAAATTTTAAGTAGCTCAAACGCCCTGAACACTCAATTGAACTTCACAATGCTATGAATAAAAAAAAATAACAAAAGATTATACAGTTTAAGTATTTTTGCGAATCTGCATGGATCGACGATGATTCGAGTTTCGTGTTTCCAATTTCAACAGCTTATGTATAAATTTTTATTTTATCATTGAGGTATTAATGTGAAAAAATAAATCAGAAATTTATAAATTATAACATCAAAATAGTAAAACATTGGTAATACGATGGTTATGAATGAATTTTAATATTGTTAATATGGAGGAAACTACAATTCTATACAGTAGTACCGCCAGTGGTTTTTTGTATTACCAATTAACTTGACTTCTTGTTCCCTCACAAAAGTTTATCATTGTTTGCAATCATTGTGGTACAAAAATTTTAATGTTCTACATAAACAATATTATAAGTCGTATCACATGCCACATGTTTATTTATTATTATTTATTACTTTTGTGTGGAAGAACAACAAACAAATGAGGTCACAAATAATTCAGATATATTGAAAAATAACTGTAATAAATTATATAAATAAAAAAAATCTTAATATTAGTAATTATACCGCCCATATTATGAATATACGCAGACTTTTATTGTCTTACAACGGCCCAGTAGTAGTTATTGTATCAAACCCCCGACCTCTGATTAGGAGGCTGACGTCCTAACCACCAAGCTATCATAGCTTCAGGTTAGCTACTTAATATTGTAGTAATTATGATTTAAATCATCGTCAAGGTCATGTCATCTAATGAACGTTAACTGCTGGACGTAGGTCTGTTGAAGGCATTGTTTATTAACTGTTGATGTAGGTGGATAAACCGAAGATAGACAAGGCAAACAACATAAAAAAGGTGACCTCTCTGTAGAGAGCCGGCAATCGGTTGATCATGATGATGATACATCTAACGTGATGAATAAACCCTAAAATCGAATAGACTATGGGGCCGTCGATGAAGACGATAATAAAGTGGGTAGATCACTGGAAGATTGTTCTGTTATATCTCCGTCTTATAATATTGTCAAATCGGTCGGGCCTTTCTGTCGTAATGGTCAGAAAATGATCTTATTTTGACATAGGTCAGTGATGTACAGAATTCATTTCTCATGGGAGACAAAGAAATTTGGTAGTGGTCTAAGGTATCCGCCGATTGATAATAATGTTGGTACTAGATGTGCTAGAACTGATATTAGAAATTAAGAATTCATTTAGGAATTTTGTTATTTAGCTAGTGACAAAGCCAAGGTCGTGCTAAACGCAATAAGTGACGACATTTTTTACATTACTCGAGGACAAACTAGATAATCGGTCAAAAACAAAATCGAGGACGAATTCACAACGTTAGATATTGGATAGAGTAGGAATGTTCAATGAAATGTAAAGAAATCAGTAGGCTAACATGAGCGCCACGACATAATAATATCTACACATTAACTTATCTTATCTCATATGAATAGGACAAGAAATAGTAGATTATATGTTGGTTCTCTGTTATAAATATAAAGATAGCAAGCAGCAGCAGTTGATTTTTAATATTGACTCATTAAAAGTAGTGTATTTTTTTTAATTTAGTTCCCAAAACCAAATTTCTTAAGTTCCTTTAGTAAATAATACCTCGAAATTATGGTTAAGCCCATACATTACTACTTAGTGGTTTCAATTCATGCAGTCGTGGTGGTATCATAAATGTAAGTACTCGGATGCTAATAGTTTCATTGGTTACAATACGTATATATTAATATATTATGTTTATTGTATAGATTACATTAACAGTTGATTTATAGATAACAAAATTAATTTGTCTGTGAATATTTTAACAGTAAATGTTAATAGTGTAACTACATATTATTGCCAATTTTGAATAAATATATTGCAAAATCTAAAGCTATTGTTAATATAACATTTCGACTGGCAAATGTAGTTTGCATAAGGGAATGTAAGTAATAAATTAAGGTTATATTATGTAATATCGGCTTACATAAAACAATAGCATAAATAAGAAATAAACTTTAACTTTATTATTTACAAAAAAATACATGAATGACATGTGGAAGACACTTTTTATTATAAGGCCATTTTGTTTTATATTAACATTTTCATAAAGAGAGAGAACTCTCAAATTCTATATTATCTATATACTCTATTCGCTATGGTTAATAAAATCTTTAACCATACAAACCATAACAAAATGAATCCTTTGTTCAGCTATTCTTATTTTCACGGGATAAAAAAATGGATGGAATAAATATCCATATATATTATTAAGTCTATTTAAAAACTAAATAGTTATACTTTCTGTATTTATTTGTTTGAATTCCATTTAAATCTTAAAGCTTATTACAAGTGACATCAACAATGAAAAACTACTTCAAGCTCAATTTTTTTATACACTATGTACCTTTATCACTTGCAGATGTAAACTGTGAACACTGAACATGGTTTTATTGATATAATAAAATTTGCTTCCACATTGTCACATTAACCCAAAAAGTATTTTCATATGATTAATCTTAGATATAATTATTACAGTAAAGTCAGCACCTAAAAGATGAAGATATGATTTTTAATTAGGTATACCGAAGAAAATCATCAAGTAGTTTCTTCTTTCTATAATTTTTAACATTCTGGCTACAGCACCATAACAATTTTTTATCGATAAGTTACAAGAAAACTAGTTATGTTCAAGATTAATTTAGTCATAGCTTGCACCTTTCGCTGCTGACAATATTAGATTACATAACATGTGTAATAAATATACAAATACTATTGCGTCGTTTCGAAAGTTGGTGACAGTGCCGTTACGGGCACATGTCGTGCCAAAATGGCCGCCGGCTCGTTATGAAAACAACCAAAATTGGTGTCTAGGAACAGTTCTTGCAAGAAACGCCGCGCGCACAGCATGTAGGTGTCTCTAGATATGAGCGCACATACGTCGGAATATACGCACGGGCTTCGGAAAACGTCTGGGTGACGTTGTTTTAATGTAAGGAGAGCCGATCGCGCCTGAAACAATGTTGCCATTATTTATATCCTGTATTCATAAGGGAAAGCTATGCCATTTTAGAAAAGTACGAGTAATTTAGAGAGCCAATTAAATGAACTCAATTTGCTAGTGAATTTAATAATACAATGCAATACAAGCGTTGGTAGCTTCGTTGAAGCCGGCCTTCGTTTCGGGGGAGTTCGATCCCTGGAATCTACCCCTAACTTATTTTCGAAATCATCATGTACGTCTTAATTTAGGCAATATTGAATTAAATATCCCAATTTCAGATCCTGCATGCGTGCTTACTTGACAACGTGTTAAGTCGATCAACCAATCCGCATTTGATAATGATTAGAATACTGATGAAGATGGTGATGATGATGATCTTAAATTTAATTGATGAGGAAATTTTATTGTGTACCTTATTCAAAAAATAATGAATTAAAACCAAGAATTTAAAATTTATTTAATGGGACTGCATATCTAGTATATGCTATGATGTAAGGCTGAACTAATTTAATTACCTGTCGCAAATGTATTGGGTTGGACATAAAAAGCACGTGGTGAAGCAACTGCGCCTGCGGTGCAGCAGTTGGACTTGCTCGCCCCTCAGCTCGACTGCTACTCGGGCTTTCCAGCTCTAAAAAATAAAAGAAAAGAATAAGACTGTGGCGTATATAAAAAAAAAACATAAAAACGTATATAAATCACTACAAAAAAAAAACCACCAGTGGAATTCCTTCAATTAAGATGTTGACGAATAAATAGAAGTATAAATAAACCAATAATAAAAAAAAACAGATACAGAAAAATATTTCTGTCTAATCTTACATTCTAAATTAACGTAGAAATCTATTTATTACTTGTAGATAAAAATAACATGGAGCTTTGTGAAGATACCATACACAAGTCCGAACTATCATTTATAATTTACTAGCTAAGCTTTTTTCGAATATTTTATGTGGGGGAGCGCATATCACAAAAAAAAAGAAATTGAGTCACATATTAAAATTTTTTTTTTATCAATATGATCAGTTGTAAGTCTTTAAACACATATTTGATGAAATATATTTAAAAAAAAAACAATTTGAAATTGTCAAGTGTGGTGTACACACCACCACACCACTTGAATTCGTACTACTAACTTACTTTACTACTTTTTTACTAAACTTCATTATTTTAAGAGCGCTAATAAAAATAATAAGATGTATTTAAATATTTTTTAATCCCACTTCTGATATGAGATTAGAAAGATTTTCTTCTGAAATAATTAATGCAAATGCTTTAGCGTTGATTGATTGATATTATGCACTTATTATATTAATTCATAAAATAATACATACCAGCGAAGAAGGCTTCACGCAACTCGTGCGAAGAAGGCGGTCGTGTTCTTACGCACGCCAAGCATTCCGACGCTGAATGCTTCCATACCGCCCCTTGGATACCCGATATACGATTCGAACTCAAAACATTCGCGATTATCGAACTATCATCTCTAGCTATTGCTTCTTTTTTACCCACAGCCAAATCTACTAAAGCTGCCTTAGACTCTATATCACTTTCAACTTTAATATTACTACTGTCTCCCTCGCTCCGATCGTGCTTAGGCTCGCTATCACTCTTCTCCACGCTTGTATATAATTTACTCGTCATTGCTAAGTTGGTCTCTATTCTAGACGTTTCAGAAGTGTTAGTGACAACTGCAGCGCCCGGTGTCGTGATACGCATGTTGCCTAATGTTGATGTTACTGTAGATATCTCAGCGCCTAGAGAAAAATAATATGTTATAAGACAGTTTACAAGGTTATAGAGACAAGTTTACACATTAAATGTTATCATACAAAAAGACGCTATATTGAATTATAGTTGTATTGCTATTGACTTTTTAACTTTAACGAGCACATGTTAAACTATTTATAAGTTTGCCATATAAAATATATAACATTATAAGACTACTTAAACAACAAGTAACTTGAAATATTTTTTCATTCAGTACATAATATTTTTGGAAAAAATATTGTAGTGTAATAAATTTCACTACTTATTTCCATTAAATACAGTTTTTGAATACAGTATGTATATAAAAATTTGGACTGTGACTTAAAAGTTCATAGATTACTCACTTTTAGTAAATCCTATACTGTGGTCAGGTGTAGTGGAGTCGGCCAAGATAGACGTCCCTCTGTTGATCCCTTTGTCACCCTCGACTACACTATCTTTGGGATCATTGTCCCTGCAAGAAATATAACAATATCAGTTATTTTTAATTATGTTTATTAAATATTTGGTTTATGTGCTGTCGTCACGTACGTAATGTAACATGAAAGTTGCCATTGCCAACACATTTTCGCACTCACTAATGGAGAGCATTTTGAAATTGTATATGGCCTTCTTTTTTCTTAATTATATATGGCCACTATGGTGGACTATGGCCAAACCCTTCTCATATTGAGAGGAGACCCGTGCTCTGTTGTGAGTCGGCAATGGGTTGATCATGATGTCCTTCGTATAACTTGTCTTTGGTTAATTAAACTATATTAACAAATTATGGAGGTCTTTCCTTTGATATTACAGATTAACGCTTCGATAAAATCTCGGGTTCGATTTCCCGATCAGGCCTTCAGGATCAGGATCAGGATTGTTTGATGCTGGGTTCTTCTGTCAAGTACCCCTCTGTACCCACCCGTGGTAAGCAGATGGGGTTTGTTCGCAAATTAGGATAATTGCCAGGACCAATGGTTGTCATATTATTATAATGTAAAGCCAGTCGAGCCATGTTGTACCAGCATTAAAGATATAAGCTCTAAGTCTCTCACATATGAGAGATATCCTTTTCTCTGCAGTGGGACTTTAATAGGCTGACAATGATGATATTGATATATAACACACTCACATGGGAAACAGCTCCATAAGATTACGCGGTAAGCATATTCCTATATAATAAGGCGATCGCGGTCCGGACGGTGCAACCTGTATGGTTGTGCATGTTGGCGCAAAAACTCTTTGCGAACTTTCTCCTTGCGTTAGAGGTTTCCAGTCATATTCTAAGAGGCTGCAAAATAAATTTAAAACCTTGTATTCAGACTTCGCAAGCAGGAATTGAATGAAATCTGTGTATTTTTTATGAATTGTACAAAATATATAAACTTAATCACTCGTAAATGCTTGATTTGAGAGAACTTTGGATTGAAATATTAATATTTATGTTATTTGCCAACTGTACTGTAATTGCTGTACTATTCACCATTATTTTTCAATCAAATTGGAAATGACCATCACATTTGCAAACTGAGTGAACTCACAAGAGTGGCATCTTGGATTATATATTACTGGTATATGTAAATTTAGGTAATTAATATATGATTTATGATCATAAATTTGTATACCTTTTATATTAGGTTACTCTAGTAAGTTAAGTTTATAATCCTGTAAGGCTAGAATTAAGAGGAAATAAATAAATAAATTTTACTATTTGTGTCTAAAAGTGTATACCTGAGCTTAGTCATTCGTTCTCGAGTGGTTTTCGCACGGTCCCGCAGCGAAGAAAAAGGTTTCGGCCTTTGATTAGAATCATAAGGCAACCATGTTAGAACATCAATGTCGCTTGCTCCACTCTCGGATACATAGTGAGGCCTAAAAAAAGATCAACAACAAAATTAGTATATGAGTCGGCAGAGATGTTGAAAGAAAACCTTGAACTGCTCAAAAAGTGAGTTTAGGTCCGTTTGGCAAAATGGAGAGAGGCCTAAGGGCTAAGTGCCATGTTCATGACATGATTTTTCTCTAGCTCCTATAGTAATGCATAATTGTTTTGATAACATAAACCCATTCCCACTTTTACGCCGGTCTTCAATATCAAAGCTAACTATTATACGAGATATATATAAGGGACTTGAAATGTTGGGTTGAAATGGTGGCATGTTCTTGTTTGGTTTGGTAATTGGTACGTGACTATAATTTTATTACTAATTTAGTGTGCCTGATTTTTAAAATATTATTAGGCAAAGATAAGATCCATATGCAAATAATAATATTTGAGATTGTATGTGCTAGGATACCTAGGTATTTTTTGTATCTTCTCTAGCCAGTATATGGGGCAATAAAATAAATAAAAAAATTAAAATAATAAAAAAAAAATGTTAATTTAATCTAAACTTTTGTCATACCTTCTGTGTTTGTTAAGTGACTGTATTGTGGCATAGCCGCTCATGTCCTTTTGAGATGGAGGTGAACTGCCTATATCTGGTGTATAACCTGATAAGAGACAAAATCCAGAATAATAATAATCCTACAAACAAGTTATTATTACAAATGTTATATACTTCAAAATCATATTACTAATCTAATAAACGATGAATAATCTCTACTTTGACGATCTTTTGGAAATGCCAACTAAATGGCTATGCATAAAATCTGGAATTAAACCTTAAAATTATTTTTTGAATATTGATTAATATTCAAAAAATACTACATACAAATTACTAATATAAGAATAGAACACGGTATAGAAACTATCAGCATAATTGCTTACTAGAGGTAGATGTTCTTCGTTGTGGCTCGGGGATGCGCGGCCTGTGGGAACTGCTGCTGCTCTTCATACCGTACAAACTTGAAGAACTCGGTATCGGACTCAATTTCAGCACTCTATCACTGTAAAAAATAGTTTTATCTTCATCCCTTTTACTCACTTTTACTGATTCAAGAGTAATTCTTACTATAACAATAAACTATACAGAACTCTTTTGAGAGATATTTCATGCAATTTAAGTGCCCTGATAATGGATTATAAGAGAAGAGTAATGCTCACGGTATAGCGTATTTTCCGAGGAATGAATCACAGCTGCTAACACCACTCGTACTGGACTCACTAGTGTTCCTCACGCGGGCTTCACGAGTGTAATCCAGAGAGTTCATTCTGCCTATTCGATTCTCAATGTGTACTCGATGAGGTGCGCGTTCATAACTCGAGCAATCTCTTAGTATATCTACAGTTCTAGATTCGGTGAGCGATCGTTCATGAGAGCTAGACCCTTGTGTTGGAAGTGTGTGTGATTTCCTTTTGTCCTCTCGTCTTTCTATGTAACCTATTTTATGATCGACCACATCTTGATCCTTTTCCGTATTATCAACGGATATGGCACCTATCGTTCTGTTCAATTTGATGTTCTCGGAATGTAAGCTCTCTGCCGTACTCTGGTCTGTGTGGTCGGAGTGCTCGCTTAAATCGATATCGAGTGTATTAAACCGTCGGTCAGGCGAGGTGATACAACTGTTAGTGGTATCGTTCGGGTCCATAATGAGGGGTAAAGTGTCGTCGGGTATTACTGGGAACTGGTCGTGTCTGGTGTGCCGCACGCATAACCAACCTATAATCAAAGTCTTAATATAATACCAACACAAGTATGATAAGTGAGACGTCTTAATGTAACTATCTTTATTTTCAGTAATTAAATTTAAGAATGCTACTTTATTTTAAAATTACTAACGATACGGCCATGATAAATTAATAAAAATCTTACAATACTATATAAATTTAATTTATACCCCGTACCGCTCCGAGTACATAACCATTTCCGTTTGACTGGCAACGTTTATAACGTTTTATAACTTTTTATCTAAGTCGTAACGTAATAGTCAATAGTTTCCTTCCAAAAGTTTTTGTAAGATCAGTATTGTAATTTTAAATGATTGCCCGCGCACTAACATACAAACAAGCCATATCTTATAAAGCTGAAGAGTTTTGTAAAATCATAGATTTAGTTATATATTAATTACATAAAAAAACACAGAAGTTAATCTTACCTAGATCCGCAAGTAAGTTAGCACCGTCAAAAGTACTTCCTATAAGACCCAAAACATAGAAAGCGGTTGCTCGTACAGAATATACGGGGCTGTATCTTGCCAACCTCACTATGTGTACGGGAACAGAATCCTCTAGAAACCCGTTACTCAGGTTTATCAATTGCTGTAGGCCTTGCGGGGTAACACCCGTATTACCCACCGCCCATAACGATGCCTTCAAATCTGCAATCTCTTGTTCCGTAATACATTTCTTTTTCTGGAGGATCTGTGTAAAATATTTTGTTTTATATAGAACAAGTAAAGAGATAATATGGTTTTACAGTAAATCTTTTCTATAGATAAAAAACATCCAACGCTAAATAATATGTAAGATGTAGCCCAAAGGATTAGCAATTTTAAATGGCAGTGGGTGGGTCATGTCAGTTGTAGATGGCAGACGCGTTCTATAGTGACCACCATGAACCGTCAAGCGAAATGGGATCATCGGCAGTTCGCTTGACATTTTCCTTAAGAAAACCATTACTTAGTTTAAATCCAACAAGTCTGTTTTAAGCTTACAGTGCGTCGCCACGTCAACAGCTGGTCTGACCCAGGGCTTTAGATGTATCACCTCAAAAGTAAATGACCTTGTAGTGCGCCGGCAATGCTGCAGCTAGCAACCCTTTGGTAAATGGCGGCGGCGCGGTGGTTCGCGGCACGCACAGGGCGGCCAGAGTGGCGAACAGGTGCGGCGGTGGCCGGGCCAGCCGGCGTGCGTTTCGCGGCCTACGCGACTCCTCCGACAACGTCAGCGCTTCATGCACCACCGCTTCCACTAGGCGCACGTATCTAGTGTAAAAGAATGCAACTATTAATAGACTACAGACGATAATAATTAAGGACAATGTGATATTGTAGCGGCTATAATTCATACATCGGCGAGTGCGCTCGCTGCCCCGCTCAGCGACTTACTGAGCTACGTTTGGTCGCGCGTTCCTTATATTGAAGTCAACAATATAATCCCCGAAAATCAGGCAAATCTACATGGTGAAATTTATAATTGACGACCTCCGTGGCGCAGTGATATCCCGTGTTCGGTTCCCGGCACGAATCTGGTCTGGTGCGTGACTTCGGCCGTGGCTAGTTACCGTCAAAGAGTTATCGCCAAGCGATTTAGCGTACCGGCACGATGTCGCGTAGAAACCAATTAGGAGCGTGGGTTAACCATACTCCTAACTGGTTAGCCCGCTATCATCCTAAACAGCGTCATCACTAACCACCAGGTGAGATAGCTGTCAAGGGCTAACTTGTAGAGTATAAAAAAACTGCTAAAAAATGGGTTCTCAACGCACGTTTCACTCCGATACTGATGCATTCTCAGGAGATGTTTACTTCACGTACAATTACTCAGATGAAAAAAAGCAAAATGGTGAGGTTAATACAGATTCAAACAATTAACAATAAGTATAGCATTGCAAATAAGTATATAAAGTATAAAAAAATAAGGGTGACACTTTAGTTGTTTCTTAACGTGTTGTGTGATCTTGTTGACCATGACCTTAACTTACCTATAGTTGTAAGACTTGTTCCAAAAATCCAAATGTTTCTTTACAAACGTAATGGCGTTCGAGTCGGCGTTTTGTGCAGCTGCCGCCACTTCTAACCCAAGCCAAAGAAGGTAGCCTCGGTCTCCCACTGCGGACAGGTCCAAAGCGGCTGGTTCGGCTGCTTTGTCCAGCCGACAGTTCTGACAGAGAGCGTCCCTCATTGTCATTAACTTGTCGAAGTATGGCTGCAAAACATAAAAAATATCGTAGTCTGGCCGATGAAAGAATGCGTTCCTGACGCAGTCGGTGTAAGTGGTCACATAAAACAATAATAAATGTATAACAGCGCAGTATGAATCAACAAATATAATTTTCTCATTTATTTAACGTAGAATTTTGTAAATATAAAAGATGTTCGGTGAATAGAAATTTTAAACTATAATAATTAATTTTATATTTAATAAAATACAGTTAAGGTCCAAACCATAACACTGTGTGTTGGTTGCAAGTAATTTGATCAAATGGTTGCATCCTATATTTACAGAGATCCTTATCTAATTTTTACATAAATATGTGACCCTGTAACACAGCATGCTATTTAAAAACACGTGTTATTTAAAATCAAACTGATATTGAAGCCTATCAATTAAGAATGGACACACATCCGCTTAAATATATAAATAACATTACACTAAAATAAATAATTACTAACCGGAAAACTATAAGCTTCTTCAAGTATATTCAGAGCACACTTCACAACAGCCTTCGATTCATCTTTGACTTGTCCGACCAACATTTGCAAAATCCATGTATCCATATCCATACCACCGGTCACTTCAATTTCATCTCTATGTACGAACTTTGTATGCTCTTGTACGAAATTCTGTTTGAGTTTGGACTTTTTCCTCACCAAATCTCTAGACTTTCGCGAGGCTCTTAAGAGTACGTTTAGGAACTGAGTTGCATACAATCTTGATGCTAGGATATTGCATGTTAGTGTTTTGGCAAGTATGTCTCGTGGACTCGAATCCATGGAGTAATCTAAGCTTGATATAACTAATTTAACGTAACAACTATGGTGAGTTTTAGTAGATAGTTCTAGGAGACTGGAAAGCAAAAATCAATTATTATTAAACAATTCAAATATGCTAGATGATTTATTATATTAAGGCTTTGAATTGAAAAAAATTACTTTAATGATTTAATAAAGACAAATAAGAGATTTATTTTTGTAAACGAACCGATTCAATGAAGCTTATTTGGTTCTCGCAAAATAAGTTGTAGTTTTTTAACCACTACAAGTTAGCCCCAGACGGCAATCTCACTATATGGTAAGTGATGATGCAGTCTAAGATGGTAGCGGGCTAACCTTTTAGGGGCATGGTAATTTATAATAATATTGGTTTTAAGCCTCCCACCAGACCAGACTCGAGCCGGGAGTCGAACCCAGGACCTCCAACTTTATAATGCGACAGCGCCTGCGCTGCGCCACGGAGGTCGTGAAAAAGTTAGATAAAAACTAGCGGTTCGCACAGGTACAGACAACGCCCACTGAGTTTTTTTGCCGCTTTTTCAGAAAGGATTACTTGTTTTGTGGTCATTATACATACTTTTCGTAAAGCCCAGTCTGTTTGAACAATCGCAGCCCAGTGTACGAGTGGCACAGCTGCCCAATGAAAAGAAAGTACATCTGGCACATAGTGTTGCACATGTGTTGCGGACTGAACAGACACTCGTGCGCTTTTCGCCCCGTCTGTATCGCCTCTATTTGGTGACTCACATCCATGAAGAGATCTTTCAGCATTCTCTGTGTGTCAACCTGTGATAAAAGTGAGAATGGTGTAACCTATTTACGACAGGGTAAATTAATTGATTGTGCTACTTGAGCCAGATGTATCCAAATTAACAATACAAGTTTAAATTAGATAGTTTTACGTCTTTGAGAAGTTCGAATTTGAGCTTTCACCTTTGCTAATTTATAACAAAAAACATATATAAGGCGCTGGCGTCGGGCTTTTTCTAAATTCGCTCATAGATGATATCACCAACTCTAATAATTTCGGAGGTCAACGAATGCCAGTCGAAGGCAGCCTTCTTCAGTTAAGAAATACTAAAAAACATTGAATTGAGAACTGGCTTAATGAAGATGATTCACAAGATCATAGCGCTATACTTACATCATTATGGCGTAAAAGATGTCGTATTAATTGACATCCGGCGCGTGTGGGAGAGTGTCCGTTACACGTGGTTGATAGATCTGTGTGTGAGTACTTGTTCGAGGAGGGTTTCAAGTAGTTAATAATCCTGCTGGCCCAGTCTCTGTGCCCGCTGTCATTCAAGTTCAAAAGAGGAGAACTATCAGTTTCCTAAAAGAAATAAGTAGTAAAGAAAAATAACTCAACTAGTGGGATGTACCCACCAGTTACTAGTTACTACTCTTAGTTGTACGCTTTTGTCGAAGATACACATTTGCTAGAAATTTTGTACTATAGCTTTTATATGATACAAGTTTCGAAATTAAACCATATGTCTACTGCAAGGACCTAAATTTTTCGACATATCAAGCTCGCCAACATGCTTTGGAGCAGCGTAAAATAACAAAGTGTAAATCCCTGTCATTTACTAAGGAAGCCTGTCACCAGCAATGGTAGAGTTAATAGACCTCCACAGTCTATTAATTCTACCTACCACTGCTTGATGATGACGTGTACGCTACCTCTTCATTACATGTGCAATTAGCCACTATATACTTTTTTACCATCAGGATCTAAGGGCTTTAAAGTCGAATATTAACCGCACAGTCTGTCCAAATAATCTACTATAAAGTTTGACAATTTTAACACAAAACTATATAAATGAGCAAATGCATTGGAAAAGTAATTTTCAGAAGTTTAATTGATCGATTGATTTCACCTTTAAAATTGTCCGAATTATTTCCCAATTCCAAGTATTGCCGTCCTTATTTTGCATTACAAGGGAGGATTTTATTAAACTGTCGCTGTCCCCTCGCTCGAAGAAGCTTAAAAACTTCGCAGTTTTCGTCACTTTACCGACAGCGGTGGTCCGAGAACCGACACTTGTGCTTTTCACTAGTGCACTAACATTTCTCCTTATTGAAACATCGGCCCTCGAGCCGATGCTGTGTCTCTTCGGCTCGCATTCAGTGTCCGATTCGTTTAAGAACTCGATGCTATTGTCTTTGTGTAAGTCGAGTGAGCACATCGGTTTAGCTTTACTCGCTCTATTGTCCTTCTCCTTGCGACTTTTTGAGGTATCTTCTATCTTAGATTTAAATGCACCACTACAATACTGCAGTATGTGGTCTAGGAACAGGCTGTTGCTCGCGGGCCGCGATTCGAACATCGAGTGCAGTCGTCTTAACGCTGCGACGGCCGCCAGAGCTTGTGGTTTCCCTGCCGACGCTTGCGATATGAGAGAGGGCAGTGCTGGCGTTAAGTTACATATTTGCGGAGGTAGGAACAGGTGTATTAAATGCAATAGTTGGCCTAATAATACGGTCGCTCTGACAGATATAAATGTATCACTTGTCACTATTACTTCGGCTAATCCGTCTAGAAGACCGGCCTGGAAAAAATATGTCTTTTAGTTAATAGAAGAACAAGTAACAACGATGTTTGTACTATTGCCTGCAGCGAGTTCTACTTTACCCTTCGCGTCACTCTAAGTGTTCATGAATAAGAACCCCGTGCGGCTTCAAAACTTAACATTAAAAATACTAAAAAGGCAGTAACTTTAAGCTTGAAATTGGCAAACTTTAGGCCATATTATACATAAATGTAATGAATCTCATTTAACAGAGTAAGAATACATCGGGGAATAGTTGTAAAAATTGGCACTATATAATTTTATTTAAAACAAATAACTTACCTCTATGAAACACTGAAGTAGAAGTGCAAGATGAATTTCAATTATATCAGGGCCAGTAGCGCTTAGGTGAGGTAAAATGGCAACACCTTCGGCCGCCACGAAACCTTCGTTCAATCGCCAAGAATCCTGAACGTAACATACGTTTAGTTTAATATATTTTACAAGAATCCCAATTTTGTGACCTATTATGTTTCTTTAAACTTACTTGAAAATCGGCGGGATCGACGGCGTCTATGGCAACGGAAATTTCGTCTGTCCAGTCTGGTTGCGGCAATCCAACTAACTCATACAGCAAATCCAAAATTGCTTTCTAAAAAATATAAGTGTTGACTAGATTTTTATTGCATAGCGTGATTGTTACACCTATGCTATGTATTTCAATAATGAAACTTAAGTGCAAATTTTGATATTGTTATGTTGCAACCTTCACATGAATTTGCCCTCATTGTAACGCGTAGACCATGAAATACATAGACATTTCCATCTTACAGAGACTATTATTACCTCTTTAACACCTCTTATTGAGTTGCGGCTGACCTCTGTTACTCTGAACTCAGACTTGGTTAAAAACAACAATTTGATCGACTTAATGAGCCTGCAAGGTTACTCGTTGGTCAAGTCACAGTTTTATATTTCTGAGTACCATAGATTGATTCAACTTTGACATTCAGTAAGTTGGTTACAGGTCGCATAATTTAAACTGCCGAACTGAAATTAACTCTCAGTCATCTCAGACTAGTAGAAAATAAACAAAATCTGTATCTCAAAGTGAGACTAATTTAGTCGCGTGTACTGTATTCTACTGTGTACTAAGCTGTGATAGCCTAGTGGTTAGGACGTCAGCCTACGGTCGGGGGTTAAACCCGGGCACGAACCTACAACTTTGCTTCAACGGTGAGGAAACCTGCACGCTGAAGTGTGTTCTTAAAGGGGTGTGAAGTCTGCCAATCCTTCTCATATTGAGAGGAGACCCGTGCTCTGTAGTGAGCCGAGAATTGATTGATCATGACTGTATTCTGTATTTACAGGTGATACAAATAAAGTATCGGAAATTCCCAACCTGCTAAGATCGTCGTTGTTTTGTGTAGGTGCAATTTACCTGTAGGATCCGATGATAAGGTATATAAAACGCCGGTATTCCAAAGATCAAAGGATCTCCTGTTAATTGTGCTGTTATTTATTCTGTAGTTACTGATGGTATACTCACTCGAACCTCTAACCGCGGTAAATACAGAGCCGCAACCAGAGCGTGAAGTCCACCCGTACTGCACGGGTGACAAAAATGCAATAGCCCCGGCCAACTGCGCAATACGCACAGCAATGCTAGTCGACTACATGTAAACCGCATTTCACGTTCATCCCTGTAAGCGATATAATGATCTAAAGCAAACGACAATAGTTAGAATATAGAGTTTGCGTCACAAAAAAGAGCTAGCGATGCTTTATGACCTTTAATCCATCCCCTGCACGTAAATTAAAACATTCGAAATTCATACATCATACGTAACGGATCCTGGGCCTAGAAACCGTTCTAGATCCGGTCAAATAATTTCCAGGAAATGGGTAAACTCAGCGCTAAGAAGTATTTTTTTCTAATATGTGATAGTTATCGCTATAATAAGGTTTCGTTGGAACATCAGGCCAATGGGACATGGGCAATTGGACAGGGCGTTTATAGCTCTGTCGTATGAGAGAGGAAGCCTGTGTCCGGTGGGACAATAAAAACGAAATGAAGTTTTCAAATTTTATAGGCCTTGTTAACTTTGAGTTCTCATCATACCTGCTCGTATCAGTCCCCGCAGGCCTGAAGTGGAAGTCACAGTAGGGTGAGTTGAGGCACGTAAGGTCTATCCGCGCCGCATTCCGCGACTTAGGGTCATTGAGTGTGTGCAAAAGCACTCCACAGAGCGCCTCCGCCATGCGCGGGGTTGCGCATTCCGCTAACTGCCGCGTCACTGCAGTCACTCCACCGCAAGATATGAAAAGATCGGGGTTTAAGACGCCTGGAACAAAATAATGCTGTGTCATAAAACCGCAAAACGTCCCAAGGCCACCCATGTTTTCCACATATCTACTAACTTTCTTAATGATTCTGAAACTAATTTCAGAATCATAAAGAAAGTTAGTTCGGTTTTCGATTTTTTGTCGTCTATATATCACAAGTAGTTCAAAATCGAAAAAGCACTTACATATCTCCGCTAGGGTTGCAATGGCAGGCCTAGACAATCTATCGCCACTGCCATCCCCAGCACTGCCAGCCCTGGCAACAGCAGCAAGACATCGTAGGAGACCTAGAATTATTTAAGATTATGCTTCTATTCTACACAAATTAAAAACTGCACGCTTTGCGCCTTCTTTCACGCTTTCTACTGTACAAAAGTATAGAACACATGAATGAAAAACATAATACATATAATATAATAGCATAATAATGTTTTTTTTTTTCATTATTTCTTCCAATGCAGATGCATTTCTTAATATGACTCTTTGAATATTTCAAAGTGACATATTTTTCTTTATGTTGAAATAGAATTTATAAACCTCACAATTCAGATTAGTTTAGCTATATATATAACAGAATTAACATCAATGTAGTAAGTAATAAATGATTGGTCGCTCTTATATAAATAATGTCTTAAAATAAGTCATTATATTATGTGATTAAGTTGCAGTATTTCTGTACAAGATTCATCAACATAAATGTTGGCTATGTTAATAACGTCAAAGTTATAATCTCTTATATATCCTGTGCATCTTGTTTGAGAATACTGCCCACACAATTTCCGGCAACTTATGGTTACATGCTGTTTTGATTACTACTGTAAATGAAAATGATTTGAATGATTACTACTGTAAATGAAAATGCCGCACCAATCTTTTTTGGATTTGTTTCAGCTAGATGTTGTGCCATTATTAACTGTCAACAAAAAGTCGGTCGGCCTGTGACGGCGAATTAACCTCTTTCGTGCGTAGACTCCTACTACATACCTTGATCTATGTAAGCGGCGCGAAGCCGTCTGTGTCCCTGTTCAACCGCCCCCACTACAGCAATCACACGACGTACAACTTTCAATGCTTGCGCACGTTCTTCTTCATTGCGGAGCATTAAGTCCATTGACCTTATTTAAAAAATATATTAATGTAATCAGTACAGTAAGAAACCGAATGTCTAGATTTTGTGTAGTGACTGTTAGATAGTTCATTAAGATAAGCAAAATTTGGATAACAAAATTTAAGACTTGGAGTAAAATTCTTCAAATTGAAATGAACATCATGTAAACATTTTTTGTACTAAGATACAGGTTCACATTACAGGTTCACATTACAGGTTCTGAATTAATAAACCAACCTCTTAGGATTGGATAAAACTTAGGTTTATTCAACATTATTAATTTACTTTTCAATTTCAATCTGCTCTTCTGTAAATTTTAAGATTTGCAAAAAGAGCACAGTTTAAAAAATGAACTTTTTTTTAATTTATGATAATTTTATGTAATATTAAAAAGATATAAAAATTCCCAAAATCATGAGGATATAAAAAAAATTGATGTGAATGGTATATTTGTATATAATAGGTATAATTGACCAACTAAAACCGAAAGCATCAATATTCTAAAAGTACATGGCATATAAAAAAAAATACAAAACCCAGCAAGTTTGGAAGATAGATTTTATTTTAATTATTTCTATGCTCAAAGTTTTACCAAGATTCTAGATTCAAAATTTTAAGCCAATAAGCATGTTGCAGGCTTAGCCAAATTTTATTATAACTGTTCATTACTGAGAGTTAAACTTCATTTTTAAATTTATGATATTTTTTGTATTTGATAGTCCATTTTATATATAGTATATTACAGGTTAATAACTGGGTTTCTGACAACAAATTTGCTGTAAAGTAAGTTAATTGATGTTATCATCGCTATGCTCCAGAGAACCATCAATCCTGTTTATTATCATTATCAGAACCTGATACAAATTGTTAAAGACTTGCCAGCCTACATCAGAGCAACAGGGTGGGAGAAATCTGTAAAAATTGCTTTGTGAGCATCATGATAAAGAAGATAAATAAACTATATAATAATGTAACAATACCTTATTACAAGATAAGGCAGCTTTAAATGGTTAAAAGTTGCCACATCACTCTCCGTTTTTATTAAATATCTCAGGACTCTTAATGCAGCTGCTCTTATAACCATTGACTCATCAATAAGACTTATGCGAATGCTGAAATTTAATAACATGGGTAATAAATTATGCTTAGAAAAACAAGCAAAAATCAATACATTTTTTTTTTGAAAATAGTTATTCATCTACACTCATCTAAAGTAAGAGAGTAGTACTTGCTTTATAAAAAGTATTATTAAACTTTGAGTATGAAACATTTTCCTTACACCCAGTTTATTATTTAATTGCAAATGCCAAATCAACTAATGTTCAATAGTGTATAAATTGATAATCATTTGAATTGCTTACAATCAATGGTTTTCATCATGTTATCTAATTAATATCAAGAAAACTATTGCAGGCTATAAAATTATTTACATCCAAATATTAGTTTATTAACTTAGTATAAGAATTCACAACACAAATGTCAAAAGCTTACTATCTCATAACTCTGTCTTTTTTATATTTATTTCAGTTATACCTCT
This sequence comes from Lasiommata megera, assembly GCA_928268935.1. NCBI lineage: Eukaryota > Metazoa > Arthropoda > Insecta > Lepidoptera > Nymphalidae > Lasiommata > Lasiommata megera. The sequence goes on along the minus strand of OV743313.1, from coordinate 10,732,000 downwards.
GCAGTTACATAAAAAATAATTTCAGTGTATCACAATGTAATCATACAACCTAACATTAGAAAATAACATATTATAGTCATTTTCACACATTATAAATGTAAATTTCAAGCTTTTAAATCTTTAATGCTTATTATTAACTTAATTAGTCCAGCTACAAAGATTTTTAATAGACCTAGGATATTAGACTCACTGCTATGTAATAAATATTAGGTTAGAGAAATTAATAATTAACAAAAATTTAAAAACTGTTACTGTTTAATATTATGTTGCCTACATACCATGTCATCAACTCATCAGGAGTAAATCCTAGGTTATTCCTGTCTTCCTTATGCAGAAGTGTGACTAATGCTTCTAAGTAGGACCATCTGTAGCTGTCAGAACTACTCTTTTGGGGTCTCAACCCTAATCTCTCATGAGGCACATTTCTGTTAGTGGGTGAAGTGGAACTATCTCTGTGGAACGGCTTTTTCGAATACAGACCTTTAATTATTTCAATTATATTCTCTTCAGGAGATTTCTTAGTGTCTAACCTATAAGTCTCGCAGTCATGTTTACCTGCAATAATATTGATTCCTTGAATAAATTAATTCACAGCATTGATTTGCAATGTTTACGAGCCGACATGGATCACATTTTTTTATTAAAATTTCACTACACGACTGTTTATATATATACAAGGCGGACCACTTAACACTATTTACCTTTTCTACGACTCAACCTATTTTCCAAAGTGGCCATTATATCATTATTTAAGCCGCAGTTCGATCTGCATTCAAAAACATAAATAAGTCCGAAAAATGCAATGATAACATCTAAAAATTTATAATAAAAATTCTATTAGAATTAATCACAGATAACACCACAGACCAGTCGGGACACAGACGACAAATTCACACAAAATGTATGACTGTATCCCAATTCCAATATACTTAGATCAACTGGCTAATAACGGAAATGAATGTGTTTATATCCTCTAAATACTAATAACTTGCGCAAGTACCCAGTGCATCTTGCATCTTGCACGAGAAAATTGAGAAAGTTAAGTGGAATAGTTGTACAGCCACACTTAAGCGTATTTGGTAACGCTTATCTGGCGCAGTACCTGACGCTCTCAAAATACGCTCAAAAATAGCTTGTTGACTATAGGAGAAATAAACAAGCTAATTATTACATACTACGATGGAAGAAAACTGTATGAGTACAAAAAAGCACAGTTATCAATAAAGTTTTAATTTGTAATTTTAAGTCTGTATATTTCGTTATTAATTAATTTAATAGTTTTTTGTTTTATATTGTTATCACTAATGTAACTAATAATGTAATAAATCTGTAATGTACTGTAATGCAAATTTTAACCGGAGAAACTGTAATGCTGTATACACCTGCAACGATAACTGTACTCGGCTTAGACATACGTTATATCGTTTTATTTTTAATGCTTATACAGTGTATCATTGGTGTATCTTGTGAAATAAATAAATAAATAAATAAATAAATAAAATAAAATAAGTTAAGTTTTCATATACTACTTATTTTATAACGATCTACTAAAAATAATTTATGGCTAACTAGCGGCCCGTCCCGGCTTCGCACGGGTAGACATACACAGGTACAGATATTTAAATTATAAGCATGCTAATTAAAACGACCATGAATCACTAAATTAGAAAAAAAATGTATGGTTATTTTAAAGCCTCCCTGTACACAACACACTCCCGCACTCCCCTCTCACGAAGAGTTAGTTACTCGATGCGCTGGTGGCCGCCGCCGGCATGTATTTATATTTTAATTTCATGATATCTTTTGAATGGAATGTCCGATTTCAATAATGCAAAAAGTAATCATTAGGTATTGAGACAGTCGTGAATATTAAATTATTTATTTGGATAAACATTTATAAATGGTATGGATAACACGGTCTGATTTTGATCGGCATTTCTATCAATTTGTTAAATGTAAAAAAGTAGTTATAGTGACGTAACTACAATAGTTAGACAATGGTCTCGCAAAGTTTTTTGTAGATATTGATATATTCTATAATATTGTCGAACATTTTTTTGTCCTATCATTAATACTCTTCGCAGCGTATGCGATGAAAGACATTTTATGGCTAATTTTTTGCACCTTCGGTTGGTTTTAATAGGAATTTCTAAAGATTTCTATAGTAATCTAGTACTAAATATAGCCTATGTTACTCAGTGATAATGTAGCTTTCTAATGAAAAAATAATTATTAAAATCGGTCCAGTACTTTTTGAGTTTATTCGTTACATACAAAAATACAAATCTTTCCTCTTTATAATATTATTAGTGTAGATATGTTATTCTAAAGTTATTGTTTTCTTTCTAGTAAAGACAAAATATTTTAATCTGTTAAAAACTTGATTTTTTGGAATATTTAGCCAGGTTAAATATTGAACTTCGATTTATAAAATTATATAAGTAAAATTTTTCAATCGCTTCGCTTTGTAGTTTACGAGTCTGTCCGTGTAGCAACCGTTGGAACATTGGGCTGAGCTCTGTTCTCGTAGTGCAGAACGCTTGGAAACAGCGGCACTATTAATGGTAAGAGTGCAACGTGCTCTCGCCTGTGCGTCTATCCCTGATGTATTGGAACATTTTTTTTTTTCAAGGATAAAAGAGATCTGATGGGATGTGAGATGTCTATAGAAAAGTTGTGAATAGGACGTGCAACCAACTTGCGAATTTAAAATTAAACCACGCTTTTGATGACCTAAGGCTTAGGTTAGCCTTACAAAGAGCCATTTTTTTTATCCACTACAAGTTTTACAGCAATCTCACCTGATGGTAAGTTATATAAATGATGCAGTCTAAATAGTAACGGGCTAACCTCTTATAGTTGTAAAAATGTAATAGGCCCGTTTGGACATATGTCAAAAATGACATAAAAAATCTACAGCATAACCTTGTTATGGACACACACAATATTATTTATTTCTAAAAAGTTATAACTTCACCATTACATATCTTTTTTCAGATAAAAATACATAATTATTGTAATAATTACCAAAGAAGGCAATTTTACTATTTATTTTGCCTAATAAACCATTTTATTTAAACATTAACATTTTTGGCCCATAATACTGGACATGGTTACAAGGTTACGTCGGTGGACTCTTTTTCTTTTTAATTACTAGGGATGTTACCAAAAAAATCGATATTAATCAGACAAAACGTACAATTGATTCAATGATTACTTGTGAAGGAATGTTGAACTCTAAATTAATTGAACAATGTGGTATTGTGATTGTAATAAAACATATTATTCTTTTTATATAGTATAATTTTGTAAGTTTGTAAGCAAACAAAAGGCGGATTTAGTGGCATGGCTACTAAGACAAGGCATTGAAGCTGACATGAAAATCTTGAAACCAGCTTTTAACATTTTTATGTCATTGATGAAACTGGTAAAAGAAAATAAATTAAAATATATTTAGTTCCGCAGTTTTATTTTCTTTTACCAGATAATTAAATTTATGAATTGGCAGTTCAGTCAGTACAGTGCAATTGAGTTGATTTGGGCTCAAGTCAAAGGATGCCACGCCACAACAAAAAGCCGCCGTTCTCCACAAAAAAAAAATATGACATTGTTGAAAGAAGCTTGTGCCACAACTACAGTAGAAGACTGGATAAAAGTGGTAGAAAGAACTCGGAAAAATAATAAAAGAAGATTACGACAGAAACGTCAATATTGATTACATCCTTGAAAATGAAATGATTATATTGACAGGTGACGATAGCCCAAGTAACGATTTTGGCTCATAATCCGAAGAAAATGAATAAAGAGTTATTCATTGCAACTAAAAATATTAAACTAAAAACAAATTCTACCATTTCAAAATACCTGCAGTATTAAATTTAAATTTTCTAAACAAAATTTTAATCCAATGTACTTAGCAATAAGTATATAATCAAATGAGAAATATTCAAACTTGAATCGATTTATCGTAAGTATCGAGTACTGAGTCGTATGGTTACATAACTAGTTCCGTCACTATGACATATGTCCAAACGGGCCTATTACATTTTTACGACTCTAGGGGTATGGTAAACCCATACTCCTAATTGCTTTAAATCGCTTGGCAACACAACTTTGTCGATAAGGTAACTAGCCACGGCTGAAGCCTTCCACCAGATCAGACTTGAGCCGGGAATGGAACCCAGGACCTCCAACTTTATAATGTGACAGCACGCGCGCTGCGCCACGGAGGTCGTCAAAACGTCGTTATTTGTTTTACATTGTTTTTCCATCCACCACACACCAATTTTTTAATGTTTTTATTTCAATATTCGGAGGTTTTAATCTATTAATTGGCTCAGTCCACAACGTTGTGTTTACATACTCTTTATCTCAAATTCTGATACTGCACTAAGTTGCCATGTGCCAAAGTTTATGCAATAAAACTTTGTTGCATTGCACATACCTTGGACGAAGAATTAAGGTGGACTTGACAGCCGCGTATACCCGAAAGGGACAGATAGAAAGTACCTTAAAACGCAGGGATATCAGGTTATTAAAAATTTCCCCAATTTCTTGGAGCAACTTTCCTTTAAAAAAACTATACTGAAAACGTAAAAAATATTCGGCTTGTTATACACAATTCACAACTCTACTATGGATTTTGTATAAACGGTAATTTTTTTTTCAATTCCAGTTCATGCTATTGAATGATACCTTAATTGAAAGTATACCTTATTATAGTAACTTCATTGCTTTTTTTTTATAATAAAATGGTTTATTTGAAATTTTGGGAAAGAAGCAAATTAAAAAACTGTGAAGAAAAAAGTTTATTTACTGCGTTAATAACGTTAACAGCGTTGGAACTGATAAGGCATTTAAAAATGTTGTGTTCAGTTTTTCTAAAGCAGGTTTCAATAAAATGCTAAGAACAAAATATGCGGGTGTTTTTTCCTGGAGTCCAAAGTCCTCGACCAATTGAACTTATCCAGAAGTCACGAAGTGCAGTATCTTTTGTAAATCTAAAACATAAAACAATAGTATAACTGATTATATGCACTTAAACGAATCTTAACAATATATATATAATTATTTCCGCATATTATAAACATGTTATTCTGTAATCTAACAGAACCTTTATGTAATTGTACAATGCAAATGGTAAACAACAAAACAATAATAATACTTAAGAAATGAAAGGTTATGTTTCTTAATTTGCGTTCGCTGCGACTGTTACAGCTGATCACACAGCAATGCTCCATAATTATGGCGTTCTATACACCTTCAACATTATATTACACACATAAACCTAATTAAAAACTCGTAATATTCGCTATAAATTAGTATCACAAAGGCACGCGTCACTTTTGTTGGGCATCTAAGACAGTTGAGCACACCAAAAAAAAGCTAAACTATGAAAGGGACAAAAGAATGGGTTTTTGCCGTTATCACTCTTCAGAACTTTTCATATACTTGTCTTGCTCTAACAAGGTATTATTATTTTGATGTCAAATCCACCTTGATTCTTCATCCGAGGCACATACCTATTTTTTCAACTTTCGTTCTTTATTTCTGTATCTGTACTCTCCGCTTAACTGTCAAAATGGCTTCGATTCGTAGAGTTGGACAAAAATTTTAGTGGTGGCCATTGTTAAAATCTTTCCTACGATAGTTCGTGGCTTTTGAATCGGTATCGAAGTTAGTAGTTAAAATCCCAAAGACCAAAAGACTTACGAATTATATTCAACACTTTATTCAATAAAGTAAATGTTTTTCTTTTTAGATAGGTACAAAAAATGTTAGAGCCTAACAGGTTCAGTATGTCATCTTGTCGGATATGTTTGTCGAACAAGAGACCACTGTGCCCCCTTTTTAGATATGAATTATCAGGAAACTATGCAGAAATGCTTACAGCAATTGCAGACGTTAAGGTGAGCAAATACAAATAGTTTACATTCGTGAAAATTTATTACCTATGTGCTAAATTCTAAAGTTCAGAACCACTATTAAAACAAATAATACTGCAGTTAGCTTATTTGTTATTTGTGATTTTTATAAAACAAATGTTTAAAAATTGTGTGCATTTAAATTTAAGGATGGAATACTTATTAATAAGTGCAGTTACTATTTACTAACAATTTTAGTAATTATTTTTATTTTGTCTTGTTCATGTGTTCGGTATAACTAGAGAAACAAATGCGGGAGTCCAAGAAATCTAAGTAGTCTTTCTTTTTTTCCACTCTGAAAAATATAAATAAGATAAAATAATAAATAGTGTAAACCAATTTAATATCATTTCACAAGGGAGCAGTGGATAGAGGTGACATTGTTTTGGTTTATCAGAATCAGGCTTAAAACATTACTATTACATAGATTAGAGATGTAAATGAATGAAAATGAAAAATATTTATTTGCCAAAAATCATGTTTACAAAGTTTAGTAGGCCCATTGGGACCCACACTAGGTAATCCTGTATTGTGGGGCCCAATGTTGATGTTTTACGTACAATGTTTAGCTGTGTTATTATCATTTTATAGTTCTTGTTTTACTTTTAAAACCCTGTTTCAGGTGTTTGTGGTAGGGTTATACTTATTGGGGCTATGTTGGCTTAATAAATGAACCTTCACCTTTACTATAGACATTGATTTGGGGCATTCAAACTTTAGTAGGTAGTACCTCACTGTACATATTTTGTAGTCATTGATTTATCATTATCTATTCTAACATTAACTGGCACAAAGTTTTTTTAAAGTGTGTTAATTTTCTTGTTTCTCACCAGGTTGCATCTAATGATGGACTCCCAGAAAAGATTTGCAATAAGTGTTGCACATCATTGGAAAAAGCCTATCTTCTCAAGACAGTTGCAGAACGGTAAGTCGTGATTGTAAATGTTAATAATATTATTGTTTTTTAAATACCTCATAAATAATTTCATTTAATATTACTATTATGTAGATATTTAATAGGTAATAAAATAATCAATATCACAATTTTAATAATAGCTATCTCATTTCCATATAGATCAGACAGGGAGCTTAGAAAATTGCGTGCCAGGGCAAGCAAAAATGTAGCAACTAAAAAGATTGCATTTGACTCATTTACTGATATAAAAAGTGAAATTGGCCCATTGGTTATTAAGAGTGAACCAAAATGGGAAATGGAAATAGAAACATCAAAATCCAATACACAATCAAGCATTGATGTTGTGGAAGCTAAAGACATAGTTATTGCTGATACTGTTATAAGAAAGGTAGATTCAAATGAACCCAACCCCAATAATAATTTTGATTCTGATGTAAGTAAAAATTTCATAGCTTTGAAGCTTAAATTTGAATTGGCTTACTCAACCAAAATTTGTATTGAATTTTGATGCAAAGATTGATTTTATTTCAGAATGACTTTTTTGATGATGATGTTTATCATGATGATGACGATGATGACTATGTACCCCCTACAGAGAAACCAAAAAACAAGTTTAAGAAACCAAAATTGTCAGAAATTAAAGTTTTCAAGGGCAAGAAACCAATTGTTAGAAAAGTTAAAGTTATAAAACAACTTAAGCAAGAACCATACGAAGAGTCAAGTACCATTGTCATTGATGACAAAAAATCAACAACTATAACCTGTTGTAAGCTTCTGTGTAGTACCTATGTTTTTTTGTTAAATCTATGTTGTACATTGCATACTTTGAGGTACAATTTGTTGAGGTTGATTAGACTTTAATCAGCAATTAAAAAGTTTTAGAACACAGTTCCAATCACATACTAATAGTAGTCCAGAATGATAATTCAAATTCAAAACAATCTTTATTCAAATATTCCTTAAAAAGGCACTTTTGACGCATCAATAATTTACATAGTAGTTATTTCATGGTGATAACTATATTCATAAACTTAAAACTAAAGCTATGATGGTTCCAAACGCCCCCCGGTCTAAGAAGAAGCCCACAACAAACTTAGCCGGGGTAGGGGATAGACACAGTGACTAGGAATACCAGTTGATCAATTTCTAAGATGTATGTTAGCTTTTTTACGTTTTAAAAGCCTTGATCAAAAGTGGAAAGTTCCAGAGTCAGTTTGGTTGGAAAATTTTCTTAGAATCTGTTATAAAGTTTGTATTTTGATCTACCCACTACCTACCTACTTGTATTATTACCTAAGCAATTAGAACTTTTAAATTCATAGGAATAAGGTACTTTGTAACATATTGATATATCATAGTAAGGCCTAAGAAAGCATAATATTCTAGTAATAACCCTATTGCATTCTAGATCCAATAATGAAAAATGGTGCCAAAGGTCCTGCAATCCTATTGAGGAGACCAAAAGACTCAACAATTTTAAAGGTTCATGCAAATTATAAACATAGGAATGCTTCAAAATCTGATTTTAGAAGTATTAAACGTGAAAATATAAGAGGAGTAAAAAATACAAAACCTATGTCAAAGGAAAGAGAAAAACTTGTGTGCCCTGTCTGTGGTATTTTGACGTATACTCTTGGAAATCATATAGCTACTCATGAAGGTAAGGCTTAAAATTTCTTTTTTCAAGTAGTACTTTATAAGAATTTCATTGGAGAAAGGCGGGAGACTTCGTATATGGCGGGCGCGGTTTTTCACGCTTTTCTTGAATTAATGTTTGTTGGCTAATTTTGAAAAGGACTGGTGTTGGTTGTGTCGTGGACAGTTTTGGTGTCGTTTGTGTAGTGGCTGGTTTTCTGAATGGTTAACAGGTATTGATTTGGGAAAGGTTTGAGGGAGCCGCGTCCGCGGAGTGCGAAGTTTCCCGCCATTTCTCCCTAACTTCTACATTGCTATAACTTGACATTGGCTAATCTGTGCAAAGCCATAAAACGAAAGAGAAAAAAAACAATTTCTTTTAATTTATAAATTTTTGGCTACCTCCGCGGTGTAGCGCATGTGCTGTAGATTTATAAATTGGGAGTTCCTGGTTTCGATTCCCGGTTGGAGTCTAGTCTGGTGAGAGGCTTTAGTCTTGGCTAGTTAGCACCCTACTGGCAGATATACCGCCAAGCGATTAAGCGTTCCGGTATGATGTCGAATAGAAACCGATTAAAAGGATGGGTTCAGCCGGTAGCGCATCAGCGGTCTGTTGTTTATTTCTTCTTCAGCCATTATTGCCCTCGGGAGGAATAGAGTAGTCATGTTAAAGTCCGTATTAGCTCATTAAGGGGTTCAGTTTTCGTGGCTGAGAGTAGATTTCGGCGCGGGGTATAAAGGTTTTTCGGGGGTTTCGGTTTTCTGATTTTATTGTTCAGGGCAGTGATGTTCCCATTATACATACGTCATAAGCGTGTAAAGAGTGCTGTGACTTGGAAAGGGTATGGGTAGGGTAAATGTAAGCGGATACACTAGACCAGACCGACTAGTCTATACGTCTCGACCTCAGAACTTCTTGCGTATGAGGTCCTAACGTTTGATACCTTTAGATCAAAGGTCATTTAGTTTTTGTTTTATTTTTTTAGAAAAGAAGAAATACACCTGTTCCGAATGCCCTAGATCTTTTGTGCAAAAGAGTAATTTGCTGATACACCTCAAGCAACACACGGGCGTAAAAGATCATATTTGTGAAGTGTGCGGCGCGGGATTTTATACGCAGAAGTCGTTGGTTAGGTAATGATATGCATCTAAATAACTTTTGTTTCAGTTACTAACTTAGGTTATTTTTTTTTTCGGACTGACTATTGGCTGTACTAAGCCTATTGGTTGCGACAGCGTAACCGGCTTAGGTTAATAATGTTACTGTATGATATAAAGATGTTTTAATGTTTTGAATTTAAAACATCTTTTACGGAATCAGTAATCCTCACAAATAGTGTAAATGCGAAAATGTGTATGTTGGTTTGTCCTTCAATCACGTTACAACTTTTTGCATAAGTTCATCATATTATAATTTCGAGAGTAATCCCTTTCTATTACCTAATGATAAGATTTTAATCAAATTTGACAAGGAGATAGATTTCATTCTAGTATATTTTTTTTTAGAGAATACTTACAATTTATGCGGGATTAAAAATTTGTACGAAAAGCGATAGTAGCTAGTTTTGTATAAAAAAAATTGTTGCACGAATTATTGTTGCAGGCATAATCTTATTCACAAAGGGGAAAGACCATTTCAATGCAACTTATGCTCGAAGAAGTTCATCGCAGTAAGTAAATTACGCTTTTTTTTTATTCCCGACGGAAAAAGACAGACGGAAGGCCATTGTCACAGAGCGCGGGAACGATGCGAAGTACCTACTTTGTTTTTTCATTAAAGCTTGGCGTTTTTGCTTCGATTACCGCCTTCCCTGTTTAAAATGCGCGAATTTTTTTTTTCACAAATCGATCTCAAGAAATCCGAGTTGTGGATTATATAGCATTTATATAGTTTTGGTCGGCTGTATCGTCAGGTCGAAACGCTGAAATGGATGGATCGATTGGAAGCAGTTTTGCGCATAACGGACGTTATATTATTCTGTAACAGACAAGGCAACGCTAACACCGTGTGTTTTTTTTTAATTTTGTTTTATCACCACTTTCCCTAAAAACATTATTGGGTTCCTAAATACATGTTTTTATAAATTGGCTTTAAATCATTATTAATTAAATTCTTATTATGATAATACAGCTTCAAAGATTTCCCAAAGGAAAAGCATAGTAGAGTGCATGTAAGCAATTGCTATGCTAATTTGGCTTGAAACAATTTTTGTACTTGCAATTGATACAATAAAACAAAATTTGATTTACCTATATACTTGCATTTTATATCATATTCACGCTTAATTCGTAATGAATAGATACCTCTATCGGATTCAAAAATCCAAGAAAGTGCGAGTTGGACTTACACGAAAAGGATTCTGAATCGCGTGTCAATATGAAACACTACGCCATATTAAGATTGTTGCATTGTATTTTTCGTTGTTATATGTTATAGCGGCAATATGCATACACATTCTGAGGAAATTTCTGTCCTCTACCTATTGCTGTTCATGAGATACAGCCAAACGGACAGACAAAAAAGAGGGATTAGCAACATCATCCACCCACCCTTCGGGTACGTTACCCTGAAAAGCATCGATTTGAATGTTGAGCTACACTCAAATTGGTGCATTTTTGGATGTCAGCTAAAAACTATTCGCACTTTCAGCGGTGTGATCTGAACCGGCATCTACGCATCCACGCTGGGTACAAGCCCTACAAGTGCACCACTTGCGCGATGTCCTTCAACGCGAAGCACCAGCTGCAGAACCACGAGCGAATGCACACCGGGGAGCGCCCCTACTCGTGCGAAGTGAGTCACGCTTTACTTTTATTGCTCAAGTGTTGTAAAATGAATCACACTCATCATGATCAAGCCATTGTCGGCTCTCTACAGAGAACGGGTCTTCACTCAATATGAGAAGGGTTTCGCCATAGCCCACCACGCCTGGCCATGTGCGGATTGGCAGACTTCACACGCCTTTGAGAACATTATGGAAAACTCACAGGCGTGCAGGTTTCCTCACGATGTTTGCCTTCACCGTTGAAGAAAGTGATATTTTAATTACTTAAAAAAACACATAACTCCGTAAAGTTATAGGAGCGTGCCTGGGTCGGAACCCCCGACCTCTGATTAGGAGGCGGACGTCCTAACGATTAGGCCATCACAGCTTACATCACAGATCACACTCACTGGGGGCCAATAAAAAAGCTGTCTAGTGCAGTGACGGCCTTGCTGGCGTAGTTTAGAGCCTCAACTTCGCGGGAGAGCGCCCTTAACTTGCTTTTGGCGTGTTCCCAGGCCGCCTTCTTGACTCCCTACGAGTTATTTATCACTATCCTTGTCCCTCATGTTGGTATTCTCCCCTTCTGGGGCTAGACCACCATTTTTGTGTTGCGCTCCTCTTCCATACTGGAACCTCGCTCTGAACCGCTTCATCTCTTGTGCCACTGATGCTCGGCAGGGGCCTTTGAATTTTCATATTTGAATTTTGCCTGGTAGGCGTTAGGCTTGTTATCATGACACCAAGAAAGACGTGCCCTCAAGCGATTTAACTTTTCGGTAAGACGCCGCTTAGAAACCGACTAGGAGCAGGGGTTTAATGTAACTGTAAATTACCCTAAGCCGATTAAACCGTTGACTTATAAGTGATGGTCACATAAAAACATGTAAGATTGCAGGCTAGGGCTTATTTGTAGTGGTATACTAATGGTATTTATAAATTAAATATGAGCACCACTGTAGAAACCCAGAGTTGAAGTGGCGATGCCACACAGAAAAGCGCATTGTTCATGAAGTTGAAGGTGGACAGACAACATTAAGCTGTTCCGAGGAAATCGCTAGAAGCATCTAACCATGAAAACTTTACCTTATTGGGGGAAGACGTCTATTGGTAGTTATCATCATAATATTACGAATTAATATGAAGAACAATGAACCACACCACACCTAAGATTTATAGAATACTGGCTTTACTTTAAGTGGCAGTGAACGTTCATTGGCCAAAATAACAAATACGTTTGGTTTTAGCGAGGCTGCAGACGTAAAACATTAAATTGTAAAAAATATTTCAGGTTTGCAGCGTTGCCTTCAGTTACAAAGTGAATCTCAACAACCATGTGTTTAAAGTTCACGGCATCAACTTGAAGTTCAAGTCCATACACACAGTGACAGAGGATATTCTGCGTAAGGAGTTGGGCATGATCACGGAGGCAGGGGAAGCTATAGCCCACATCATGCCCCAGCTTAGCGATGTGCCGACCCCTGGTGCGCACGAAACTGTACACCATACCTCAGATTATAACGCCTAACTCCCAAATACTGGGACTGTACTTTTATCCGACAAGTGTTTGTGCCGAATCAAGTCTATGCTCAAAGGTGGTCTGTAGTGAGAGTAATTTACATTTTTATACAAATATTGCAACATTTCATACAAGACGTGTTTATGGTTGCTTTTGCCCCTTTACTCATGCGCGTGAATTCGTTTATGACAGAAAATATATTGCATATCCGTAAGAATTGTGTAAATCTGAGGCTTATGTGCGAGATCTAAGACGAAATACTGAATGCAAATACCACGCCACGTAGATATTCACGGACGCATAATCCGTTAAGCTTAAGTTCTGTATGGAAAGGCTTTGCACTAACGCCGCTTATTCCAGTGGCTCGTAATACTCAAGCGATATGGTCGAAAATCTTGTGCACTTCCTATGAATTGTATTATAAAATAAATTGTATGACGTATATATCACAAAACTGCAGCGTGCTAAATATTTTTCATTAATAACTAGGTGTTTTTATAAGCATATACAAAAATATAAATCGTAAGTGCATGATTTATGAAATGGCCAAGCCTAATTCATGCGGGGTTGGAACACCTCCAATTTCCTAACACTAAAAATTCCAAAACTGAAAAATTCATCCATTATTAGCCTGGCACGGGATTCGAACCCAGGAGGTCGAGATCATTAGGCCAAAATGATACTAGTGTGTTCAGAGGCATCTTTTTATGGAATGTTAGTTGAAATGTGGGTATCACTTGTTTAACAGAAATTATTATAAAAGCAACCAAAAAATTTTTCAACCCTAACTATATATAGAAAAAAATCATCACACATGTGTATTTGAATGTGAATCAATGTTTTATTATTATTTAGAACTGACGCATTAAGAAATATTGATTTTAGATGCAATGATTTGCCGAACAAAGGGGATAAAGCGAGAACATAATGGTCTCGAGCTACATCCTTAAATTAAAACGCCTACATTAGTAACTAACGTGGCGCGTTCTTTAAGTGTGGTTGAAACGTATTTAACTGTATAATCTATGGTATGAGCCTCTCGAAAATGTGGACTATGTTTAAAGTGGACTTAAGATCAAAAAACCGTGATAGTGAGTGCATAAGCCATGCTATTTTTTTTTTAATGGAAAGTCCATATTTTATTTAATGTGTGTACTTGATTTACGTCATGCTTAATCAACAGTTATTCATGTGTTCAGACATGTGAAAATAATTGCATTTCATATTTTTTATGCAGCATATATCAGTCAACTTGGGTATTGTGTAAGAGGAAGTAAGAGTGGCTGTACAGTGTATGAAAAGATAGAACTGTAAGATCTGATTGGGTACCAGCTGATGTATGGAAGTTTCTTAAAGCAAATTTTGCGAGAAAGTGATAGCAAAAGAGATGAGAGTGAGGTAACCAGTTTGGGTAACCCAAAACCAGTTTGGGTTTATGCCAGGCCGGGGACTTTGAACGCAATATCGACAGTACAGGAGTGCAAACAACTGCACGGGTCTTTGACCTAGACAAAGCGTTTGACAGAGTTCCTCAAGAGGTTTTGTGATGCTATGAAAAGGAAAAGAGTGCCTGGAAAGGAACACATGCATAGAGAGCGACTACGATCGTCTGGTCAGAAGCTGGCTTTACCGACGTGTTCAATGTGGAAGTGGGCTGGCACCAGGAATCGGCTTTAAGCACTTGTTCCTCCTGATATTGAATGCTCTTATATCAAACATACGCAATGCATGTTGTTCGGTGACGACATTGTTTTTGTCTGAGAGGATGCGTCTGAGGTCCAGGGGAAATTGTAAAAATGGCAAGAGAAATTAAAAAGCGTTGGCCTTCAGTTGACATTCGATTAGCAATTCAATTTCTCCAAAATTGCCTTAAATGGATAAGGCAACAGGTCAGGACAGGCGAAGATATGCGAATCACGAATGCCCTTTAAACTTAGGGGAATATTATATAAAACGATGGAAAATCCTTTCTGTGTTGATTAGAATGCAAAAAGAAGAGTACACGCGACCGATGTGTGGTAAGAATGGATGAGATAAGTATATAAATTATATATATATATATATCCATCCCCTTAAATAAGGGAAAGATTAAAGCAAGCGCTATTAACAGAAAGGACGACGAGTAATAGGTTAGCATGGTATGGTCTTATAATGCGGAGGGAAGAATGTAATGTTACCAGAAGAATGTTAAATATGAATGTGAAAGGGCAAATGAGTAGAGAAAGACCAAAGAAGAGATGGATGGATTGCGTGAAAGAGGATATGCATGTAAAAGATGAGGATAGTGAAATGACGGCTGATAGAATTGAGTGGAAATAGAAGACCTATTGTAACGACCCCACATAGTTAGTATAAGCAATTGGATAAGGGCAAGAAGATTCGGCAAAGTGCATGAGTTAATTTGTATTGTTGTAAATAGTTATTATTTTTTAAAATAAATGAATTGTTTACATAACTCTTGTGTGTTTTTATGATTATCTTGATTGAGCCTTATTATAAGGTTTGTACACTCGCAATCGTTGTACTATCCCGCGTTAAAACGTCAGTAAAATGTACCTTAAAGTTTTCAGAATAGTCTTTAATTTCCGTACTTCGTTAATTTTACAATCACAAGATTGCTTGGGTCAATACGTTTCAATTTACTATGACGTTAGTTAGTTACGATATACAAAAGTGAACCTACGATTGTTAGCGAACAAATCTTTACAAAGGGTACTCATATTTCATTTTTGTGCGGACGTGTAACCACCTCACAAAAACTCCAATCCTTTTTAAATCAGACGTGCCGCATGTGCGCAAAGATGTACCTTTGATATCATGTTTATTATTGTCTGGCCGCCAGTCGTAAGTAGAATGGATCAGTTATAAATAAAACACGTTTACTAAATATATTATTTATGTATAAAAAACAATATTTTACTTGTATCTTCTATAATAAGTTAGTATATTTGTAAGGAACATCCAAGTGTTGACATTTAATTTCCAGATTTTTCTGTGTCAGCTACAGTTGTATATGAACAAGGACTACGCTGTTAAATACAGGTACCCTTAAATGTAACAATATTTCTGACATCACGTATGCTTTCGAGTTATGAAAACTCCAAACTGAATATTTTGCCTACTGTTTATAAAATTGTATCTAAGCGCCAGAAGGCATGAAGTCCGATCCTCTCTCCTCTATTATAATGTAGGCTACTAGATAAAATATATTTTTCACTTTAAATACTCTTTCAGTTTGAACGAGTAAAGGATGCCTCAAGGAAATTAAAAATTTGTATATAATATTTTTGGTGTTAGTAAAATTTACTTTGAAGATTATCACGGATAATAAATGCAAATTAATTGTTTATATTATAACTAGAAAGATAATATAATAGCAACATCGGTTTCTGAGATGTTAAACTGTTTGTGTGTGCTTTCTGAAAAAAGGGGATTAGTAATACTAAAGGGGTAAAATCGAAGTAAGCAAAATTGTTTTCGAGAGAATAATTTATCAAAGTTAGGAAAGTCTTTCATACAATCTTCAGTAATATTACCTAATATACTGAAACCAATAAAAACTAATACTTCAATAAATGTTCAATATGTCTTCCATATTGCTCTACCAGACTTCCGAAGTCTTAAAGTTTTCCGAAGTTCTGTTTAAATATGTGAAAATTCTAAGGGTTTTATATGGTTAACTTACTGGATTACTTTGAAGGGATTCCCCATCGTGTTGCTAGGTTATATTATTTACATTTTTTTATTAATCTACGAGCATTATCTACAGCTGCATAAAGCAAGATGAAGTTCACATTGAACATTAATATTATACTGGTGAATACTTGTACTTGCTACTAATTGCATAAAAACTTTTTGCTAAAAAACAACTTGTGCTGTTCTGTTTCGAAAAAAAAAATGATCCTAACCTCAGATTAAATACAACACATGATTTAATTAAACAGCAATACAAAACAATCAAACAAAAATTTAAAAAAAAATACCGAAATACTGATGGAAGTTATGTTCTTAGTAACAGTGTCAAAGAGAATATAATCACAATCTAGCATTTTGCTAGGCGAACTTTTAAAAATCGTTCAGCGTAAAACCGGCACGCTGTATGAGACTGAAGATAATATAAGCTTCGTCTCAAATCTCAATACGTTCTTCAAATCCACATTCCTCGCTGTTTCATGGATGTTTCATTTATTTAATCTAAAATATATAACATGACATATAAGTAGAATAATATTAAAAAATACTATTTTATCCATTTTTAGGAACAGCTCACGCTTGTTTAACTATATTCCTGCGCCATAATTGTTTTCGCAAAAATAGTTTTTTCTGCGTCTCTGATGTTTTGGATTTTCCCAAACTGTTCTAGTTAAAATAAAAAAAGTGTTTATTATGTTACTCTATTCTAATTAGCAGGTACACGCAATCGCGTAGGTGTTTCGTGTTTCCCATTTCGTATTGTATTTTTAAATCAGTACATACAATATCGCAATCAATTGAGCACAGACTTGTATAATCTTAGAATTCACCGTATAAAATTATTTTTAATACATATTATAATTTTTTTTTCTTAGAACAATATAAAATGATATAAATAATAGTTCCTTAAAGTTCTATATCAGAAAAAAAAGATTTAGAATATAATTATTCAATTTTTAGCTTCTTAATTTTAGAATCAGTAGGCAGCATGTGGGTATTTCAAATTTCCCGTCGATGAAATATTTAAAAAATATTACAGAATTAGCTTTTATCATTGTAATTTTTCAAGCAGAAACAGCCGACTATGACGGGCTTTTTGATCGCCACCCAGTGCTTTGCGATATCCTCCGGTAAGTACACGTCAGTCTGATCATCAGTATCAGTAACGCGCCTATACCTTTTCAATACCGTGATCTGCAAAGAAATAAACAAATTATAATTATTTTCATTATCGTGGTTCGCTTTTCATTCCCTATTTCAATCCGACACCCCAACTCTCGTTGTTGCGGCTTCTTTTTACTCCCCCGACCTAAGCGCTCCTCTCCGAAAGAGGAGACCTAAACATATCCTTCACGACCCTGACGATCAGATGACTACTGACAACATACTCGTACCACCTACCACACAATCATACGCTACACACCATCTTCGCCGGCGAAGAAGAGGTACCCGCTATCTTACGTCATCCGGACGTGGGCTCCATCCACGGCCTCTGAGACGTACGGATCACTCACCGTCTGACCCCCCCGTTATCCCAAACGTCGCCTAAGCCGAGGTTCGGCCTCAAAGGAGGCTCCCTTAGGCAGTCGTTCCCTTAGTTTCTTCGAGCCCTAGGGCTAAAAATTTCTTCTGGCACGGCAACAACAACAACAACAACAGCACGGTTACGCTGTGGCAACCAATAGGGTTTGTACAGCTAATAGACAGTCCGAAAAAAAAACATTACCTATGTATAACTAATGCCAATCGCTATGGAGGAGTGGATGTAATTTTTCCTAATTAATACTTACGTTATGAAACCGAGGATGGCATTTGTATGGACTAGGACAAAGAGTGGCGTTGCATTGTCTCGTCTCAATAGAGTGAGGAAAATGGTCATAGCCCAGAATTTTTGCTTGCTTCTGAAAAGATAAGCAAAAATGAGTATTATTGTATACATATAATTACAATGTTTAATTCTTGAATTATATTCCAAAGATGACATTACCGCTTCGGATTCACAAATGCACGGTACTTCGTTAGGCCCGGGTTGCTGCAATATAAAAAATTTAAATCAATTCCACGCAATTTTCAAAAAGCACAAAGCGTCGAAACTAAACACTTATCGCGTGATTGTCAAGATGAAACTTCCAAGACTCTCTCTTTTAACTTGACCCAAGAGACCTAAGTACACTCACATCGTATTTTTCGACGATATTCCCCCTTTTCCTAGTGCGCGTTTCAACAGAATTATCTAGCAGTATAATATCGTTTCTTATCATGTTAGCATAGTCCACTATAAGTGCAGGAAGTTCTTCAGGATCAGAGTTAAGATCAAGCGGGTCCTTGTAAGTTAAGCCGATTTTGTTTCTATCCATGTCATTATTTAAAGCGCTCTGTAAGAAGTAGTTCTGTCGTGTCCTTTGATTCTCGACCATAAATTCATTCACATTGGATGTCTTTTTGAATGCCAGGATCGGAGCCATCTGTAATTGCATTAGCAGCGCCGCTGTGCATGTTGCTATTAGAACGTGGGATAACTTTATCTGTAAAAAAAGGTTGAGTTTCTTATTAACTTATTATTATATTAATATATAGGCAAATAATAATAGGGCGAGGTGGAGGGAAGAAGGCCAAGAGGACGTAGCCCCATGCGTTGGTCCGATCAGATCAGCACTGCACTCGGTACATCATTCCCCGCCGCACTACATAATGCCGGAAACAGAACCATCTGGAGAAAAATCGTACGGAAGAAAGTGATCCATGCTAAGGATCACGACCCTCAGTAATGAGGATGACGATGCAGAGAGAGAGAGAGATATTAATATAAGGTAGCTAGCTAGCGAGGTAGCTTTTACAGTCAATGATTAGGTGCATGGGTATAAAATAGATTTCAGCCACTATAAGTGACCAGTTATTTATTACTAAAGACCATAAATTTCTCTAAAGGTAAGTAAGCTTTCCCAAAAATTACTGTAATCAAAGAATTATTTTTAGTTTCTATTTTGGTCCCACACACCTGTATTTTATGTTGGTGGTAGGTATGATTACGGGAGATGAGTCTGTAATTAGTTACATAATTGGAATACCGCACTGTCGTAGATATAGAGCTTTCTCGCAAATAGCCCACCTCAAAGCTCATGGTAACAACGAGTAAGTATAGGCAGTACTCGTGATTATCATGTGCTTCGAGGAGAAGCCAATGCTCTTCTTCTCGTTCCTTTGACATCTAAGGCAAAGTTAAATGCTGGCTCCTCTTGCTGCGTTTAAGATCTATTCAGACATACGAGGGTAAAAGCCCCGCAGCCGCCGCATGTTCCATCAGGCACGTATGGACAATTGTGTGAAGATAATTTATTTAGTTCTTGTATGAATACGTTTTATATTTCTACGATTTCATATTATAGTAACAGCGAAACGTGTGGTGTTCTGCACATCAACTGAATATTCAAAAGAAAACTGAATACTCCGGTTGAAGTTTACCTAATATGTTTCCATGATTCAGATCCGAAGGAACGTCTCTGACGAATTTCACGATTTCGGTGGGTTCGGGGGATTCTACGCGACATCGTGCCGGAAAGCTAAATCGCTTGGCGATGTAACTAGCCACGGCCGAAGCCTCCCACCAGACCAGACTTGAGCCAGGAATCGAACCCGTCCTGGGTTTCCAACTTTAAAATAACAGCGCACGCGCTGCGCCACGGAGGTCGTCAGTCTTCCCTAGCTCTGGTGCTGAGGCGACGAGTTGGTACAGCGCGACCGTAATCCGCGTAGTCTGGCATAACCATGGTAGATACCTTTTTTGTGGTGGAAAAGCTTTATGGCTACCTCCGTACCCTTGGGCGGGAAGGAGGTTATGTTGGACTCCTACCCCCGAAGGGAGGTATACCCGAACTAAAAACCACCACTGCATGTCCCTCTCGCAGGTTTTACTGGACACCCGGGGGACCCGTTGTATACTTCCCGGACAACTATGGTAGATACCTGCCTACGTGACACGATTTTTTTCATAAGGGTTCGAAACGTAAAAAAGCTACCTTCTTAATAGTTAGATAGTATTGGTATATAGGTTGCCAACTACAAAGTATACATAAGTTGGTAAAGTATGGTGTGAGTAGCTACTCATGCGGGTAAGTACCCAATATACTTAATACACATGTGATGACGCTGTGTGATTTCCACGGAATACTTTGAGTGGAACCGCAACTAGAAACCGGATAGTGTTCTTAGAATGATTTTGATGTTGTTAGGCGTAAATATCCTGGTCCTTAACACTGCGATCAAATATTAATCCTCACGTACCTACCTATTTTAACACGATGAGTAGTATATTGTAATTAATTATAGTAGTAGATAATTAGATACGTATCAAGACTCAAAATATTCAGTCAATAAATAAAAAAATGTATACAGTGACGTTACAAATTAATAAATTGTAAGGTTTCCATAAAAACCAAAAAGTGAAGTGATGTAAGTACATAGGTGCAAAAATTTTAGGTAGGATTAAATCCTTTTTGCAGCATCAAATTACTACTTCCGGAAATCTATTCCATCGTTGTAATTTCTTTCAAATATGTTAACTACGAGTAGAGCACTGAAAGTCTTCGTCATCTAGAAGAAGAAGTAAGAAGAGGTAACCAAGAAGAAAAAAGTGAACACGAGTCAAAGCTCCAAAAGCCTTCTACAGCTGTGTATACAGCTGCTGAACATATTGGAAGATGGAGAGGCAAGATTCTCGATACTGTTCTATATTGGGTTGGTGGTTTTTAACCAGGAATTGGCCATGGAGGCCGAGAGTAAAATAACTCCAATTACACACTACAGACGACCCGGGGATAGAAGGTTAAACCTCAAAAATATGACAACTAAATTACACTAGGCTATTAAGTATATTTACCTGCAACTATTTTTGTTTATTGAGTCCATTCCGGTAATCAGCGCTGTTTCAGCTATATACATACTCTTATATTTCATAGAGTAATGCTGGAACCTCTTTTTATCGCCAATTCATCATCATTATCTACCAGCTACCAGAAGGGTATTTGTCGTAGTAACCAGGCTGGCCAAGTCCCGATTGATAGACTTCATTATCAAGAATTCACGGGCCAATAACATATAACAGCTTATAGGTATTACTACCGAACCATAACCTTACGCGTGTTCCGACATCTACGATGCACAAAAGTATTGACCGGATATTACTGAGATTCTAAGGTCATAATTATTGTACTACTGATGTTTACTATTATTTCGTCTGCGTCTATTATTTATAGGACCCGCAAGAACCCTTTATTTTTCCGCGTTAAAGCTCCAAGGTGGGAGCTACCTCCATTAAAAATGTCGATAAGATCGGGATTGCTATGTAAATATGTAATAAAGCTAATTGTTTTATATAATTGAACAGTACTCAGTACAGTTTACGGGAAAAACTATCCTATGTCCGTGTCCATTATATAATATATGTCTGTAAATTTTATTTAAATGTTGCAGTAGATATTTGAGTCGAAGATAGGTTAAAAAGACACATTCTTTCACATGTAACATTATTAGGGTAATAAACACTCATTAACTAAATATTAAAATTATATTTAGATTGCACAAAAATATAAAGCGAAAAAACCCGTTAGAATTCAAATTATACTTAGCTAGCTGAAGTCCAAAATTCACTGAACTGGAAACACCTACCATGATGTTATATTTTCTCGGCTGCCGAAATGTTTATGAACATAGAATCATTTCTCCGCCTCTTATATACTTATATTGGATTTGATTGAATGGCGTATGAATAGTTCCATTAGCGCGAAAGAAAGCCGTCTCCCATGATGGTAACCGATCCGCATTTTCTTTATCAGGTGTCAGGTGATAGGCACTAGACAATGACCAAGACGTTATTGTTTGTAACCCACGTGTATTTCAACAATAGGGGAGGGTTGATTTCTAATCTATTTTCGTACTACCCCTTGAGCAGGGGTCATGGGTATTTTTCCCAAATTACGAAATAATTTAGTCAGCAACAGATTAAACAGAGACAAACATGTATGGACATAATACGTCACCTAGAATTAACCAAGTATGCTTCCCAATAGTAGAAACAAGTACGAATACGACTTGCAGGCGAAGGGTTTCGTACCAAGGTTTAATATGGAACGCTAGGTAGGTAGTCCCCACTTATTATATTATGGACACTAAATATACATAACTTGTTAATTTCAACTCTCCTACCTAGAACCTCCTAACCTATTACAATTCTTGAAATGCGGCCTTTGGATACTGCATCCTAAAGTTGAGTCCAGGATAATATTTTTGTCCATTCTTAAGGTCCCAGTGTCACAACAACCGTTTCCTATATATGAATTTTTAATGCTGAGAAATGCGTTTACTCATTCCCTCCGGAAGCGACGCAGGCAGAACTGCGTCGCTTTCAGCGGGGTATGTGAAACACCCTGGTAGCCAGATTACCTACTAAAACCCAGCGATGCTCCTTCGCGTCGCCTGGTGGCTGGGTCACGGGAACGCTCGCGCACTCGTCCTCAACAATATACGATTCCAATTATATGTATGTTTGTGATCGCGATTCGGTACCTAATTATTCCTATAAGTTGGAGAATTTCTATACATTGAATAGTTTTGAAAATTTCGATCGAGGGAACTATATTTATATGGATAGACTCAGATTTTCATTCATTTTTTTTTGCGTCAATGCAATTTTTATTTCGCGTTCCTACCTTAATAACTGGTTTCTTCGGGATAGGAAATAAATTAATTAAAAACCCCATTAAATCTAAATATTTTTTAAATGTTGTTTCATCGGCTAAGTACGTGAAGATTACTGGTAATAAAGGACAGAAGTGGGCTCATATATTATACCTACTCACTATTACATTTATACTAATTATTTTAATGCATCAATCTTCGCCACTATCAGTCAGATGTTTTAGTACAATTCTTGAGAATAGCTCAGCTAGTCGGAAACGATTTTTATTTACCGGTAAGTTTTGGTAGTTACTTTCATTTGGTAAAAAAAATGGTATTTGTTAAAGTGGTTTATAGATTGAATGTTTTCTAACAAATCGAAACTGTTATCAGTACCTATGTAAGAACTTTCAATTAACACATGTCAGCCGGCTTAGGTAAAGATTAAAAAGAAAACCTGACGTGTGAAATCCTTCCGTAAAAAGGAACACCATCAGAACAAAGTTACAAAAAAAGAGCTGAATTTTTATTTGGATAAACAGATTAATTTCTGTTAATTGAACACGGTTTCCTTATTTACCGTGAGTAGGACACGTTTACAATAATGTACGCAACGTTTTTAAAACTTGGGGGACAAGAATTTAAAGAAAAGTAGAAAAGGGATAATATTTAGAGAACTTAAATAAATAAGTTTAATAATATAAAATTGCTTTTTAATTTTAAGTGTTACATGTAAAATAAACGTCCAAGACAATTTCAAAATTACCTTGTATATCTTAATATTATCTTGTAGATATATCATAACAGGAATAAAAATGCAAGGGAACAAGATTGGATAAAAAAGGTCGTTATTTTGACTATAAATAATTTAATATAAGAACAACATTTATAATAGAAATGTAACAGTGAACGAAAACAAAAATAATAAATAATCGAATTTTACATTTTCAGCTACAATTATTTAACATCTACAAGTCTAGTTAGAAAAAAGTATTTCATGATAATTATTATATTTTGTTCCAAAACTTAAAAAACAATAAATCACATTTAAAGTTAAATACTGCCACATAGAGTAAAAGTCCCGATAATAACACGACAATAATTTAGATACATTTACAGATACACATATACGCTTGAAAAAGAGAAGTCATGACAATACAATGAGTTAGGGTCATTGATTTACCACTAGCCGTAGATCGATCATTATCGCTCAAAAAATTGCACGGAAAAGTAGTGCACAAATAGCGACGCGTGCACTCCTTTCCCCCAGTGTGTGACAAGGCTAGACGAAAGTTACCGATTCTAACACTCTAGCCGTATAATTCAAATGAATTACAAAGCACTACGCGCCGCTATAGATAATATAACGGCTAGATGTCTAGTGTATTACACGGGTTGTAATACATCGATATACCGACATGTAGGAAGGTATAGTTAGTTGGTGACAAATTCTCGCCTTGTTTTTGTATGACGCGCTCTATCTACGGCTAGTGGTAAATCAATTGTTAGGGTTGTAAATGTTTTTGTTTGATTTCTTTATATGAGAAGTGAAATAGTATTTAATGTTATAATATTTTAAATTAGAATTATTTATCTAAAATTATCCTTCCCACCTAAATCACCTTGTATACGAAACTCTTGTTTAGTTACTTTTATATTTTACAAGTGAACATCGATTTGTATTTGTCCATTTTGCATCACTTTTACAGCTTTAGCGTAAGCAAGCGCCTTTTGAGGTCCGCAAAAAGACGCCATGGGTTCGGTATCCGTTGGTATTCCGTGTAAATGTAGCATTAAGTCCCTCATTAAAGCCTTCTCTTTTATTAGTACTTCGTCGTTCATCACCGTTACAGGCCTACGGTCTATTATTACTCCATGCTTCTTAAGACAGTGTCTATTAAAGTCGCGTTTGTAACTGTAAGGTTGAGAGCATAGCTGGAACAATGAAAACAAGTCTTAATCATGCGCGGAAGTACCCGTAATCCCATCAATAACATAAATGTGAAATCATTATAGAGAATAGGGCTGGCTGTCGATTTCGCCGTTAATAGAGTTGGGATCCAAATGACGTCCAATTTTGTAGACAATCCTGAAATTTAATTATAAGAGCAAACAATATTCTAAAATTATAAATTTATTATGTGTTTGTTCTGCTTTATGTTATTTCCAGACACGTATACGTTAAGTTTAGTTTTTTGGAATTAAAGGAAATTTAATAATTATTAAGAAAATACTCAAATACAAAATTTCGTTCGGAAATTTAAGCATGAAGAAGTTTATAAAGAATAGGGCTATAGATCTATCACTTATGATTTATTAAATATCCAACCACCCCGCATAGATATATATGTGTATTAAACAAATATTACAGGCATCTATGATGAGTTCACACTATTTGTGACGATGATAACTTCACTTGGCAACTTAAAACTAAAGCTAAAGCCAATCACGCCTAGGTCTAAGAAGAAACCTATAACAAGCTTAGCCGTTTTTATATCACCACCTTAGGAGTTACAGCAGTTCACACCCAAGCTTTTTTTGTCGTTCATATAATCCTTTATTTCTTAATAGGATTTTTCTATAAGCTGTCGGTTTCTAAAAACTTTAAACTTGTTGATAGACATCTCCAAGATATTAATAGTTAAACTAGTTCTAGATATGTATTATTATTATTTTATATAATGTGTAGTGGTTAGTATGTATATTTAACTGTTGCAACATCTGTAATATCTACCTCGCATTTGTATGGACGCTCTCCTGTATGGACCCTGTAGTGAGCTTTCAGGTGACTCTGACTGTAAAACAACATATCACATGCATCACATTTAATTGATCTACCCGTCATATTATGACTTAGCATATGCCGATGTAACCCGGACTTCTGAAAAAGACAGTTGTAAAAAATGAGACAGTGCAGTTAAGATCTACTTCACTTATAAGGGTTAACAAAAAACACAGTTTTTTTTTACTCTGACTAATTTATTATGATTTTATGAAGCAAGTTTCTAAATATATAAGCAAAGCAGTAATCCGTCAGATCCTTTTTTAGGTAAAAATGTGCTTTGCTGGTTCTTCAGGCTTAAATGTATCTAATGTACTGAAAGAAAAATAAAAATATCAGTAGCTTTTTTAATTAAAACATCTGATTGAATATCTATCCCTCTTGGATTCTATTTGGCTAGTGACAGGCAATTAAGATAAATGTGAAATTTTTATATCGATGCTGTGATCAAATATATTAATAAATAAAATTAGCAAGCACATTTATATTTGAATTTTAACTATAATTAAATAAAACTTATTGAAATATCAAAAACCTATGTATAGTATATTATACTACAAACATATTTTTGATTCTGAGTAATATGAAAAATATTAACATTCTATGCTACAATTATTTTTAGTAGTAAGTAACTTTTTCTTTGTTTGAAATCCCTATGGTGACCCTTATTTATGTGACTGTTTAATTTGCTATTCAATTAAAATAATATCAATCTGCAAATCTTAAAAAGATAAAAGATTTTGCTTTTTTTTTTTTAAACTCTTGAGTCTGAAACTACAAAAGCAATAAATAGGTTTTGGCTATTTTCAGAAAATATACCTACCTTTTATAGAAAACACATTTTAAATAAAAAAAACAGTGATTTTTCAATTGTAATACATTAATTTACTTATTTTCAAAAATAATAATCCTAACTAATGACTTCCCTTAGTAAATGTGGGGAACATTAATACGCAAAGATGTAGTATCATATACATTGAGCCCTTAAAGGAAAAGTAATCTCTGTATTAAATTTAAAAACAAATTTCACATACCCATTTGTATTCCCTTTTACATATTGTACAGGAAAACTTTCTATGTTCCATATGTACTACCATGTGTCTAAAAATAAGAAAGGAGCATAAGATAACATCATTATTATGGTCTCCACACATGTCATGTACACAAACTGATAAACTAAATATATTGATAATATGTTCTAAGTGAAGTCAGCAAAAAGCCAATATGTATATTTTTCTCAAGTATCATAAGACATATGTATTAGGAAAATATTCATGACAGCAAAAGATCTAACCATACAGAACTGTCACTGGTGATCAATTGCCTTCCATATCACATCTTGACTATCAGATCTGCACTCACAATTTATGCCTTTTGGCCGGACTGTCGAAAATGCCAGCAGCACCTTTCACTAGCCAACCCAAAGCATACTGTGATGGGTTGTTGAAAGTTATAGGGTTTTAATGTGATAATAAGCCATTCATCACAGCTTTTGGGCCTGGGTTGAAATTTTCTCTTATCTTGATGTTGGTTATTATCAATGAACCACACAGTGCAACTGAGTGAGTAGCTGTATCACTGATAATTAAATTAAAATGAATAGTGAAATTCTTGATGTGGTACCAAATATATGACGGCAATCGGAGAGCAGCGCCATCTAGTTTTAGAGTCATGTACGACAGACAAGAGAGTGGCATCGCCCCCTCTCTTTACGCAACACTAAGGGACGACGCATTGCATTCGGTAGGTTCGGATCGGTGGTCGAGACGCGGTAGTGCATAGTCGTACTTGGTGAAGCGTATAGTCTGCTCTTTATAAATTACGATACTCATAATTGTAATTCTGTTCTACCAAGAGTATCTCGTCTGTTGGCGCGAAACTACCCACGTCTACCCAAATTACCGACAGATACGCCCCTGTCCATCCTTTATATATATTATGAAAATGCAAAACATCAAAACAGCTGAAGTGAGACTTTTATGCTGACATGATAAATTTCCTTGTTTTTAGTTAAATCCCAAAAATTGGTCATACCTTGCAACATCTGCTTTGGAAGAAAAAATTAGAATACAGTGTTCACATTTGAATGTTCCCTTTTTAATTGAATGTGACTTCACATGATACTGCAAATGTTTTGCTGTGTAAAATGATTTTGCACACATGTGACATTTGAATTTCTTCTCACCTGCAAGGAAAGTCATCATCGTCCCTATTATTAATTGACAAAAATTTAAAAAAAAAAACAAAAAAAAATTTTTTACTTCTAAACTAAATAGACTACTAATAGTTATTATAATTTAATGTGGGAAAATATAGAATAACCAAGTTCAATTCCAACTCATATTTGTATACCCACTAATTTCTTGAAAACTATCCAATAAATTAAATAATATTACTAGCACAAAAATTGGTAATCAATTTAATAATGAAAAAGAATGTTGCATATCAAGCTATAGTTAATAAATTTTAACTTTACAAAAATAACACTTTTTGATTTATGACAAAATGTAGATATATAAATTGTTACCTTACCCATATGTGTCAGGATATGTGATTTTATGTTTTTACTAATTTTCCCACAATATGGACATAATGTGTCTTTGCTATAGACACATCTGCGTTTTCGCTTTTTAAAATCATATTGTGTACAGGTTCTTAGCACTCTTAGATCTTTTAGCAAAATTGGTTTAATGCAAATGTTATTTACATCATTTGGTTTCATGTTTTCACCTGAAAAATGAAAATTATTTAAGTAATTGTAAAAATACTTTGATATTATAATGCATTAAGGTTGTATTTTGACAGACAAATTTGAAAGCTACTGGCACCTAACTGGCAAAAATCAATCATCATCAATCTTTATTCAAATAATCATTTAAAAGGTACTTTTGATGTCTCTATTACATAGTAATGAGTTGAAGGTGTTAAGTACATTTGTAAAGCTATGAGAGTTCCAAACACACTCCGGTCTAAGAAACCCACAATAAACTTACTCAGGTAACTTACAAATGCAAGTTTTATATGAGACTAAAATTGTCTGGCTAAAATACTTGTTTCCAAGATAAAGATATTAAAGTTGAACTACTAGTAAAATTTTAATTATTAAAACTTTGTGTATTGGGTTAATTATAACAGTCGGTTATGTGTATTTTTAAGCAATTAAATTATCACTTGCTTCAACGGTGCTGGAAAACATCTGAGAGTTCTCCATAATGTTCTCATAGGCATTTGAAGTCTTCCAATCTGCACATGGCCAACGTGGTGGACTATGACCAAACTCTTCTTATATTGAGAGGACACCTGTGCTCTGTAGTGAGCCAAGAATGAGTTGATCATGATGATAAAAGTTATGTTCACTGGCAAATGTTAGAGCATGACAATGCATAACTATTCAAACACTATGCCACATTGATTTGTAAGGAGCTAAAAGTGTATTCATTTAAAAATAAACATACTTACTCAAGTTTTTGTACATTTTTGTAATTTTGGATGTTTTCTTCTTTTCTTTGCAATTATTTTCTTCATCCACAGTAGCATCTTGCACATAACCGTCCTAAAAATTTAAAGATCAAACTGACTTTGTGGTAGCTACTTGGATTTTAAAGTTGCATCTGCTAAACAGAACTAATAGGTTGGTTTTGTAGGACACACTTTTTGTATGGACACACCTTTAACTTTGAGCTTGTGGTATAAAGGGCAATAGAAATACACATTCTGTTAAAATTGCAACCCTATGGCTGGTATGCTTTTTGTGATTGATGTATGGACACACATCAGTCGTAGTAATAGCATCCTGTGGGCAGCTTAAGGAATTGAAAGACTCAAAAGTTATGTTATACAAATAATTGTAATTATTTTATATTGCAATTTTATCTGTAGTTATAAAACTGTGGAATTGAGATATGTTTGTGAGAAGTAATGGCCAGTTATACAATCTATCCAGCGGGAAACATAAATTTTCTGAAATGACAGTAGGCTATGTGCTATTCTGGATTATAATAATTCACTATGTACAAAACCCATTTAGCGTTCATTCATCATTCAAATAATTTTATCATTTATTTTATACCGAAGGATGCACTTCTACACTTGGGACATAGGTCTTTTGTAGGATTTCCAAATTCCACTGTTTTGTTATGTTTATGGTCAAGAACTGTATGGTAAGTACATTATTTGTATGATATGTAATAATACCTAGATCATAAATATTATAGTTTTAATCTTACATGGTCATTATCTTCAAAACCTTCAGATTTTATTGTGCAGGGAACATTTCTCTTTTTATCATCATCCAACCTTTTGATCAAAGTGTTATTGTAATAAATACAACCATCTTCATTTCGAAACAAGGAATTGTAATCTAGGGCTTCATGTTCAGGATCTTTATAAAACAATTCTGTGAGAAATTCTTTTTTGATATCATCTAGAGTGTTAAACTTAAATACCTTTGATTGTTTATTCAGTTCAAGATTGGATCTAAAAATAAAGAGTTCAGAACCATTTAATTGAAGT
Organism: Lasiommata megera; assembly: GCA_928268935.1. Taxonomy (NCBI): domain Eukaryota; kingdom Metazoa; phylum Arthropoda; class Insecta; order Lepidoptera; family Nymphalidae; genus Lasiommata; species Lasiommata megera. The sequence goes on along the minus strand of OV743313.1, from coordinate 10,701,582 downwards.
TCAGCTTGGAGATCTTTCTGTTTGCATTAGTTTGTTAAGGCATGACACTTCTAATGCTTGTTTCACTTTTACAAGCAATGGCTGTTTCTATTCAATTAATTGTAGCATTTAATCCCATGTATAGTCAGTTATAACGGAAAGAAAAAACTAACCTTTCAATTAATAGTTTAAATTCATAGAAATCATTAAGTTTCCTACGACAGTGCAAGCAGATTACATCATTTTCTTCTTTAACTACCTGAAAAAGAAAGAGATTTAATCACTCAAATAAATTAAATAAAAGTGCTGATTCTTTGTGTGTGCAATTGACTCTGATTTTAAACTACAGCTCATAAAGCTTACTATGATAACTTGAACATAAGACATATTTTTTTAATGTTTATTATGTATCCAGTGATCAGAAACTTCCCACAATAGCCTAATGTTTTCAATTCCTTCTGACTTCTAACCCAATATATAATGTCTCTCTCTTTTACTCTCAACAAGAAGCTGATCAGGTTTGACTGGGGTGTGAGGAACATGCACATATAGACCACATTCTTCACACCCTAGGCTGATTACTACTTAAGACGATGTTCTTTAAAAACAGAAATTATATATTAATTTCTGTTCTAAGGCCTGAGGTGCATGGACTCATCACCATCGACCCTCATCAAGCAGTTAATTTAGTAAATGTACGTTACCTTAATTCCGGTGATTAATGTTATCATTGTAGCATATGACAATCCTTGATCAGTCTCAAAAATTGAACAGGAATTTCTTTTGCTTTCTAAACATATCCTGCACTTATTCATGCTTATTTAATTAATTTATTAGATAAATCTAAAAATTGTATTATAGTTGGAATTCACTAGCTGCATGTAATGTAATAAAATTATGTATGTCTATTAACTATAATAAGCCTGCTGCCTGATATTAAAATTAAATCCCGAAAGAAAAATCAAAACAACATGATATGTTTTTTTTTTAAACTAGCTTTACAGTTAACAGCTCTGTGTTCTAGCTCTTTTAAGCCTTATTATACTAATGTTAGATATCAAAGAGGCAGAACCAATATAATATTACATAACTAACGAACCTATGAAGGAAAATTATAATATGGAGAGTTTATTAGTGATCGTGGTAGTGTAACCCACACTACCATGGTTTTAACAAATAAACATCCTTAATAATTTTAAGCGAAGCTATTTTAAGAACGTTTTAATAGCTTACAGTAAATTCATCTTAATATGAACTAAAATACTTTTTAACTGAATACAAAATCTTCTATCTATGATCTATCCAATATTCTCACCACACCTTTAGGGGTTATTTTTAAATGTAAACGGCAGCTAAAATTTAAAGATATTAATTTCTCTCTCTGTATAATTCTTTACCAGAAGAAGCTCCGCAAAATCGGTTTCGCCATTTTAAGAATTAGTAGCTTTTTTCAAATAAACTTTTTAACGTTACCACTCCGTTGGGAGAAACGAAAAGGTAAGTGGGGGTCGCCCTCTTAAATATCTGTTCCTCAATGGCACTTATGCATTCACCGCACTCCCGTCAGGTTTATACCCACCGCTCGTGTATCCTCGTGTCGTCGGCAGCTTGTCTGCCGTCCTATTCCTCATAAAGGAGGGCGTGGAACACGGCTCGCCATCTTCTTGGGCCAACTGTGTCGCTGTTACTTTTCGTTGTTCCGTTCTGTCTACTCGCTCCGTTCTATCGACCGAAGGATGTTTGATGATCTTATCCCAATTTGTATGAAATTTAAAAAACCTATTCAGTGGTTGTCATACGGACTAGTACGCAAGATTTATCAAACATCTGTTTTGCCTTCTACATCAATGCTTATAGCTTCCCACGATATAAATTTACAAAAAACTCCTCAGTATATACATAAATTAGTTACAGTTTTAATATAAATAAATATAGCTATCTATTTATGCAACGCAATTATCACCCATGTAACATGAAATTGTATTATACATAGATAATATAACGATTATTGACTTGCATATAAATTTTATGTAACTTATAAATAAAATTGTTCTAATAACTTTAGGGAAAGAAAAGAATACGTACGTGTATTCTCGTGATTCTTCGAGAGAAAGACGATAGACGCTTTCTTTTGGCTCTTGTAACATTAGGATATGGGGTTTTGACCAGGCTTGTAGGTTGATGATGAAACATGCAAAAATCTTCTCTACTAGGAGTCTTAGTGCATAAGAGTAGAACAGTGTAGATTTTTTAAATATGTTCGAATTCTTATAAGGGTCCTGGTTTAAGATATGCTTTAATTTGATGCATGCATAAAGTGCACGCTACTGTACTATGGATCTAAACACTTAATAGTTATCCATAGGCACTGCCAAAACCACAGGCCAATAACGAAACGTAGTTTGAGACTAAACGTGCATACCTACTGCCGGCTTAGTTTACAGTTTAATTTAAGACTTCTAAATATTTACGTTTCTGCAGGAACAAACTGCTTCACCTGGCCGTTGTAAAAATAAACCAACACCCGAAATTAATAATCAATCTAATCTAAAATCCTCGGATCGAAGATTAAATTTAGCAGTGCAGTGCTATAACTCACCTACACTCTAGTTCAGAGTTCCCCTAAATTTTTTGTGTTTCATGTTTTTCCGTGTTGGGTAGACCCCCTCCTTACCTGATATTGGTTTCCTGTAAATTTCTAACTGTAGTGATGTTTAGTGTTAAAAACTTTTCAATTTTTTTTTTCGCTGACATAGACCCCTTGCAGGTTGTCATAGACCCCTAGGGGTCGATATAGACCACTTTGGGAATCACTGCTCTAGTTACTAGTTAGTAGTAACTGAATTGATTTTGGATTACATTAATTAAGTTTTATTTATATTAACTGCGGGCGTCACTGTATAGAGACAGTATATAAAATTAAATCCTACAATAAAACATAAATCCTCATTACGTACGACGGCCCCATATCGCGTAACTAGCATAGTTAAATAACTGCTGTTAAAAAAGATAAAAAAATTGTTGACTTATGTTACTTATCTTATATCACAGTAATATTATGAATATTATAAAGCGGACTTCAGCAAAAATATTATAATATAGCTACTCGACTCTATCCTTTGATCAGTCATTCTTAACAATTTTGTATGGGACTACGAAAGTCTTTGTGATGATGAAATTCGAATAAAAGGCTTTAGAAAAATTTAGAGATAGCTGGACGTGGGAGATGGACTGGAAGTATGTTGCCGGAACTAAAAATATTCAATTATTTTATTTGAATACCATTCATGGAAACTTGTATGAGACTGCTTTTTGCATATTTGCATTCACGTAAAATTTATTGGTCTTCTTTAAGAACAAAATGTAACCTCTTCAAAGCTAAAGCAGGCCCCTAAAGAATACCCCTATGGCTTCCATGAAATATCATATCAGTCAAATTTATTTTGCCAAGCCAACCAAAAGTGTTCTACATATTGGGACCTTAGGCGAACCTTTTAATAACATGGCCAGCGAACAAAAATATTTGCGTGTCTATATAAAATAAAGCTTTTTTCGAGATGCTGTCCTGGACAATTTTGAATGGGCCTGTATGTTTATTATTTTCAAAGAGATGAATGGTTTTCTTGCAGGAAAGATGAAACCTCATAAAAGTCAGGAAGAGACTGGAATAGGTACTCCCACGGCCCTAAAATACTATCAGTCACAGGAATCTCATGCCAGAACACAAAATTCAAACCTTTGGAGTTTAGAAAAAGCTTGTTTCCCCAAAAACTTGGGACTTGTTTTTACGAAGAACCATCTTGAAAAGTTTTTCATAAAACTATTGTCTTAACTTAACATATGTTTCGAAATTACAGTGTTACTAGTATCGAAAATTACGGAATTACATTGATGTTCATCTCCTTTAAATATATATAATAAAAATAAAAATAATAAAATATTATAGGATAAAAAATTAATTTAATTATTAATTTAGAGATGATTATCGATAGTAGAAATATACACTCTGAAACTGAAATTTGACTCTATCCAGTGCATGAGATACAGCCGGCTGACGGACAGAAGTCAGAGAAAAGGGTGTAGGTAGTAGGTACCTACGACTTTCTAGGGTTGTTTCTAAAAACAAAATGTTACTGAGTAAGCTTTGCAAGTTTATAAGTTGTAACGTTATTCGTTGAGCATTTATTTTAATAACAAATGCTCAGGAATAATGCTAGTACCTAATAGTTTTCATATTTTTAATACAAATTAAATAAGAGTGTACATGCAGATGATTTGTATAAGGACATGAAATCTTTTCAACTGTTTGAGACTTAATTGTATCTCATAAATAGGATTGACAACAACCTGGGAAGGTTATACCTATATCTCAGAAGACAGAAATAAATAATAAATAGCTGGTGCCCGCGACTTCGTCTGCGCAGGATTAGTATTTCGAGTAGCTTATTAGCGTGGCTTAGAAAAAAACTAATATCACGATGGTAGATTTCCCTACTTATCGTCATATTTTGGACAATTTACACAATATCTTTATATAATTGTAGCCTATGTGTTATTCTGATTTATAAGCTATATTATTGTAAAGTTTTATAAAAATCCATTCAGTACTTTTTTAGTAAAAGAGCTTAAAAGGCAGCGAAGGCAAATTAGGGCCATTTATTTATTTTACCCAATATTCAGAGCAGCAACGAGACACTCGTGTTGTATTTGCTGATGTTTTACTTTTTATATATAGGAATATTAGGGCTTAATACCAAGATTCTATTATTCAATGCTCCGAAACCCAAGAACATACAACACGAGTTGAACATATACAAAAACGCTTTACCTGATTCTCGGCGACCAGAACATTCTAACAGATACCTACCTAGTTACTTTAGTAGGCAACAGTATAAGACTTTAATCCTATCTGATCGTAGAAAGCTGCTGGAAATTTATTTTTGCACAAATTACTGAACGGCTCTCTTAATGCTTCTCAAAAAAAATAATAAATTAAAAATACCTAAGCCGTCTTGCAGATTAAAAACCTATGTTCCTTTTAGAGCCAGTATAGCTAAAGTAAATCTGAGTGATTAATTTTTCCCTAAATATATTTGAGTTAGTACCAGTTTCCCGATGATAACTTCGGTCCGTAAGTGTTGCATACAATAATATTAAAATACACGAAAATTACATAATTTACGACTAGATATGCAACTGGAAACAAAGCAATGGTTACATTGTGTTACCCGTTCGAAGACTTCGGGTTGGGTCGCGTGAAAATATGAAAAAGTGCATCGCGCTCGACTCTAGATTAGGGCGGGCGGCCGCGGCAGCGTGAACGCGACGACGACTAGACGTAGACGGGCGCGCATTTTCCTATTTCCCGGTACCTAAGTGTTGCTTAGCTCGGAGTGAGGGCCTGGCGAGCTAGAGATGAGGCGTATATACTAGAACAGATACGGGGACTAGGTATTTATCGATACTAGATCGCACCTGTTACCAACTTTTAAAATACTCGATCCACCTAGTCCCAGAGAGGCTAATATGTTCCTTGGGCTAGGTAGTACTTGTGGTCTGTGGTACTTATAATGACGCGGCACCCGTGGCCCATTCGAAACGTGTCATTAGAATTTGAACCATATTTCGATACATAAATAACACGACGCTCACTCTTTTTACCTTGAAATATGGTTCAAATTCAAATGACTGACACAAGAATTATTTAGGCAAACGCGAGTGCGTGTCGCGTTTTAATCTTTCTAGCAGTCTTTCTATCTTTGTCTGTCACTTGACTTATTTGACACTAGTCGGGACTTTATCAAATACTAAATAGTATCGACTAGTCGAGACTTTACCAAATACTTAATAGTATCCACTAGTCTCTAGTTTTGTGATCTAGACTCAAGAGTATCAAGTACGGTACGGACTCGTGCAAGCCGCGCTCGCCGTATTGATACCTACTCGACGACGTCGTAATCTGTTACGCGCATCGGACTTATTAATCGGTTTTCAACTTTTCATAAAGTTTTGTAATGTGGTTAAAGAACTTTGTTAATAAGACATTAAAGTGTTTATTGTTTTAAAAAATGATTGTATTGTAGATATAAGATTAAAAAAAAAAAAAGACGGGTTGCACTCCGGGAGTGCCGGCAGAAGTGAAAACTTGATTATTAACGTTGAGCATGTTTGATATTTTGGAATGGTTAGGGAATAATTTTGCACCAATTGCTTTATCAGTATAAAAGTACTATCATTTATGTGGTAGAATACAATATTCATTTATTGCGCTATCGTACACAAACATGACAATTTATTTTACATTAAAAATTTAACACTTTAAAACTATTACAATTATTTTACATTAAAAAGTTTATCTATATCAATTTCCATATTTTAAGCACTTTACATTCACGAATTTTACGAATACACAACAATGTGATCACTACACAGACGGTCGACCCATCAGCTGTCACCATCCATGGATGCGCGTGGCACGCTGTAACATACACGAACATTCGCGCAAGCGCCCTGCGCTGCGTAAACGAAATAGTAGGCCCAGGCATACATTTTCGCCGCGCAGTAGAGAGGGGATAGCTGTCTACTCTCCATCCGTCTTACGCTTTTTCGATCAGGTCACGTGTCCTGACGCGAGTTTAAGATTTTATACCCATTACAGAAAAAGTGCTCAACGCCGCTAAAGAAGTTTTCACTTCAAAAATCTGATTATTCAGAAAACAGCAAAAACACCAAAAAAAAAAAAATGAATTGTAATCTTATAAATACGCCAACAATGTCGATAAATCCTCACGTCGAAGCCTGTAGTGCGTACGTACGTATCTACACGTTACTACTACACGTACTATGTACTTTAAATACACGTACTTTATGGACTAGGTGGAACAGGTATTTGGATCGAGTATTTCTACGGAATTGGACTAGGTGCACCTAGTACAAAATTTACCTAGTACGACTCATCCCTATGGCGAGCACAGTGCAGCGTGAATTCGGCTCGACCGCGTCGGTGGTGGTGGCAGTGAGTCACGCCGGCCGCCATCGACAGCGCGTGGGGGCGGCCTGCAGCGCGCTCGGGGCGCCCGGCGCAGTGTCGCACGCGCCGCCCGCGGTCGCACATCGTCCGCCGCTCCGCCTAGCCGCCCGCGCCGCCTCCCCGCTCTGCCGCACCACGCGTGCGCTGGGCGCGTCGCGCGGGCCGCGGGCCAGGCCCGCGAGCCTGCTGCTGCTCGCCGCGTGGCTGGCGGCTGTCGCCGCCGACCCGCCCTGCCCACAGGAGCCCCCACCGGCGCACGTCGTCTGTACCTCCTGTCGCACCTACGAGAACGCGCGCGAGCACAGCCTGCGGGTTATCCGCGAGAGCTTGCTGGCCAAGCTCGGCTTCGCGCAGGCGCCCAACACCACCGGCCGGCAGCTGCCGCGAGTGCCGGCAGATCTCATGGAGCGCTTCGAGCGCCGACCGCCACCGGCGGGCGTGCAGGCCGACGCGCCGGCACTCTCGCGCACCTTCGTCACCCACACGGAGCAGGACGACTTCCTCGCCCGCACCGACAATGTCCTCGTATTTGCCCGTTAGTACAATGATGAAATTTTTCTTTTGATTCAGTTTGATTCTTTCGTCGTATTACAAGTCTAATAGAGCCAAGTTCGATGCCCCTTAGAATATATAGATAGATATACCACCTATTAATTAGTATATGTCTCGGTTTAAGAAGGTTATAAAGATTCGCATGCGTAGCGACAGCTCTATCTGCCTGAGTGCTTCATTGTGCATTTCAATTGATGACCGGCATATATCATTAAAAGTTTAGAACAGTAGGTACCTACTAATACCGGCCGGGCGGTACGGTGTAGCAACAAGCGATGGCGGCTGAAAGGCTCGCGCCAGGAAGTTGTTGGACTACACGTGCGAATAAACTATTCGCACAACATGGTCTACAAGGTTCATTGACAGGCACGTGTGCAGCTTATAAGTGGGTAAGGCACTCCATGATCGCCTTACGCATTGCCAATTTTAATTAGCAAAAGATCGTTTCGAATCGGACATGTCTTAGGTAGGTCGCCATTGTCTCTACTTAGATTTCTATCGCGGTCGCCTAGAACAACTGTAGAATATCAATATCGGAGAGTTTACTGAACAGTGAACACATTAAATTTAATTCAACCGTTTCTACTCTACTACTTACTCTACTACTCGTCTTCAGAAATATTATCATCCGATTATTTATAAATAATTCGAATTTTAGTAGGAGATATTTCATGCCCAACATTACATTTAAGCAGTAAAAACTAAAGGCAGAAATCTTAAAAATTAATATATTAAGGTTATCTAAAAGTATGTAAATAAGTGATCTAGTCTAGTCTAGCATTAGGGGCTTCGACCGCTGTTGATAACCAACACATAAAGACGTTTTAACGTCTCCGACATTGCGAATAGAGTTACTAATTAGACAGCTGTGATACAAGCCGCAATAACCATCTTCTAATAAACACGCCTTTATCATTTTAAAAATCATTTTGAACTCTTTTCATATTATTAAATCTGAATTCACTCACACCTTTCATACTTATATATTTTTTTAAACGCAGTCATTTTGCGTGAACTCTTAATTCAAATGTAGTTGAATTGATTAGGACTAAAAGTCATTTAACCCCTTAGGAGTATATTTCATAATGAAAAGAAGCCAAACACCAAATAAAAAAAATCGTTCAAAAATCAGTCTAGATTAAAAATATAAAATAAAACAGAAATTCGCAGTTTGAAATCAAACGGTATATAAGAATTAGGTACACGAAAAACAACCCGATTCTACATACCATAATGTACCATATGTATTACTGTAAACATATCTACAACTGACAGAGATTCTTCTCGTTCAGAAATAGGCAAAGGCAAATCAAACAACAACGTTTTTAAGCAAATTAAATAAAGTCTCTTTCTTTCTTGTCAACGTGTTGGATGCAAACTTAACTTTAACACTTAACTTTTTAAGACTCTGCTGCTTTTAGGAGAAGCTTACTATTGTTGCTTGCTTACTAAAAACACTAAATTAATTAATATTCATAAGAATATTATTGTACAAATTATTTAGATATCAATGAGTATTTTCGGATACGTCATGCTTGGTAGATAGGTACCTAAAACACGTTATATACGAAATGCGGTACGAAGATACATGAGTAAATGTTCATTATTTTTAGAATACTTATCAATGTCGATAATGTAGTTTGTATTCACAAGTTCTTTTGATAGGTCATCCGTACCGAATGACAGCCCTCAGTGCAGATATCGCTCTCCAGCCCGACTTGTTTGTAATATTGTATACTATACCTATTGTGGAATCTTTTATAATTGTTGCAAGGTGCTCGCTTACTCTTAAATCCGAGTAGATACCTAGATTGTGATTACGTGAGCCATTGAAACATTGTTTTTCTTATTTGTGTACATCTTAAAGAGATAAGAAGTTGATTCTGTATTGCTATTTCTAAAAATTCTTATATTTATACATAGGTGCGTAAAAGTAATACTTGAGATATTAGTTGGATGAGCGAAAGTTTGAATGTGGATGCATGGATCTTTGAGAGGGCTAAATCCATAATTTTATCGATTGTGATATAAGGTGCGTGGCCGCCACCACAAAACCTTTTGCAGATTAGTATAAAAATGTCGGATTTAAGTAATGCCAGATAGAAATAACTAATATAATAGATACATTACTTTTAATCAACTATGGATAAGCGGATAATACAAATAAAATTGTAAATTCCAAAATACATAAATTAAAAATGTATAACTTTTATTGTGTCTAACTAATACATAATGTAGAGTTATAATTAGACGTGTAAGATATAAAAAGGTCGTTAATAGATCCATACGGCATAATTAACAATAAAATAGGTGCACTTTTCATAAATCTACCGCTTAAGAAGCATCGCAATGGCAATTTAATACTTTTCGAAAGATCAATCATCCCCATTTTTTAAGAACTGATGATTTACTATACTATTTTGTTTCAAACTGATGTAATTACGTACAAAAATTTATAATAAATTAACCGGTACTTCGAAAAATCACTGTTGTTTCGAACCGGTTGGATGATTATCACTCAGTACATACCAACGTACAATATTGGGTATGGGACTACCAAAGACCAAATTGCCAGACTTAATAAAGATATCTGTGAAGTATATGAAGAGTGAAATAAATGAAGCACCTAATGGTTTGAACTTTGTCGCCGGAAAAGCAGTACCAGTGTGTAGGTATCGAATGCCGACTCTCTGTCTGCCAGCCCGAGCCGACGTAATCAACGTGCAAACGAACCGCCTCCGTACTGGGTGACACAATTCCTGACACATTACCTAATAATCTACATAGGTACGCTCCCTCTATTTCGGCCATATCCGTTTTTTAGTGTGTACAAGACTTTTTCTTTAATTATGATCAAATTCAATTCTTGCCCAAACTATACATGTTCTGCGGTCAAGAGGAGTAGGCCTATTGGGGATACCTCTATAAAAAAAGCGCACCATTGGTTCTTACCTCATAGGTGGTGTGGAAAAAGAACCAAATCTTTCCTACAAGACAGGTATTTCTTTTTGCACACTACTGGAAGCATTGCGTTATGAGCAGACATTCAGAATAGCATGACAGTAAAATAAAAATTTAGACATAAAACCGGGTAGGTAACATGTGAATTTGGGATCTGAACTGGATCAGCTACTGATGTTATATACTGATACTTGCTGACTTGACTGATACTGATATTATCTAAAACGTATCACAATAAAATTGAGAGTTTTTGCGTGTATAATAAAAGAACAATGACAATATCTCAAACTTCGGGAGTAAGTTTTCTAGTTTTACTTACTTACCTTTTATCTTTAGTAGTTATGTTATTAAAATTGTCGGGAACTGTGATAATGTACAATTATAATTAAATACAATTTTGAGATAACCCACTTGGGTTATCTCTAAATTGAATCACTGCACGCAGAAATATCTATGTTGGGATTCTTTGAAACTGTCGAGGTCGTAGCAACCTACGGAAGAATTGCGTATATTAAACTAGTTTGCAATAAATCCGTTTATTTTGCGAAATAAGCATTCAATTTACAAGTGGTGGTACACGAAGAATGTAATAATTTTTACTTGAGCTTTATCTCATATACAATAGTAATTCCCTACTCATGTTTTAAATGTTTAGTCTACTGAGAACACAATCTCACCCGGTAGCAATTGATGATACAGTCTTAAGATGGCAGACGGGTTAACGTATTATAGTTATGACATTTAATCGGTTTCTACGAGAAGACGTACCGGAACGCTTGGCAGGTATTTGTGGGAGGGTAGTAAGTAACCAGAACCAAAGCTTACCACCAGATATACATCTGGGGCTTTTTGTCATCGCTTGAAGCATATTTTTCTCATATTCGTGACTTTTTTTGTTTTGATTTATTATAATCCTAATCAATCGGGATATAATGTTTATCTACATCTATCTATAAATATAATGACACTGTTCATTCTGTACTGACAATTGTAAAAGTATTAAATGAATGACTATTTAAGTTTCTCAGAACACTCCGAAAGCAGGATTCTGCCAACGCCATCTGTATTGGTAGGACAAATCACGCCAATTAATCATTTTACTGCTAACTTCGTTAGTTTGTCTATCAGCAGCAGTTGATGTGTAAACCACTCATCTGATATCACTTAAATTTCGCAGAATCATGTTTTTAGTCTGTTCTGAAACTAAAATGCCAAATTTTACAAATTCTAAAGCGTTTAAATCCGTGTAATATACACATTTTTAAAATGCATTTCATACCATATTTTACGAATATATTGTACTAAATTTGTACATGGATGGGAACCATGCATTAGTACCGTCTAAAAAGTAGCTAATTTTTATATAAATTTCGGATCGAAAAATTGCACAATGCTCTGTTCTTGCTGCTTGATCAAAGGAAGCAGCATACCAACTCTCCTTCTTTTTTATTAGAAAGGATTTTATATAATTATAATATAATGTTTTTTTTTTAAATATTAAGTCATTGAGTGTAGGTGTTTTAGGCTGTTTTATCATTGGTTTCAGCATTAGCAGTAAATACACATTCGCTTACTTTCAAATAATTGCTTTATTTCATTTTATACTCGTACAACTATAAATTTATCAATATTTTTTTTGGTAAATTTTTTATATTATTGTACAAAAAAAAAACAAAAGGTAATAGAATCTAATGCACTCTTTTGCTTTACAGAACTGTTAACTAAGTCCTTGCATCCCAGTAACAAAATCATATCTACATGGTATGAATAGTACGACTATCGATGGATAATAAACATTAGTGACTAAGAAATCTTTGATTACAGATTTCTCAAGCTTCGTGTTCGAGAAATCGAAAACGAATCGACAAATTACATGATAAAACTACTAAGTTTGACCCAAAAACGAAATAAAATCGTTAAAAAACAAATAGGTACTTGTCATTTTATAAATAACGTTTTCTTATCGTCTGAAACAAGGACGTGAGTATTATACTCAGATTAAGTGTATCATCAGAAGCATTTCTAAAAGTAAATTTGCTAGATATTTATATCAGCACATCCATTTTATTTTTACGCGGCTACAGAATGAAAACGTAACATTTTTGCCGCTGCAGCGCTAAATTTATCTTCTTTTATTTAACTTCACGTCTCTTCCGTCTATCTTTGGGTCATTGTGAATTTCTAGATGATCCAATGATATCAGCAGCCTTTACTAGGGTAACATTGTGTTATTTAGCGTAATATGAGTCAACTAACTTTTATTTTCTTTCTTAGTTATTTTATTTGAATTTTTCACTATCTCCCAAATCTTACAATTAAATAAATGCTGTAGGGGCCAAGGTTGTGTTAATACTTTAGCCTATTAAGGACCAGCATTTATGTATGACGTACCATTTAGTCAGTGATCAATGAAATAATGAATATTTTAGATTGAATTGTTATTTTTAATGAAAGTAGAGATTCTAAAGGCAAAATTCTAAGCAGTACGAGCAGTGATTTCAATTTAAGTTTTATTAAAAATACAATTATACTGCACACGCATTTTTTTTTGTGTAAGATTTTTGTAATAATTCTGAAACAATCTTTGGAAATAAGGGGGGACTTAAAACACTACAGCTGGGTACAATTTTTTTAAAGTTAAGTATGGTTTTAAGAATCTGGAGTATATACTGAGCGGCACGGAATGTGGCCCAAACATAAAAAACCGATAACATGCGATTTTGGTGAAGCGTGAATGAGAATTTCAAGTGGAGGTTGTCGACACGTTTGTTTTTGTTGATTTAAGAGGTTAAGCATAAAAAAAAGTTATTTTTTTTACTTCTGTGACGTTTAACGTTAATTTGTCGCTAAATCGCATGAAACACGGGTGAGTTAAAATTCAATATTGCATTTTATTGCTGGTGCATCTTTATTCATTTTGTTTCTTAATTAATGTGTCATCTTTTTTTACGTTCAGAATCGGAACACTAAGCCTTTAACTCAAGCTCAAGTTGCTCAAGCTGTGTTGCTTCGGAGTCAAGGGCGAACGGAGAGAGAAATTGCTTCGGAGTCAAGGGCGAACGGAGAGAGAAATTGCTGAATTGTTAAATGTACCGCGTACAACCCTTAGATACGCCTTGAAAAGGTACGATCAGACCGGCCTGTGCACGAGGAGACCAAGAGGTGGCGGAATCAGGTGTACATCAGCGCAGGACGAGCGATTTATCACTCTCGCAATTTTAAAAAATTGGGTACTTACTGCAGTTGAAATAAGCCAGCGACTGCAAACGGCAAGAGGGGTCAATGTTAGTGAGCGGACGATAAGAAGGAGAATGGATGAAAGGAACGTGCGTGCTCGAAGACCAGCGCGAGGTCCAGAACTGCTCAGACAACATCGCTAGCACGACTTCGGTTCGCTCGAATTCATGCGAATTGGACTCACGAGCAGTGGAGTAGAGTTTTTTGGACAGATTAATGCAGAGTGGCCTTAAGAGCTCCGGAAGACCGTGAACGTGTATGGAGACGGCGTGGAGAGAGATTTCTGCCTATCACCACCAGGCAAACCGTAAGTTTTCACGGTGGATCCTTTGTGGTTTGGGAGGGATAAGTACAGGCGCACGTACAGAGTTGGTGGTAGTTGAAGATCGTTTGACTGCAGTCCGATACATTGAAGAGATCCTCAAAGATCATGTTTTACCTTATGTGGAATTCATTGGGCGCGAAGAATTTAAACTAATGCAAGATAACGTACGACCACCCACTGCAAGATGTGTCAACGATTATCTTTCAGAGGTAACAATTCCTAAATTGGTGTGGCCATCTCAAAGCCCAGACATGAATCCAATAGAACACGTCTGGGACATGCTCAAAAGATGCATCCGAGGCAGTCCCAATCCCCCAGAGTGCTCTGAAAGACTCTAAGTGCTCTGAACGCCGCTCTGGTGGCCGACTGGGAAGAAATACCCCAAGTGGACATTAAAAACATTATCCACAGCATGCCTGATCGCATGCAGGCGGTCACCAGGCCCCGAGGAGGTAACACGCGTTATTAATTTTAAGTAATTTTAAGGTTTAATTTGTAAAATTCATTAATAAACAATAGTTAAATTTGGAGTTTAATGTCTTTTTTTTATTTAACAAAAATTATAATAAAGTTATCATGATTTTTGTTTAATAATCATTGCATTTAGGATTTCAATAAACAATTTAGGTTTTCAAAACAAAAAAACAGCCGTTTTGCGGTTTATTTTGATAATAACCCACAAAATGCATTTGGGCCACATTCCGTGCCGCTCAGTGTATATAGGTAACCCCCAATTCCCTTAATTGTATATATCATTAATTTTTAATGAATTGACGTATTTTGTGTTCAGACCCTAAACACTGGATGGGATTAAAGATTGTTATTAGATGTTAAGGCAAGATCAAATCGTGACGTCCTATCTGCGTCAAGTTCCGCGTCCTTCTTACTACCAATCCAAAGACACGCTCGTTTTAGCAAGAGTCTTGACAGTGGTCGGTGGCAGAACACAAATTTGGATGCCGTAGCATGGCCTTCGCTAGTGATAATAGCCCGGACCAACGGTTCTACGTGCTCAAGATGTATAAAGCTTTATTCGTATTATTTATTTCTAAGATGTGTTCGACCTTAGCCTTACCTCTGACTAGACACAACGTTATGTGCTCAATATATATCTGTCTCGTCTTAACACTAACTTTTATTGAGCAAAGTCAATTTACACTCTATAGATCTGGACATCTTTGCTGTGGAGTTGGATCCCCGGCTAGGTTTTTTTTTGGAAATTTATAATTTCTAAATTGTCTCTGGTCTGGTCTGGTGAGTGGCGATGGCCGTGTTTAGTTACCAAGTCAAGCGTTCTGGTGCGATGTTGCGTTGAAACCTATACGATATTTGTGTAATAACTGCCCTAACAGCTTAGAACTCTACAACCTTTGGCTGCATTATTACTTACCACCAGATGAGATAGCCGCCAAGGGCTAACTTGTAATGTATAAAAAAAATGAAACGTCCTGAGATTTTTTCCTTTATTACGATAATGTAAGATATGTCGCGAGGTAGTGTTTTTAACTTTTATGTTGTTATTAATACTCCACTAAAAATTTTGCCCGAGATTGAGTTAATTTTTAGTGGAGTAAAAGAAAAGAATCCGA
Source organism: Lasiommata megera (assembly GCA_928268935.1). Lineage (NCBI taxonomy): Eukaryota > Metazoa > Arthropoda > Insecta > Lepidoptera > Nymphalidae > Lasiommata > Lasiommata megera. The sequence goes on along the minus strand of OV743313.1, from coordinate 10,685,909 downwards.
GAGTTGCTAGGCCAACGGCGGCCATTATCAGTGATGAATAAACTGGTTTAAACGGCTATAATAAAATTAAATCAAGTAATAATTAAATAAATGGTCACAAAATTTTATTGCAAAATTTTAATGGCTATTTGAAGTAACTAAGTACCTCTTGTATGAGGTAAGTTGAAATGAGTAAAATCTTTTTAGTGTGTGCGCCATTGCGTGTCGAGAGTAAGGTTGCCACCCGTAAATTTGTAATTTAGTATTGTAGGTACCTTATTTCGGACAAACGTGGTTTATATTTTATCAGCGTAATAAAGACGATGAAAGAATTTATTGTTCACTGAAAGAAACCAGTGTTAAACGATTTTTGGCGTATAAAGAATCGGATCTTATGTCACTATAATTATAATTATTAAAAACGTTGTTATGGCATTAATTTATGCGTACTGTCGCTTAAAGTTCGTATCTTAGCCAATAATGGAGTAGTAGAGAACCAATTTTGATTTCTATATTTGTGGATTATTTATTGATATAGGTACATTTCGATATTTCACTTTTGGTTAGTAGCTATTACATGTTGTTTGACGACCTCCTTTTTGTTTGGACCTGCGTGCGCTGTTACATTATAAAATTGGAGGTCCTGGGTTCGATTCCCGGCTGGAGTCTGGTCTGGGAGGCTTTGGCTTTGGCTAGTCACCACCCTACCGACAAAGACGTTTCGCCAAACGATATAGCATTCTGGCACGATGTCGCGTAGAAACCAATTAGGAGCGTGGGTTTACCATACCCCTAACAGGTTAGCCCGCTACCATCTTAGACTGCATCAAAACTTACCTACCACCAGGTGAGATAGCCGCCAAGGGCTAACTTGTAGTGTATAGGAAAAAAATTAAACGTCCTGAGATTTTTTCCTTTATTACGATAATGTAAGATATGTCGGAGGTACTGTGTTTTTAACTTTTATATTGTTCTTAACTGAATTAAATTTAGTTAATTTGTTGAGAATAGGGTGGCTAGTGTCAACCCTAATCTAGACAACCGCCATTTGGAGCGATCGATTGTTTTGGCTGCTCGCAGTCACCTTAATTGCTTGGAATCAAGCCGTCTAGTACTTTTGTATGGAGAATAGTCCTATGTACTGAATATTAGGTCTTAAACCGGAGCAAAGAGTGAAGCTAAATATGTTTTAACTACTCGTATTTCCATGTGGCTACTAAGTTTAACAAGGATTTTCTTCAATCATTTCTTTCAAGTGATTAAATTAGTGATTATTGCAATATAGATTTGTGTTGAGACGCAAAGGATTCATTACTATTTTGAGAGAACTCTAATATAGAGCTGTCTTTTTAGACAACTCTATTTTTAGTATGTTGGTTTATCGTTTTCATGTTTTAACATACTATTTTTAGCATGTTGGTTTATAGTTTCTACCAAATAACGTCGAGCTGTGAAACGGTCTATTGTAGATTTTTCCATCCAATAAGGTCATGTGCCTCTTGTGTCCAGCTCTCTTTCTTTAAAGCACCATGCACCTAGGTGACCGCAAAATTCGCCCACGTCCTTAAAGATTAAATTTTACTCATGACCTAGAAGGTTGATTGCCTGGCAACGTCAACTAGACATCGCGATGTCAATCTATGCAAAAATACAAAATTGAATTCATTTATTTTTGCTTTATAATTTTTTATAAATATGTTTATTATATCTAATACAAGGATGTCGCTTGCTCGGCTGTAAATATTATAGGATATTTATTTTAAAGATAGTGCACTGTTGTCTCTAACTCAATTAGATACAATTCATAACTATTCATATTCGGATGAGTTTAATAATAAATATACCTATCATAAGACTTTTGAAAAAACGCGAGGATTCCTGGTGTTTTAAGTGGTTATAATAATCTTAAAAAAAAACTGAAATTAAAAACCATTAACTTACTGTCTATTAGCAGATACTCTACTATCAGTGCAGAAACAGATTCCAGAATGTATTCTCCTGAAATAGAAACTCGGTACAACTTGGAGTTAAGGAATCAGCGGCGTACACCTCTAGGCCTCGGAGAACAAAATAAGCAGTCCATCCCAGTTATAATTACAACTGTGTCACCTGTGTCCAGTAGTGTAACGTTTTTAGACGTTTGATAATGATGATGATCTTGTCCGTATTCTTAATCTTAACTCAAGATAGATATTTCTATTCCGCATAATTAACATGAGACTTAGTTTCACAGTCAAAAAAGCTACCCAACCCTGTAACCGGCCCCTTTAATAACTATTCTAGCTTTGTCTATACAACGATCCTACTACCTACCTCAGTACAGTTGCTAAGTTGTCAAATTATTCTTTTTGTGTGAAGACGCTCGGTTGGCAATCTGTCTTCACTGGCGGCTTAAAAATCTACTAAAAGTCATTTCATTTGTCACTGCACTTTTTATTTCTGTTAATAAAACGAATCTTAAGATATTTTTGCGGAAATCTTAAGAACCTAAGCGCATCCGCCTAACACAATGAACATAAAAGTTTTATTGCTAATCTCGGTTGCAGCTGAAAGCAGAGCCCGCATCTTTCGACCACCCTCGAACTTCGCAAAAACAAAACACACCCCTGCAATATGCCACAATTAGAATGCTATTCTTTTTATAGGATTCTATAGAAGGAGGAGCTCTTATCTATCTGTCTCTCAAGTTTAAACGAATGTACAATTATCACAATTGCCTCATAATAATGAAATATAGGTATAAGTACGAATGATGGTTCATCTCTCATCAGTATATCACTCATCGCATTTCTTATATGAATTGGTAGACTATTGGTATTAGCAAATATCTCATATATATCTAATACCGTTTCATAGTACACTATATTACCACATACTACGCTATATGGTATACCGAACGTTCTGAGTATATAATATTTCGGTTTAACATTCCATGGGCTTTCTTTTTAAATTCTATTAGAATATTAGCTACATTATAATGTGTTTAAAATGTTGATGAAGGTTTGCAATTGACAATTCCATGCTAGCTGATAAATTTCTGCATTCGAATTTCGGCCAATAAGCATTTCTGAGCTAGTGAGATGAAAATATATTTTCTTGCATGGTTAACTTGTATCGTCTTTTATAATTATACTCCAAAAGGTTGCCTAGCAAATCTAATGTAACAATCTTTAATCTCTAATGTACCAAATTTAACTTTTAAAAAGGTCCTTACTAAATAAGATCAATGTTTAAAAAACAATAATATTGGTAAATCCCCAATCAATACTATTAAGATAACTTTCCTGTGTAACTGTGTAATTAAGTGGATATCTAACGTTTATTTGTTGCTTATTAATAACTAGGTACGTAAATGTAAAGTTCATTTTATTTCGCAGGAGTGAATGACCTTTCTTTGTTAAATAAACCAGAAATGTGTTGGAAGGAAAAAGTTAAACGCAGGACTCAAAAATGAGTTTTTTGTTCTCAGGTTTTTGAGTGCATTTAAATAGAGTCCTTTCAATTGGTTTGTGAAAAGACTGCCACAAAAGACTGCAAACAACAACAGGCACCTTGTCAGCAGAGGTTGTTAACCGAGACATTAGATGGGGCGCAATTGAGGCCAGTGTGCGAGCGAGTTCAAGAGCAATTTAGGTTCCGTAGGTCAGTTCGGCGAAGGTAACCTTGACATTGACGAGAATAATGCACCTGTTTTTTCTGGTTAACTATACCTAATCCGCAAATAAGGAATACCGTGAGAGGTTGAACGGAGCTGCTTGTTGACTGTTGCCCGTGGAATAAATGTACGCTATCTATGTACTAATAACTTTATCTCGTACCTTTTAAGTTTATAAGTACCTAGCTACCTAATATAACACCTCATCAAGATCAACCCATTACCGGCTCACTACAGAGCATGGGCCTCTCAATATGAGAAGGGTTTGGCCATAGTCCACCACGCTGGCCATGTGCGGATTGGCAGACTTCACTCGCCTTTGAGAACATTATGGAGAACTCTCAGGCGTGCAGGTTTCCTCACGATGTTTTCCTTCACCGTTACACCTACCGTACTATTATAAGTTCAGTTTTTATAAAATGATATTAACAGGGTAGATTGTGTAAGATCTGATAAATAAACTAAGTATAATATTTCACGTAGGTAGCATGCTACTGAAACCTTTTTTTAAATAGTATATATAATATGTTAACTTGTGTAAATATAAATATCCAGTGAATTTAATATAATTGGAAATGTGGAATTGTAGATGTACACTTACCTAATGACTATTTTATTATTTATTTGAAAATAACTTTCAAAAGACGATGTGTAAAGGGTTTCTATTGAAATAAACATTAAAATATATAAAGCACGAAGACACAGACACACGTAAATTTTACAGTCATGTTTATGGTTAAAGCGATCTTAATGGGCAATATATTGTTGAAAATAGCACGTCTGCAAGACTGTCGCGACGAATTTCCAGGAGACATGGCAGGGGGGAGGGGGGGTCAGACAGAAAAAAAAGAATTGCTTTATAAATTAAGCGGACAGAAACGCCAGGATGATGGCTCTTTTTGTTTATCTTGCTGCCGTTTAGGGCTGTTTTCGACTTATCAATGAAAGTATTTTCCATGTGTCTGACATGAAAAGGTAGAATTTACCGATTTTAAGAATTAAATCCCAGCTACCTACCTGTATTTTTTATAACTTGTTTTCTCTGAATATTTTTAATCTAGAATCTTTCAGGCTTATATATCTTAATTAAAGTACCTACTTCAATAGGTCCCTAGGACGTAGATAGCTTTGATACTTAGGTATGGTACATAATATGTAGATTCAACAAAACTAAAATTAAAAGATGGTTAACCTATTCTTAGCTTTTAAATGTATTTTTTTTGCGACCTCCATGGCGCAGTGCGTGTACTGTCGCAATAAAAAAGTTTGAGGTCCTGGGTTCGTTTCCCGACTCGAGTCTGGTCTGGTGGGAGGATTCGGCCTTGGCTAGTTACCACCCTACCGACAAAGACGTGTCGCCAAGCGATTTAGCGTTCCGGCACGATGTCGTGTGGAAACCAATTAGTAGTATAGGTTTACCATATCCCTAACAGGTTAGCCCGCTACCATCTCAGACCGCATCATCACTTACCATCAGGTGAGATGCAGCCAAGGGCTAGTGTGGTTTATAAATAAAAAAAAGGTAGGTAGGTACATCCCTGCCAAAACAAAATAAAAAGAGGATGTCACGATAATACGTGATTGCTGATTGCAATATATTATGCACTTACCACATGAATGCATTCAGGATGTCGATATCAATTTGACTGCATCCTTCTTTCTCAAGATATTCTTGTTATTGTGCCAAAGTGGGGTAATTTGCTTACACCAATTTGCAGTAATGCCTACCTAAATTCAAATTTGAGAACCCTCATTTATGCCAATCAAAATCGGAAATCTCCACTTTCGTTGCAATAAATCACATTATCTTTATTTACAAACGACTTCCAAAAAAAAAGATTTTCGTTTTGTTTCATTTTCATTATTACTGCTGAGTTTCTTCTCTGCTTCTTCTCGGTAAATCGGTCTCCGGAACTTTTTGTGGAGTCAGTACAAACAGACAGCCTGGAGGTTTTAAAAGCCTGTATTTGAAATCTAAGTATACTTGAAAAAAAAAAATAGATTTTTTAAGTCCCTGTAAGAATACATTTGCCTACTTGTAAATACGATCATAGAGTAGTTTTTCTTCTGCACTGCAATCAATATAGGTCGGTAATATAATAATGTTAAAGACCAAATTGGTATTTAGTACGAATACCTAGAGTAAATTAAAAAAAAATTATACAAGTGTCGGACAGTAAATCCTTTTTACACACTGTGTACCTACACATCTAAAGCAATAAAATGTATTATATTCTATTCTTAACGAAAAAAAGAGTTATTTTTCAAATATTATAATTTCGGCTTTTATTAGCGGTAAAACAAGATACGGCTTTAATTAAATTTGGTATTCATAAGCGTGTAGAGACACATACTTAGTTCATTGTTGTAGCGGTATCCATTGTGCATTGTTTGATACAATCGGCCCAAACGCCGATAGTACTTACCTGAATTTTTTGGGTGTTTTACAAATTATAATTTTAGGTAGGTAGGTAATATCGCGACGTTATACACTTGTCGGTATTAAACACATGAGTGACATCCGTTTTTAAACAATTGAGTAAAGGAATCAGGGACTCAAGTCTGCAATTACAATAGTGTCTCAATCTGAGGTCTCAAAGGTCGTTCAATGACATTTTTGTCCTAACGAAAAAGAGGAAATTAAAAAAACGTTTATCAAACTACTGTACACTCTTCAATCTCTTTTGACACTACACTAGGCAAGCTTGTTCTTCTGTGACATTTGGTGATGGCGGAGGTGATAGGCCGTGTATAAGGAATTTTCATTCATGTCTTCCCATTGACGTTCGAAACGAAATTTCGTTAAAAGGTGTCACGAAGTACTATGAAAACAGAACAAACAAAAGTTTAACCCTCGGAATTTATTGTGTGATTTTTAAGATTACCTATTAAGAAGTAACAGATGAACTGAGTTATTACGAAATTGTACTATTAGAATGGAAGTGTAGACAAGCATGGATTAATATTAGGCTTCATTGTTGGTTTTATTACAGGTTTACATAAAGAGCGGGCGAACTCGAAGGTAACAGCTAGTAATATAATAATGTCATCGAATAAAATATGATAGTATGGTACAGTGTAAAGCGAATGCACTGATGAATTGAAATTGCTGATCCTTGAGACTTGGGCAATGCGAAGTCTTTAACGCCTACTTAAAAAAAATATTAATTGCTATGTTAGGCGGGTAATCGCACATTGTGCCTTATGATTCTCGGGTTACATCATTCACACCACAAGGTGTGCCCGTCGTCACTGATGTTAATTTTGAGGAAAACCTCTAAAAACATATTCCATTAATTTAAGAATTATTTTAGGCCTCCTAATCAGAGGTCGGCGGTTCGAAACCGGAGTTATGTGCGTTTTTAAACAAATAAAATATCACTTGCTTCAACGGTGAAGAAAAACATCGTGAGGAAAACTGCACGCCTGAGAGTTCTCCATAATGTTCTCAAAGGCGTGTGAAGTCTGCCAATCTGCACATGGCCAGCGTGGTGGACTATGGACAAACCCTTCTCATATTGAGAGGAGACCCGTGCTCTGTAGTGAGCCGATAATAGGTTGATCATGATGATGATGATTAGGCTATGATCAGACTGGAGTTATAGTATAGAGTAGTGGAAATTTATTAAAAACTATGAAATCTCCCAAGATATTCAGTTAAGTTTTAAATCCAATGATGTCAAGAGAAATTGCTCGGTAAAAAATGTTTTCTCCAAAATAAGACACTTTTGACTATTTATTTTGATAAGGGTTAATATCATGTTTATAAAACACCTTCGCAAGTAACGCAGCATATTAGAACAAATTTGATAACCATAAAAAGGTTATAGTTAGTAAAGTTAAAAGATAGACATATTCTTTTTCCCAATTTTTGAACAATTCCCTCATACATGATTTTTGCGTAACAAACGCATGTTGGCTAATGATGATATTGATGATTCTTTGTAAATTAGAGGTCCTCCTTTTTTTCGGTTTTATGCTGCCTGTTTGTCCAGGTTTCGAAACGGCAAATCTGATTTTAAAACGACTTTTGAAACCAATAGCACTTTTTACAGATCTATGCTAGTTGTACCACTACCAAGTTTAAACCAATTTCCGTGGAACCTATTTATTTAGACAGGAAGAGGACTGAAATGGAAAACAAAGGTGAAGTTCCGAAAAAATTGGCAAAATTTGATTTCTGTAGACAATATGCATAAAAGAAAGTATTTATAGGTAAAACATTAAATTATAGATATAGATATGTTTTCTTCGGCATTATTCTTAAATCGAAAATGTTATAAGAAAGGAATCTTTATTTTACGTAGTCTCGGGGAATGATTCATATCAAAAACTTCCACACTCATTGAGATCATTCCGTTTGACCATAACTTAACGAATATTCCTCTATTTCTCGAGTATTACGGGAATTATTGCTCTTGTTAGGTACCTACCTATTGGCGAATGTATAGCTGTCATCATCCCCTCACAATAGGTTACATATATTGTATCGTATGAACGCATCAAAAGAGCGCGTAATAGGCCTGTTCGAATAAAGAACTTTTGAGTTTGGTTTATGATTCATGTCTTCCGCATAGTAACGTCTTTTTATATCCCACATGACATAATTTTTAAACTGTCCTACGTGCAAGAAAACTGATGATTTTTTTTTGCACACGAATAAATGATCCAACATTAACTAACCATGAATGAATCCAACATGACACAAGTAGGTTACAACATAAGCTGCCCGATAAAGATATTTATCCAAAAAAATTATAGCAATCTTAATACAAATGCCATGATTTAACAACGACTATTTAAACTTTCTAGATATGATATTTCGGCATCTGGTAGTTGGTCTAAGTCTGTCTGAAAATTTATTGGATTAACACGGATGCTGGTCAAGTACAATATTATCGAAGCTACCTACCTAGTTTTACTTAAGTAGTCTACAAACCAAGTCCAATAACTCAATCCTGCGTCTTGGTGTCAGCGGCTTCATTTGAGAGAATCGTGTGAATTTGTCATGTCGGTGACGCGACATTCCCCTGTCATGTAGTCGCTGTTATTTATTCGCTCAGCTGTTGCTAAGTCTCCCCCGACCTAAGCGCTCCTCTCCGAAAGAGAGACCTAAACATATCCTTCATGACCCTGAATATCAGATGACTACTGACAACATACTCGTACCATCTACCACACAATCATACACACCGTCTTCGCCGGCGAAGACGAGGTCCCCGCTATCTTATGTCATCCGGACGTGGGCACCATCCACGGCCTCGGAGACGTACGGACTGTTATTTCAAACGTTCGCCTAAGCTGAGGTTCGGCCACAGAGGAGGCGCCCTTAGGCAGACGTTCCCTTAGTTTCTTCGAGCCCTATAAGGCTCAAAATTTCTTCTGGCAGAGCTTCTTTCCGAAGCTCGCCAAACAGTCCGGTTACGCTGTGGCAACCAATAGCACAGCTAATAGACAGTCCGAAAAAAAAATTGTTGCTAAGCGATTTTGTGAGTTATATTTTTCGCCTACGACAAAGCTTTCCAACTTCATTTGCCGCCGACAACAAAGCTACCGGGCTCTGCAGCTTTTGTGCGTCCTTTAGTGTATCAAATCCGAAGTACATTTCGTACCTGAAAACCCCAACCTACCCACTGAAATACAGACTGACAGCGGAATCCTTATAAAGTGAGAACTCTCAGGTAGACTTTGTGTAGGCTTGGAAACGTAATATAATACGGTCCACTTCGCTTACTGTTTTCATAATAATAATATGTATAGGTAAACGTTAATGTTATTAATTTTATTATCAAGGCTAATAATGCATAATCCGATTCAAAAGTAGTAGTAATGTAATAGATAGAGCTATTGCTATTACTGAATCATAACACAACATAAAGAATCGCTCTTCTATGTCAGATGAGGCTTGTGACTTATAAGGGGGATGTTAATAAGCTGGTAAACGATGATGATGATAACTTGAATACATTTATTCATACGGGTATTAATAGTTTGCCATTTTTTTTAAATTTCGCTAACCCATCCCCTCAGGAAGCGACGCACTCGCAGGCAGGCTAATTGGTATGTGAAGCGCATAACCTCTGTCAAATGTAATTTTTAATAAGACAAATAAGAATACAAAAACTCTTTTTCATGAGTAGCAAATAATTTTTAATCTACGAAGATGAAATCTTTTCTGATTGGCTGTCAGTACTTTCAATCTCCACTATTGGCTAAAATACGCAATTCGAGGAAGAGGCAGGTGAAAAAAAATGATACTTTATATCATGATATATATCATGATATTGCATACATTACTAGTAGTACAGAGCTTATTCACAGGTAATAATCATTCTGATCTATATCTTTGGCACTACTCGATTAAACTTATGTTCAATAAAGATTGCCAACATAGAACGTAGGTAATTTTGATAAAAGCGAATATTTTGTTGTTTAATGACGGCAGTTTGTTACAATAAAGGCTACAATAAAATATGATGTTCATTAGGTTTTTTATGTTTGTATGAAAATAATGAATCATAGTTTTACTTCTACTAAAAATGGTTCCGTACGAAGCTTTAGACACGATGCACAATGCGCGCGCCAATGCACGTTAAGTATGTCGAAGTGAATGTACGAGTTTCTTACTCGTGGAATCGGACTACGTGCCGAATCCACCGTAGACTACCCTGTCTACGTGACTCATGAGGTCTACGGAGTCCACAACACACTTTGTCAGACCCAGTTTTTGTGGTATTTTTTTTGTACATGCGTGTGGCATTGCCAGTACGGGAATTATTCCCAATTAACGGGCATTTTGAAGTGACATTTCATAGGTAGGCCTATTACTGTTTGTGAGTACGAAAAATGTTGAATCAATTGTAAAGTTTAAATTTTCTTGAGTAAAATGCAAATTTATATTGAGTGTTCTAAAAAAATAACGGTTTTTATATGTATAGAATTACTTGTTTAATAAATCAAAAAATAATACAAGGTAATTTCTATTTTAAAATTAAACTGAATTTCATTTTAAATTCCATTAATTTATAATTATTTATAAAATAAGTTTAATTTAGATACAAATTATATAAATGAGCTCTAATAGGTACTAAGACCTATGCCACCAGTATGTCGTTAATAGATAAAAATGATTTCATGCTGTTTAAAAATCATTCATTAATGAACGATTTTTAAAGTAAGTTACGTGTAGTTAACTACACGTAACTACATTTCATCAATCATTAATATAATATGATTATTGTGGTATTTTGTTTGTACATTGAAGGTTTTTATACTTCACAACATTTATTCTACTTACAACGCGTTTTAAAGTTGTTATAATAATATTTTTCTTAGTGAAACCGAATGTAGACAGAGGAATAAAATATGAACTATAATAATTTTCTTAATATATAAGCAAATTTTTAAATTGAGACTGGCAGCCCCAAACTTGACAGTTGACAATTGTCATTGACATTGACACTGATCACTGACAGTTGCGCTTCTCAATATTATAAAACAGCTGTATTTTAATATTATGCCTTAGTTTTAAACTTTTAGTTGCAACATAGGCAATATAGAACAGAAAATGATAATCAGACATAGTTATTTATAAACCTGTATATGAATTTATAGTTTTCACTTATGTAATATAAAATTTTCCTCATTAAAGTGAATCATTAAAATTGGCAAATATGTTTTCGCGGAATTCTCGTGTTCAAGTGGTGTTTTTGGCAAAGCGATCTTGGCGGTATTGTTATCGTTGTGCTAGGTCCTTATCTTCCCAGGCCAAGGAAAAACCCCTTGAAAATGAGGGTCCTTGGAGTTTATATTCGCGAAAGGTAGCTGATGGTGTACTCAGTAAGGATACCCACCAAGAAATGGTGGTCAAACATTTGCAAGATGTATATCAAGAGGTTTCGTTATTCCAACGACCAATTATCCAGCCAAGAATTGGTGAATCATTATTCAGTATATTTAGAAGGAAAGAGCCAGAGAAAATTGTAGCACCAAAGGGCCTGTATATTTATGGGAGTGTTGGTGGTGGAAAAACCATGTTAATGGACTTGTTTTATGAGACAGCTCCGGTAAGTTTAATCTGTTCCAATTATATTAAATGAACTAGTTTAATATCTTTGTTCAAGCCTGCTGGCATATATATTTAAAGTAAACAAGTTGTATACAATTTTTATGAAGCCATTCACACTTGTTTGTTTGAAAGGAATCCTGGGTCCTCTTAAAAAGGTTAAGGGAGCACTCCCAGAAGGATTTATATATTTGTGCTAGTTTTCCAATCTTTAAATCTTAAATGTAAGTGAAATCTAAGTGAAAACTGTCAAAACTTAACTAAATATGTTAATAGTAAACTATGTGTAACTAATGTTATCTAAAAATTGTATCCCTTTGTATCTATCAAAGATGGAATTAACTAAACAAGTTGTTTAATAAAACCTAAATTATTGTAGCCTTCTAAAACATTAATTATTTTCCAACCTACTCGTAGCTTATCAATACAATTTTATCTTTATTTTTAGATTAAAGAAAAACTCAGAGTGCATTTCAACTCTTTCATGTTGAATATTCATGCAAGAATTCATGAACTTAAAATCAAATCAGGTAAAGGTGCAAGTTCATTCAGAGATGAAGGCTCAAAACCATTTGACCCGATACCCCCTGTGGCAGCTGACATAACTCAGGAATCATGGCTCATTTGCTTTGATGAATTTCAAGTAAGTATTGAATTCTCACTCACTTTAAAAATACAACAAAAATGTATGGTTCCTCTTTTTTCAGAATGCTTTTTTGCTCAAAATTAATTTGCTTTTATTGATCTTGGTAAAATGCTGTATTCATGGCATTTCATTCTTTGAGAGTGCATTTACATATTAAATAAATTATTAAATAGAAACTCCAGATATTGTCTTCAAAAATATGCATATAATATTTTAGTAGATTGGAATCAGAACCGGTCTAAATTGTTTTTATTTTAAATACGTTTAGTATTTAATATTTCATTTACTGATTTCTATCATAAATTAATACAAGGGTATTTGACAACTTTTTAAAAATCAACTTTAATAGATAGTATTTTAAATAAATTAAATTAAATTAAACAGATGGATTCATTTATAAATGAAATTAATAACCCATTATATTAGTTCTTTTAAAACAACTTCTTAGATATATTAAAGTTATAGGCCATGCTTCTTACATTCAATCCCAACATAGTATTTTTTTTATTTACCTAACACATTTCACTTCATTTAGGTATATAATTTACTTGCAATTTTTTTATATAAGAATTGAAAAATATTTATAGGTTACAGATATTGGGGATGCAATGATACTCAAGCGGTTGTTTACTCAATTGTTTGATAATGGTTGTGTGGTTATTGCAACCAGTAATCGGAAACCAGATGATTTGTATAAGAATGGGTTGCAAAGATCAAACTTCTTGCCCTTTATACCAATTCTTAAAGCACATTGCAATGTTATTCAACTTGATTCTGGTATTGATTATAGAATACGTGGCACTAGTAATAAGTATGGAAAATATTTTATGTAAGTATATAAAAAATATCAGATATTAATAAATATTGTTTTATAAGATAGTATAGCAGAAACTAATTACCATTCCAATAAATTACATGTTTCTATGTACTGCACACTGCACTTTTATCTCTGCAAAGAGAAATTACATACCACCCTATTTTGTAATTATTTAAAAAAAAAGTTTAGATAAAGTATATTTTTTCACAATTTCCTAATAGAGCATATTGTTTTTGCGGCATACTTACAATCCTAACATATTCCAGAGTGACAGCAATAGTGGCTACAATTTTTTTTTTAATTGACTGTAGGTGTTTTTGAGTAACTGTGTTTAATTAAGTTGTGTTTTTGTCATTCCAGAAATAGTGAGCTAACACCTGGCAATAATGAAGTAGACAATGTATTTAAGTTCCTCATATCAAAGGAGACTGATACAGTGAGAGTTAGAGTGATAAACATTCTTGGAAGAAATGTCAAATTTGCCAAAACTTGCGGTCGCGTTTTGGATTCCACGTTTGAAGAATTGTGTGATAGAGTATGTTTGTTTTCTTTTAAAAGTTAATGTTTAAGCAGCTTATTTAAAAAATGTATCATAAATAACGAACTTAAAGTTGCTCTTATGTATACAAAATATTGCAAACCTATTTTAAAATCAGCATAAGAAACGCGTCAAAAATAGTTTATTCCTTTGAAAGTCGTTTTATTAAGGAATTACTAATTTATTTGCCTTTTTATTTTTAATCTTATTTCTTAATCTTAGTATCTTTGTTTCATTGACGTTGTCTCAATCAAGATGGTTAAAAAAAAAGTTTAAAAATAAGTAAATATATATATATATCTTTTCTTACAGCCATTAGGAGCTAGCGATTATCTTATAATATCTAAAACTTTTCACACCGTGTTTATAAGAGAATTACCGCAATTATCTATCGTGAAGCATAGATCGCAAATACGAAGATTCATCACTCTCATTGATACATTATATGACAACAGAGTGCGGGTAAGTATCACTTTTTTATTCTGCGACGCAAAAAGGCGTACCTACTGGAAGTTTTACCACCTTAGCTGACCGTAGGGCTCGATCTACATATTTTTTAAATTATTTTTTATGCTATACACGATTACGATAATAGATTTTTTATCTATTGTGCTTCAATCGTGTTCAATTTTCGAACAATTTTAATGAGAATATTTTTGATTTCGTTATAGTTATTGGGCACCGGCAATTTTAAAGTTTTGTTAAAACGTTTTACTTATCCTTGGATAGAATCTAATATATTAATATAAATGCATTTATGTACATGTATATTATTTATTTAAGTATTTATAGACTATATTGCACAAATATGCAAAAATTAAAAATGCTTTATCTTAGTCCCCGTCAAGGGTAATTAATTTTATTAACTGCTTCAAAATACCCCCGAGAACAAAAATAAGTTCTTGTGTTAATGTTACTAACTCTGCCCGCGGATTATATTGATAATGGGATTAAAAATACATCTTCCCATCCCGTATATTCCTAGTGTCATCCTCCTCCGCCGAAGAGCATTTTAAGAGCCATTCTTTCTCCTCTCGGAGAGAAACCCAGCTGCAGGATGGTCATAGATTGAAGACGATGATAACATGTACCGATTTGCCATCATAGTATTCCAGTAGGAACGTATTTAGATTTTACCACATTTTCTAAGATGGAATCGTCACTTCAAGCACCAATTCAATGCACACACAAAAATAATGATGCGTTTTGTACGTGTTGCAGGTTGTCATTGCCGCAGATTGTGACCCGAAGAATCTTTTTAATCTAGATGACGTGAAAGATGGATATGGAGATGCTGACAGAGCTCTTATGGACGACTTATCGATAACAAAAGACTCGGTATATATTTTTCAAGTTACGCAATACGCACGTATCTCCCCCGACCTTAGCGCTCCTCTCCGAAAGAGGAGACCTAAACATATCCTTCATGACCCTGACGATCAGATGACTACTGACAACATACTCGTATCACCTACCACACAATCATACGCTACACACCGTCTTCGCCGGCGAAGACGAGGACCCCGCTATCTTTTTTTTTTTTTTTTTTTTTTTTTTTTTTTTTTTTTTTTTTTATTATCCACTACAAGTTAGCCCTTGACTGCAATCCCACCTGGTGATAAGTGATGATGCAGTCTAAGATGGTAGCGGGCTAACCTGTTAGGGGTATGGAAAACCCACACTCCTAATTGGTTTCTACGCGACATCGTGCCGGAACGCTAAATCGCTTGGCGACACGTCTTTGTCCGTAGGGTGGTAACTAGCCATGGCCGAAGCCTCCCACCAGACCAGACTCAAGCCGGGAATCGAACCCAGGACCTCCAAGTTTATAATCCGACAGCGCGCGCGCTGCGCCATGGAGGTCGTCAAAAACGTCATCAACGTCAAACATCTTACGTCATCCGGACGTGGGCTACATCCACTAATAATAATATTTAACATTTTCAGGAGGATGCAAGAGCGGCTATATTCACAGGTGAAGAGGAAATGTTCGCGTGCGATCGATGTCTATCCCGCATCATGGAAATGCAGACAGATGAATATTGGGAGAAATGGGGAACGCATCTCAATTGAAAATTAATTCGTTATGATAGTTAAGTACGGATGTATTTGTTGTACATAGGTCATTTGTAGGGAGTTCCAATGCTAACGGTCTTGGGCCGCTTGCTTTCAGCGGATCCCTGCGACTCGTCTGATGTCGTCTGTCCACCTAGTTGGGGGTCGACCAACGGTACGTTTATCGGTGCGGGGTCGCCATTCCAGCACCTTGGGACCCCAACGTCCATCGGTTCTCTAGCTATGTGCCCCGCCCATTGCCACTTCAACTTCGCGATTCGCTGAGCTATGCCAGTAACTCTGGTTCTTCTACGGATCTCCTCATTTCTGATTTGATCACGTAGAGATACTCCTAGCATAGCTCTCTCCATCGCCCGTTGAGTGACTCCCTACAAAAGACCTATGTCTAGCAGTGGACGTCAATCGGTTTTTAATGATGATGATGATGATATTTGTTGTGTTCATTGACTGACAATACTAGATTAAGATTGTGACCATGTAATGTGAACAGTAAGTTTCTTCTCTTCAATTTAATTTAGTCGTTAGTGTCGATTTCATACAGTGAGTCATGTTTTGTAGTATCCGTCTTCTTTATCTTGGGGGACTTTGTTGACAACAGTTCATTAAAGTGGTTTTGTTTAGCTGTACGAATAGCGAGCACCTTATAATAGTCAAATGGATACATAAGCTCGTTAAATGGTGCAAGCAACATCCCACGTGAGTCGATTCTTAACATTTTTATCGTTTAGTGTGTTATGCTTGAATTTGGATTGCCAACTTCGTTCCGTTGTAACTTGAGAGGAATAATTGTGGAGTTCAGTAGTGTTTTATAGCTTACATATACATTGCCATACGCAAATCGGTAATCGGTTAATTTCACGTAAAGCGCACAACGCAGCTGCGAATAAATTTCGACTTTATCGCCGCGAATTTAAAGTTGATATTCCTTTAGTAGTGGTTGCAAAGAGAATCTTCTGTACTAGAAGTAGTATAATATATGTGACAAATGCTTCATTTGATCACTGATGGCAAGACCGGCTAGTCGTGTCAGAGAAAAAAATATTGAAAGTTTTTAATGTAACAAAATTATACTACTAAGATCTTATGGTTATATCTTTAATAATGGAAGTGCCTGATTGAATATATATTATTTAAATACGTATAAATATTTCGATAGTGATAATTATACTGTAGTACTTATAAATAATATATTAAATTCAATACTTTTTACAATTCAATATAGTTATTATCTTAGACGACCTAAGTTAGTAGCTTACTTCTTTTGACGATTAGGTCACTGAGATTTGGCCTATAACCTTACCCTTTAGAAGTAGCCTTAAATATTAAACTATACTATAGATTTTCGAAAGTCAAGTTGTCAATTATATTTATAGATGCTATGTTATACAAAGCGGTGTAGGTCGCAACACATAAAAGCTCTGATGGTCTCATTCCTTTAGGGACACACTTACATAAGAATATCTCTCCTTTGGGAGGACTATGCCTAATAAATTACGCTGATGATAATGATGATGATTACGTAAGAATGTCAGTATTTGGCCTATTGTTTTATAAATACATATTTAGTTCAATTTCATTTAAACAGTCATCGACTAAATACAGTTTGCACATTCGATCGTCAATGATTATTTTACCTGAAATCACCTTTAGGTACCTACACTTAAATATTATCTAGAATTTTGTTTAAGATTTGACGAATTAAAGAACTATATTGAATGGCGAGATTTAAACTCATCGAGTCATAGGCGCAGAAGTATTTAATCTATTAATTAGATAGAATAGTTAATAATTAAAAAATATTTCGGCACAGTTTTGTGCAAATTATACATATACATATCAGATAATTTACAAGTATACATTGTTGAATTTACTTAATTACTTTGCCTTAATCTTTCTTGTCTACCTGTAGTACAATATATATTTTTCTTTTTTTGGTTTTGTCTGAATAAAGAAAAAAATCTTTGTTAGTATCAACATAGAGAACTTAAGTTATGATTAATATATGAGTATAAAAAAAAAAGACGGGTTGCACTCCGGGAGTGCCGGCAGAAGTGAAAACTTGATTATTAACGTTGAGCATGTTTGATATTTTGGAATGGTTAGGGAATAATTTTGCACCAATTGCTTTATCAGTATAAAAGTACTATCATTTATGTGGTAGAATACAATATTCATTTATTGCGCTATCGTACACAAACATGACAATTTATATTACATTAAAAATTTAACACTTTAAAACTATTACAATTATTTTACATTAAAAAGTTTATCTCTCCGAAAAATCAACTTTCATCCATAATTTCAACGACTTTTTCACCATCATCATTACCAGAACTATCCATGGATGCGCGTGGCACGCTGTAACATACACGAACGTTCGCGCAAGCGCCCTGCGCTGCCTAAACGAAACAGTAGGTCCAGGCATACATTTTCGCCGCGCCGTAGAGAGGGGATAGCTGTCTACTCTCCATCCGTCTTACGCTTTTTCGATCAGGTCACGTGTCCTGACGCGAGTTTAAGATTTTATACCCAATACAGAAAAAGTGCTCAACGCCGCTAAAGAAGTTTTCACTTCAAAAATTATGTCACTTTTTTTTAAGTAATTTATAAACTACCCTAGGAATCACGGTAAATCTGGTGAATGAAGTAACAATTTAGCGATTCTGAAATTAAACAAGTATCTGTCATAAGGTACTTTTCTACTGCAATTTAATTTACAGTATACGCCTTTCAAATTATATATATTAATATTTATTTACTTAATAATTAAGCAATATGTTCAATTATTTATTTGGCTTTATGTTTAGTGGCATTTTTATTACTTTTGTTTTATTATATTAGGTACGTGACTAATTATATAGTGAACAAGTGCCTAAGTTTGTAGATAAAATTAATTGTTGCCCATTTGCCGTTATTGCCTTACGTAAGTATTTTAATCTTGTAAGAAATTATAACATTGTACCTACACATAAGTAATCAGTCGGTAATTTACATTGTCAGCTTGGAAATCAACACGTAACAACAATATTTCCTTATTTGTAAAATAATCCTAGTGTTTATTCTATATTACACATATCCCCCTATTTACACGGTTCATAAACTCCCATTTACATAAACTAATGAAATTCGGAAAAATTCTAAAAATGTAAATTTCGAATATACCTGAATTAGTTAAGTTTCAGCAGGTACTGCTGAAATAAATTTCGTTTCTATTTTTGTTTTAATTTTAGAATACGTTTACTACAACATCACGAAATGTTTTGGGCAAACTATACCTACTTTAAAGTTTCTGGATATGTTTTACTTTCTGGACTTGTTCCATTTGAATAAGTGACTTAATTGCACAGTTAATTCGTTTTACACGGTTTTATATCGGAAAAACAGAGAATTCATTTTATTTCACGGATTTGTCTGGAATCTATCTTCAGTGTAAATCGGGGAATAGGTGTATTTATAAATAATTATACGATAGGTAAATGAGGCGCGGCGCAAACAAGGATCATTTTTTTGTGTGTCGGAAAATGTACATTTAAAGCTAGCTTTTCTTTTGAATATTCCATACATTCAATGTGTTATCAAACACTCTCTGCGATGATGGAAAATGTACATTCAAAGTTAGCTTTTCTTTTGAATATTTCATACATTCAATGTGTTATCAAACACTCTGCGATGATGAAGACACATTAAAGTTTGTCATTAAAAAAAAAAAAACGGGTTGCACTCTGGGAGTGCCGGCAGAAGTGAAAACTTGATTATTAACGTTGAGCATGTTTGATATTTTGGAATGGTTAGGGAATAATTTTGCACCAATTGCTTTATCAGTATAAAAGTACTGTCATTTATGTGGTAGAATACAATATTCATTTATTGCGCTATCGTACACAAACATGACAATTTATATTACATTAAAAATTTAACACTTTAAAACTATTACAATTATTTTACATTAAAAAGTTTATCTATATCAATTTCCATATTTTAAGCACTTTACATTCACGAATTTTACGAATACACAACAATGTGTTCACTACACAGACGGTCGAGCCATCAGCTGTCACCATCCATGGATGCGCGTGGCACGCTGTAACATACACGAACATTCGCGCAAGCGCCCTGCGCTGCCTAAACGAAACAGTAGGCCCAGGCATACATTTTCGCCGCGCCGTAGAGAGGGGATAGCTGTCTACTCTCCATCCGTCTTACGCTTTTTCGATCAGGTCACGTGTCCTGACGCGAGTTTAAGATTTTATACCCATTACAGAAAAAGTGCTCAACGCCGCTAAAGAAGTTTTCACTTCAATAATTGTTGTAACCAGCTAAACTAAATGTGCTCAAGTTTGCGCAACTGCGTATATTAGATAATAATTGAATATTAGATGCAATAATGAGTAAGTAAGGTTTATTTATTGAACAAGAAATGTTTGTTTAAAATAGTACAAATGAATACACTTAGTTCAGTATTACACGGCATTCTCGATACATTAAGATGTGCTGTTCCTTATTATATAAAGCTAATGTTATGAATTATTTCGTAAAATTTGATGTAGCTACAGATTAAATTATAGTTTATAATATTCGTTTATTATCTGTATTACGATTAGTGAAATTATTTTGTTAAATTATTTTAAAATAAATATTTTATTTTGCTTAAACTTTGTTTATCACTTATTTCACAACAAATTTATATCATTAAGTAGATGAAATCAAGTGAAGTGAGGAATTTGGAAGTGAGAAAAGTGTGACGCATTGTGTGGAAAACTTGAGACAAAATACTGTATCTTCTGTCTCATACAGCATGCGGGGTTTTCTTTACGCGAACTTAAAAAGTTCTGTATGACGGAATTACTATTTTGACCTAATTTCGACAGTACTTCCAATACATTTAGGTATTTTCTTATAGAGTTTTCGACGACCTCCGTGGCGCAGTGCGTGCGCTGTCGCATTATAAAGTTGGAGGTCCTGGGTTCGATTCCCGGCTCGAGTCTGGTCTGGTGGGAGGCTTCGGCCGTGGCTAGTTACCATCTTACCGATAAAAGACAAGCGATTTATCGTTCCGGCACGATGTCGCGTAGAAACCAATTAGGAGTATGGGTTTACCATACCCCTTACAGGTTAGCCCGCTACCGCTAGATAGCTGTCAAGGGTTAACTTGTAGTCTATAAAAAAAAGAATTAAGATAGGAAAGGTGAAAAAAGATAATTGACTAAAATATTAATTACTCAGTAACATTTATTGTTAAATCTTATAACTACAACAATTAGTCGTACATATGGCTATAGTACTCTTGATACACTTGTATGTACGTTTCCTTCTCGGTGGGAGACATGCGTGCTATGACGTCATCGTCCACACTAGTCAGCGACACCGGCTTTCCGTTCACCAACACCGTGGGAGCGTTGTCTTCGACTTCGGAATCTTCGCTTTCCATTTCGGCTGCAAATGATGTATTTTTATTAACTTCTTTACGGTAAACGGTTATCTACTAAATTCGGTTCGGATATATGGTATATACTATCCGAACTTTATACTATATATAGTATATACTATATATACATCGCAAAACTATATATAAACCGTCTATACGGTTTATATATAGTTTTGCGATGTACTAATATTACGCATCGCACAACATGCGGTTTAAGTTGCAATTTGCAAACTTGACTCTGTTACTGTGTATTATTTAGATAAGTAATAATGTGTCTAGACGTGAAATAAGATACCTAATACGATACAAAATATGTGAGAAAGAGAACGTGTGTCCGATTTTTCTTTATTCCTTATGTTGTGTTCAATAATATTGAATAGATAATATAGAATATTCTTATATTTTTGGTTTATTTACTTAATTCGACATTTTTTTTTGTAATTTTTGACGTTAATTACTCCTTTCCTCATTAGCAAATTAACGACTTAACTAATCATAAATATACAGATATATAAAGAGAAAAAGGACTTCATTATTAACTCCACGCTTCCAAATTGAATCATACACAACAATGCAATCGTCAAATAACTGGACAGTTCCCAAATTACTACTTTATAACCAATAACAATAAATACAGTGATCATTAAACAAAACAAATAACTC
Source organism: Lasiommata megera (assembly GCA_928268935.1). NCBI lineage: Eukaryota > Metazoa > Arthropoda > Insecta > Lepidoptera > Nymphalidae > Lasiommata > Lasiommata megera. The sequence goes on along the minus strand of OV743313.1, from coordinate 10,664,045 downwards.
AACGTTCAGTAATAACGGTCTGCGAAAATTCAAGGTCGACTTACCAACGGCAGCTAACTCATCCTTCAGCTTGTATGGATCTTTAGATTCATTGTCACTAGAGTCCGAACTATCGGGTTCAGCGCCCTTCTGAGGATTAGCAGCTGTACTACCTGAAATTGCACGAAACAGAAATACAGAACTGTTGTAGTCAAATCAGAAGTACAGTTTAAAAAAACCTTTTTATCTCAGGTCAGGGACCCATATAAAAAGTTATAAAATTTAAATACAATATAAAATTTAAAAACAATAGTACAAGTAAAATTAATATAGTTGAAAGAAATTACCTAAATAGATTTAAAATATAATTATAATAAAATAGTTTCAGTCATTTTGCGGTAGGGGTATGGTGTCCGTCCCTTGGGCAGGACTAGAGGTTATGTGGGACCCCCCCCCCCCCCCCTAGGGGGTATACCCAAACTAAAAACCACCACGGCGCGTCCCTCACGCCGAGTTTTTCCAGACGCCCGGGGAACACCATTGCATTCTTCCCAGGCTAACAAGTACCCCAGCCATGAGCCGGGGCTCCGCGCGGAGAAGGGAGGGGATCGGAACAGCACGATCCTTCTAAGACTGATAGGAGGTTTGTTTAATGTCAGGCAGCTAGCCCAATAGCTACCCGCCACCTCCCAAGGGAAGCTGACGAGCGGCAAATTGCCGCCGTCTTCTTCCGGCCCGTCTAAAGGTATGGTGTACCCTAAGCTAGTGCTTATAAAATAAGTTTTATTATAGGGGATACCTGACAATATATTTAAGGCCAAGTATTGCATATTATGTGACCTGCTTGGTGCAGAAGCTTTTTAGCGAAAACATAGATTCCAGATTAAAATAGTAAACAGCTGTGAAACGCAAGCAAGAGGCAAAAGGGAGAAAGGCGGGAGACTTCGTATATGGCGGGCGGTTTTTTCACGCTTTTCTTGAATTAATGTTTGTTGGCTAATTTTGAAAAGGACTGGTGTTGGTTGTGTCGTGGACAGTTTTGGTGTCGTTTGTGCAGTGGCTAGCTTTCTGAATGGTTAACAGGTATTGATTTGGGAAAGGTTTGAGGGAGCCGCGTCCGCAGAGTGCGAAGTTTCCCGCCATTTCTCCCTAACTTCTGCAGTGCTATAAACTTGACATTGGCTAATCTGTGCAAAGCCATAAAAAGAGAGAACTAATAAAATAATAAACTTGACATTGGCTAATCTGTGTAAAGCCATAAAACGAAAAAAAAAAAAGAGCCAAAAGACAAATTCAATCGGTTGATGGTATGTAGATACTCATACCGTTTCTGTGGGATTATTACTTTATTACTATTATTATAAGAAGCATTTCACTGTAGGTAAAACATATAATAATATAAAATTGTAAATATGCAAAGGCGGTCTGCGGTTTGCAAGACAATTTGTTTTTTAATACACTACAAGTAAGCCCTTGACGTCTATCTCACCTGGTGGTAAGTGATGATGCTATCCACAATGGTAGCGGGCTAACCTGTAAGGAGTATGGTAAACCCACGCTCCTAATTGGTTTCTACGCGACATCGTGCTAAATCGCTTAGCTACACGTCTTTGTCGGTAGGATGGTAACTAGCCACAGCCGAAGCCACCCATCAGACAAGCAGGCAAGTAGCAAGTTGCATGTTTAGTTGGTATGTATGCATAGTATGTGGTATTATTTTACAGGCAACCTTTATTGAGAGTGATGGTGATGGATGCAAATTGAGTTAGACCAAGCGTATTCGTTGAGTCGAGTTTAATCATCAGGCAAGTCAAGTTACCAGTGTTTTGTTTCTCGTGCGCCAGGAGCACGGACATGATGTCGTCGTTCTTCTCTTTGCCCGCAGCCTTGGTGTTGGCAGCGTTGCTGGCCGCCTTCTCCAGCGCTGCGTCCGTCGAGTGCACGCTGTCACCCTGCCAACGTGTGACAAAAGTGTAATAAACAAGATCAGCAAAAAGTGGGTACTATGACACAACCCTAAGAAAAGTATCACATTACTCGATTTGGAACCTACTATAATTATACTATTAACTTTTTATATTACTACTAGCTGTGACCCGCGGTTTCACCCGCGTAGTTCCCGTTTCCGTGGTAATACCGGGATAAAATATTGCCTAAATATCTATAGCCGACTTCAATAAATGGACTATCGAGCATCGAGTTTACATTTCTTAGACAACAGTGAGTGATTATTATTTAATATGAACTTTATTGAATAGCAATAAAGTTCAAATTGACTCTACATTTTAATTAGGAAACGTTTATATGGGAAAAAGAAAAGGGCTGTTTTTAGGGTTTTCCTGGCAATTAATCGATTTTTTTTTAAACCATCGAACACGAACATTTCAAGACCAAGATAAGATAAATTCGTTCAGCCGTTCTCTCGAGTTTTAGCGAGACTAACGAACAGCAATTGTTTTTTATATATATAGAAGATTATGTGAAAAAAACTTAAATATATTTTACTAAATTAACAATGTTTATTATGTTTATTTGTAGTTGCGATTTAAAGCACGATTAGTCTAGATGACGTCACTAAAACAATCTCTGCCAAATTGTGAAATTTGTAATCACGGTACTTAAAAATGCGACCAAGGATGTCGATTTTCAACTTTTTTGATATATGTCTATTACTACTTAACTAAGTGACATGGATTTTTTTCCTTATTTTTCCCAGAACTAATATGAGATGGTCTCTCGACCGGTACCATTTCATCGTCAAGTTATGGGACACCTCGCACATTGAAAATAATAGTGTCACTATCCAAAATTCCATGTTTTGCAGTAGAAGCATTTAAAGATTTATAAAGATTTTGAAGGCTAATTCTATGTGAAAATCGGAATGAATTGTTATTAATGTAATAGTCTGTTTATGAAGGACATTAAGTGTAACAGTTGAGCAATATTTAAAAAACAAAAAAAGTATTTTAAAATACGTTTTTTTTTTAAATATAGAATTTTGGATAGTGACACTATTATTTTCAATGTGCGACCTGTATATGGCTGATGGGCACGTCATCCCTAATCTCGATCGCCTGAAACTGGTTGCGTCTGCCAGACTCCTAAGTGGAGTAAAACAAACCTGGTCGTTGGTGACGATTGTACTCTCCACCATCCATACTGGTCGCTCCTTGCGCTGTGTGCCAGCATCAGAGGCGTTGTCCGCGTCCCCGATGGTCACGTCCACTCTGGTCTCCTCGACAGCCAGGCCTTGGTTGCGCGTGGCCTCGCCTGACCACAGGTCGCCTGATGGCCTGTTCAGTGGCTGTTTCGATGTCAATCTGCGAAAATTTTACACGATGTAAATTTATTTAAATTGAATTTAAAAACAAAAAAAAGCTGTGATAGCCTAGTGGTTAGGACGTCTGCCTCTTAATCAGAGGTCGGGGGTTCCAATACCCAGGCACGCACCTTTGACTATTCGAAGTTATGTGCGCTTTAAATATCACTTGCTTCAACGGTTAAGGAAAATATCATGAGGAAACCTGCACGCCTGAGAGTTCTCCATAATGTTCTAAAAGGCGTGTGAAGTCTGCCAATCCGTATATGGCCAGCGTAGTCGACTATGGCCAAACCCTTCTCATATTGAGAGGAGACCCGTGCTCTGTAGTGAGCCGGCAATGGGTTGATCATGATGACAAAAAGTTTTTTAAAGGAGACCGTTATATTATTAAAAGCGACTTAATTGCTTATTGACTGTCAAATGTCGAAGTGAGTCAGATGACAGATAGCGAACATAGAACGTTCAAACATACGTTCGGTAAAATTCAAATAATCTTTATTCAAATAGTCCTTTAAAAGGCACTTTTGACGCGTCAATAATTTACATAGTAGTGATTTGATGGTGATAACTACATTCGTAAAATTAAAACTAAAGTTATGCCTAACTAAGAAGCCCACAACAAACTTAGCCAGGTAAATTTTCTTTTTGTTATCACCATCTCACAAGCCACTTAAAATTATATTAAGAGCTGTCTTATTGGAGCAATATTTCATACCCATGCTTGTTTATCATTTACATAATCCTTTACACTATAGTAGGACTTTTCTACAAGCAAATAAATAAATGTACGAGTATATAATAGAGGTAAATGACAAGGCTATAGCATAAACAATTACAGCCAATTAAGTTGCTCAGGCTTGAAGACTCACCCTCTGATCGTGTTAATATCAACAGGCTCGGGTTCCAATATCTCCGGTGCCAACTTGATGCCCTCAACTTCCCTCAGTAATATGTAAAGCGTTTCAAGCTGTTCGTTGAACTTCGCCAGCAACAACCTCGAGTCCTTCTTCGGGAGTGCCGACTGGTCTTCTTCAACTACTTGACTACAAAATGTGCACCTGAATTCTTGAGTCATCATATCGTACAGCTGGTCAGCCTGAAAAAAAAATATTAATCAATAAAAAAATTATTTATTCAAATAACCTATAAAACCTATCAAAGACACCTATGATTTTTTTTTATACTACAAGTTAGCCCTTGACGGCTATCTCACCTGGTGGTAAGTCATAATCAGACTAGGATGGTAGCGGGCTAATCTGTGGTGTGGTGTAAACCCACACTCCTAATTGGTTTCTACCCGACATCGTGCCGGAACGCTAAATTGCTTGGCGTCACGTCTTTGTCGGTAGGGTGGTAACTAGCCACAGCCAAAGCCTCCCACCAGACCAGACTCGAGCCGGGAATCGAACCCAGGACCTGCAACTTTATGATGCGATAGCGTGCGCACTGCGCCACGGAGGTCGTCAAAAAGGAGGTGTTTTAGGAAGCCGTACCCCGAAGGTTGCCAACGGGATACTATCGCTGCCCGTCCGTCTCTCTGTATGTGTCTCATGATCCTTAACAGGTAGAGTATAAAAATCCACAACAAATAATAAAAACATAATAAAGTTGACAAGAAAGTTATAACACAACCTTGGAATGCCAGCTAAAATAACGCTGCGTTAGCAATATTATTACAGAGCCCGTTAGGACCCCCTAGCGGTTAGGACGTCAGTCTTCTAATCAGAGGTTGGGGTTCGAACCCGCGCACGCACCTATAACTTTTCGGAGTTCTGTGCGTTTTTAAGAAATTCAAATATCACTTGCTTCAACGGTAAAGGAAAACATCGTGAGGAAACCTGCAAACCTGAGAGTTCTCTATAATGTTCTCAAAGGCGTGTGAAGTCTGCCAATCGTGGCCAGCTTGGTGGACTATGCTATGCCAAACCCTTCTAATATTGAAAGGAGACCCGTGCTCTGTAGTGAGCCTAGAATGGGTTGACTATGAGGATGACGATGAATATGAACGCAAAAAAAGAGTGTTCCCACGACTTCTTTCCTAACATCGGAAGAGTCCACTCGTCTCAGTAGTAAGAACTTATAATGTTATTAGATTTTAAGTTTCCCAGAACTTTCCTAGCATCGGAATGGTCCGCTCGCATTAGTTAGTTAGTAAGATTCTTTTTCTAATTTAGTTCTAATTAAACGGCCACAAGCTGAACACAAGTTCCTTCTAGTTACGGCCAACCGTAACTAGAAGGAACTTGTGTTTAGCTCAATCTTAACATTGCTATATGATGGTAGTGTCTTGAATGGACCGTGGTACGAAACGTGTGCGATCCAAACTTGCAGTTACCCGGTTTTTAAAGGGACTGCGAGTGTTTTGGACGTCACAAAAAATAAACTGAAAAACTTTATCCAATCTAGAATCATATAATTCATCATCATCATCATCATTTCAACTGATAGACGTCCACTGCTGGACATAGGTCTTTTGTAGGGAGTTCCAATGGCCACGGTCTTGGGCCGCTTGTATCCAGCGGCTCCCTGCGACTCGTTTGATGTCGTCTGTCCACCTTGTTGGGGGTCGACCAACGCTACGTTTACCGGTGCGGGGTCGCCATTCGAGCACCTTGGGACCCCAACGTCCATCGGTTCTCCGAGCTATGTGCCCCGCCCATTGCCACTTCAACTTCGCAACTCGCTGAGCTATGTCGTTAACTCTGGTCCTTCTACGGATCTCTTCATTCCTGATTTGATCACGTAGAGATACTCCTAGCATAGCTCTCTCCATTGCTCGCTGAGTGACTCTGAGCCTTCTTATGAGGCCCATAGTGAGCGACCACGTTTCGGATCCGTAAGTCATCACTGGCAACACGCACTGTTCGAAAACTTATAATTACCAAAGTGTAATATTTCATTTAGATACCTCAAGATCAGTGAACGTTTTTCCACAAGACGGGCATTTGAAGCTGGCGCGACTGGTCGCGTCGCGTTCCTCGGTCTCCATTCGTTTTCGCATGAGATCCAATTTGTACTTGACTACGTTTACAAACGTTTTGTAGTTTATAAAATAGTAATTCACCTTTTGAGCTTTTCCGTCCGCACCTTGAAACATATGAAAATTAGCAAAATATCTTTGTCTTTTAAACCATGAGTTACCGCAAACTTACGTCGTCAGTGGCGTTATAGTTGGCGTCCTGGATGCGACCAATCACTAGACGCGCTCGTTTGATCAGAAGGCTTGTGATTGGTCGACAACAGT